>VWYH01008677.1:214110-483661 GCA_013399365.1 Pampusana beccarii
CCAAGGGGTGACCTTATTAGTGTTTATAAATATATAAAGGGTGAGTGTCATGAGGATGAAGCCAGGCTCTTCTTGGTGGCAACCGATGACAGGACAAGGGGTAATGGAATCAAGCTGGAACACAAGAGATTCCACTTAAATATGAGAAGCAACTTCTTCTCAGTGAGGGTAACAGAACACTGCAACAGGCTGCCCAGGGAGGTTGTGGAGTCTCCTTCTCTGGAGACATTCAAAACTCACCTGGACGTGTTCCTGTGTGACCTCGTCTAGGTGTTCCTGCTCCAGTGGGGGGATTGGACTAGATGATCTTTTGAGGTCCCTTCCAATCCCTATCATACTGTGATACTGTGTAATCTGGTTTAAATGTTAAGACATTTAAACTAAGACAGTTAAGTGTTAGTCCTGGTCTCACCAAAAAAAAAAAAAAAAAGTGTTTAGATTATACTGTGTTTTCTACAGGCATTTTAATCCGTTTCAGGCACATGTAAATTCCAGTCAAAAAACAGTAAATAGACATATATGACATTATATCCAATTTGAAAAATGCAAACAAAATCACAAAATATCTCCCCTGCTGCAAACCCCTGTGTTTTTACCCAGGACAGAGCGAGATTCGCCAGTTTTGCAGACAGTTCAGTATTAGCATAGGTATGGACAGGCAACATTTACTGAAACTGATGTGTTGGGTTTCCATGTCTGTTCCAAACTGGTACTGGATGGTTCCCATAAAGAAGCCCCAGTGTCTAGCAGAACTTCCAGCATTCATGATCTAGGTCTCAGTTTTTCTTTTTCGTTGGAAGAGAAAGACACAAACTCAGCCTCTGCACTCACTTTCTCCTCCTTACTTCCAGAGATTAGAGGATATTTTCAAAGGGTAGGGTTGTTTTGTTTTTTTGGGTTTTTTTATTTTATTTTATTTCTATTCTTTTATAATGTGTACTGCTTTAGGTAACTAACTTTCTGGTGCTAAACTTTATCATGTCTAACTCAGTATGCCTTTATCTGCTATCAGGGTATGGGTTAATAAGCTAATGATTGATTTTGATTTGTTCAGCATTTTCCTCTTCTACTGCTTTGTGTAAAGTTAGTTTTGCGAGACTGTGTTTGGGTGATGCACATTTTTACTGAGGATACCATGATCTAGACTGAATTTCTGGACCATAAGTTAGGGACCTAACAGCAATGGTATTACTGAGTTGAGTACCTGGAATTAGATTTTTAAAGTACCTCAAGGTACAAGGAACTTACAGCACCACCTTCTTTCTGACTTTAGCAACAGTTCCACAAAAACCAAGACAGCATGAATATTGCACAGTTTGGTCCAATTTAACTCTAATGCTTTAAGATATTAACACTTTGAAAAATACTTCTTTAAAGTATCTTTTTAAAGTAAATTGGATTTTTCAACTACATTTCATACGGTGCTCTACAAATCAAGCTGATGTTCTGCAACCATGACATACAAAATTGTTACTGTTATGACCACCACAAGAATGAGTTAGTTTGTTGGGTATGTTTCCCATGATGATTCTCATCACAAGAGCAAATTAATCTTTTGCAATGTTTTGTTTTTGTCACATAAATAAAGCAGTGGAATGTTAACACAGCGTATTGTCTCTGAAAGATTGTAGTGTTCTCCATTGCTTTGACCTTTTCATAGTTCTGTATTTCAATTTGATCTGGAAGTTGGTGATTGATGATGATTATAATAATCACGATGAGAGGTCTGAAATATAATCTTTTAAAATTAACTAGAAAATCTATCAAAAGTTTTGTGCTACTGTACTTCACAAGGTTGTTTTTTGTTTTTTTTTTTTTCCTCTTTCATTTATTTGAGCTTTTTCTAAATAAAAACAAATAAATAAATAGCTACAGAAAACCAAGCAGGCTTAGTCCAAAACAATAGATACGAACATATCTTGTTTGGAGGAACAGACCGAAATGTGTAAAATCTTAACTCTATCACATAAAACATTGGCTGGACTTCAGCAAAATAGACAAAAAAACACCCAATGAAAGCTTGTGATATGTGAACCAACATCTATACGTACAAAAAAACCCCAGTTTTGAAATCAATACTGTGCTTTTTTGCCCAAACAGCTTTACTTAAGTGAGTGAACATTCCATAAAGCAAGGCTGGGCTCTGGATTCAGATCTATGATTCCCTTTATATTGTAGGTGCCACAGGAAAAGAGATATGTACTTGTCTTTTCAGCTTTGCTTTACTGGTTTTAAAATTTGCAACCTAAACTTTCTGCCATGTTTCTGGCCAGTTTACAGGTGTGTTCATTTGTCTGAGATGAAACAGTAGTTACATAACAAATAGATCACACATTGTGATCAAGTTTTAGAATCCATTTTTAAAAATATCAGCATAACAACACAAGTTTTGTTTTCATATAGGATTGTACTGGTTTTGGCCAGGATGGAGTTAATTTTTTTCGTCACAGCTTGTATGGTGCCGTGTTTTGGATTTGTGATGAAAGCTGTGTTAATAACACAGGGATGTTTTAGACATTGCTGAGCAATGCTTACGCACTGTCAAGATCTTCTCTATTTCTCACACTACCCAGCCAATGAGTGGGCTGGGAGTGCACAAGAAGTGAGAAGTGGAAACAGGCAGGACAGCTGACCTCAGGTGACCAGAGCGCCCATGTCATACGATGCTGTGCTTATCAGTGAGGAAGTTAGAGGAAGAAGGAAGGGGAGATGTTAGGAATTATGGTGTTTGCCTTCCTAGCTAACCATTACATGTGATGGAGCTCTGCTTTTCTAGAGATGGCTGAACAATTGCCTGCCTATGGGAAGTAGTGAATAAATTCCTTATTTTACTTTGTTTGCATGTGCAGATTTTGCTTACTCTGCTAAATTGTCTTTATCTCGACCCATGAGTTTTCTCACTTGTACCCTTCCAATTCTCTCCCCTACTCACTGTGAGGGAGTGAATGAGCAGCTGTGTGGGGCTGAACTCCCTGACAGGATTTTTATTACAAAAGAAAAATTTTCATTAATGATGTTCAAAAAGACAATAGAATCAAACTCCTATTAGTATTTGTATACTATAGTGACATAAATGAAGACACATATGAATCCCTAGCATTGAAGTGACTGAAATTAATTTTTTTTTTATTAAGTGAAAATTTCACAGGAGCCATTGGATGACCTGTTATATTTGTCACAAAAACCCCATGATTTTTCAACAAGAATATCAAAGCAGGTAGCTTCTGATTATATAGTGGCCAAATCATCCATATGCACTAAAAAAAAATGTTATTAACAAGGAAGAAAACATTATTACTGCCTTTCAAGAGCACAGTTTTTGCAAGACTGGGAGGAGATGAATATAGTATATATTCTTAAGGACTAATAACTTGGCCAGATCAGTGTGAGCTTAAATCCCCGTGCTGTCCCTCTGACATGATTTAACCCCAGACGGCAACTAAGCACCACGCAAGCTGCTTGCTCACTCCTTCCCTGCCCTGTAGGTGGGATGGGGAGGAGAATTTAGAAAAACAGAACTCATGGTTGAGATAAAGGACTAAGGGAAAGAAAAATACTACTACTACCATGCACAAAAATAGTGATGCACAGTGCAATTGCCTACCACCTGTTAATCAATACCCAGTCTCTCCCTGAGCAGAAGTCCCCAGGCTAACTTTTCCCTAGTTTATATACTGAGCATGATGCCATATGGTATGGAATATCCCTTTGGTCAGTTTGAATCAGCTGTTCTCCAGCTTCTTATGCATCTCCAGCCAACTCACTGAAAAGTCCTTGACTTCATATAAACATTGCTTAGCAACAACTAAAACATCAGTGTATTATGAATATTGTTCTCATACTAAATCCAAAACATAGCACTATACCATTTACTAGGAAGAAATTTAGACTCATAGAGTAGTTTTAGTTGGAAAAGACCTTTAAGATTGTTGAGTCCAACAGTCCAACCGTTAACCTAACACTGCCAAGTCCGCCTCTAAACCTCATCTATATGTCTGTTAAAAACCTCCAGGGATGGTGATTCAACTGCTTCCCTGGGCAGCCTATTCCAATGCCTGACAACCCTATCCAATCTAAACCACCCCTGGTGCAACCCGAGGCCATTTTCTCTCATTCTATCCCAGGCAAAACCGGGACACCCTCCCAAAAGAAACAAAATACAAAACTGGAAAAAGTATGAAGTGAAAGCATCAGCTCAACAGAGGAGTTGACAGTGGTTTAATCCTGACTATTGGTGTGGGAGAGTGGAAGAACCTCCTTACTGCCTTTCCCTAAGTACTCACTCCAAATGTTGTGTTCTGGTTCATATATACAATATCCTCTGTAGGGAGGACACCATTTCTTGTCCTGTCATTGACACATCAGGTAGAAAAAGCTATAAATAAAATAAATACTACCTCCACAGCACGAATTCCCCTTTTCAGGAGATCCCAAGGACTGGGAATATGCATGCTATGGCATAGGAGTATTGGAAAAAGAATCCTTTATAACAGTCTTCTGGAGCACCTCAGGTTCCCAAAATGTTCCAGAGTATGATAGTTGTCTCAGAGAATTTCCTCTCATTAGACACAACCCCTCAGCAAACTCTTCCTGTAGTGAAGACTATATTTCAAACCTCAGGGTAGCAACAATTTTTCTTGTTTCCTCCCCCAGGGAATTTAATGCTCATGAAAGTGCTGGCTCAACAGTCCTGAGGTTGAAGTTGTTATCCACAACATTAATGAATAATGCAACATAGCCTCTAAAACTGTTTCTGTGGAATGAATGGGGTTATTTGGGTCATACTAGAACTGCTAAGCAAATTATATTTTTTCATAGGAAAAGTCGTGTCTATAATGATTGATACCAGGTAGTAGAATAGAAGAAAAACATATTAATTTGGTTTTTTTTAACATATGTCCCTGAGAACAACTTTGCTTTTGTGTGATTTAGAAAATACATTGTGAGACAGATGTTGCGTTTGTGACTATTTTTGAAAGGCAGATTGTTAACAGTATTGCGATAAGGGGTGGTGGAGATTTTGTATTTAGTATGAATGCTTTCTAGAGTGGAACAACACAAATGCCTTCTGCTGTAATGCAAACAGGTTATATAGATACAAACTCAAAAAAAAAAAATCATCTCACAGTTGCTTTTATAATGTAGAAAATGTACATGTATTTCTAGACCACAAGTAGTTCCTCCTGGGAAGTTTTTTGGTAAACAACTCAGGAGAATCCATTTCAGCTATTTTATTTCAAGATTATATGAAGACATGGAAGAGTAACAACTTCGGTGATGTAGAAATCATTACGTCTTTGTCTGATACCAATAATGTTGATTGAAAAGCATTCTATTTCTCGTTTTTCAAATCTTCTAAAACAAAATAATTAAATGTCACTTTAATCAAAATTGCTTTATATTAAATGTGCTTTTTTTCTCCAACACAATTCAAAATACGTGACTTATTCTTTATAACTATGCTGTTTCTTGCAATCAGTTTCGACAAAATTAGAACATTCTCATGAATGAGAAATGGAATCAGCACCTTTACAGAAAAAATGGATGTCTGACAGACAAAAATGTATATGTATTTTTAATGAGGAGAGAGAAATTTAGATACTAATTAAATAATTTTGGACAAAAATGTAAAAAAGCCCTAATATTCAGTTCTTATCTTCTATAGAGAAATCCACATTTATTGACTTTAAAGTTTCACAGACAACACAACCTTGAAGGATAATGGATAAAAGGGTGGGGAGAGGTATGATAGTCCAATTTCAAAGGACTTTTTTTTTTGCTTTAAGGATAGATATCAGGAAAAAAATGATTAAGAATCAATATCATGACAAAATAAGTGCCTAGAGAATTTAATTTGCTTTATGCAATTCACTGGAAAATCTCTTCAGAAATATCCTGACCACCTCTTATTCTTTCAAAAAAGAAAAGCAAGAGAAACCCACACAGCACTCTCCTCTTTGACCTTTATATGACATTTTCTAGCCAAGTCTTGAAGCATCATAGATAACTGAGGGTAGGAAAAATGTACAGCTTTAGCTGTTGCTATTCAGTTCAAATGCAGATCAGAGTGGCTATGACCCCTTTCTTAGATTCATACTTTTTAAACAGCAAGTGGCCTTTGAAATTAATTGATGATAGTCCTATCTAGTGGGCAGGTGACAACACCTCAGAGCTCCCAATACTGTTTAACATTTTAAGATATAAAAGATGTTATTTGGAAAAATAGCATTCTCCAACTTCAGAAGGTAAAGTAGCCTGAGATAACCACACTTGGGGTTTCAATCTGTGTTAGATACTCCTGTATAATTCTAACATTAAGATTCATGTCCTGACTTAACAAATCAAAGAACATTAATTAGCTGCATTTTAGTCTTAATACAGCTCTGCCCAACTAAGCCTCTTGACACGTAAGAGGGCAGTTCTTCAACAAACTAGTGCCTCAGATTTAAAGACAATCTACCTTTTCTCTTTTCATAGCTGAGGGGACTTAAGACTGAATAACATCTGGAATCAACAAAAATACCTTTTTTCCCTCTTTTGCCCCAAAGTCTCAGTTGTTCATTATAACTTTTACACTCACTTTTAACAACACTGTGAATGAACAACTGCACTCCATCCTTTTACCTTATTCCTGAATGTCAATGGTTACCTAGAAAACAATAGTGCAGAGGAAGTACAGACTAGCCATGTCAAGCTACACTATAAGTTAAGGCTTCTGGACTCATTACCTGCAAAAGATGTATTATATAATTATAAATAATATATTAATATATTAATACATCAATATAATATATATAATTATTTATATATTATATTTATTCCAAGTACTCTGTCAATTTGAAGCCCAGGAACAAACAAAATATTCTGCTTAATTCTTTCTAGAGTAGCAGGACTGTTACAATGTCAACTGACAAACAACACACCAGTGTTTTCATAGACGTGAAATAATATCTGCATAGGCATCTGCACAGTTCTCTGGGACTACAGGGCTTCAAAGGCCAAGGTCAGTGAACTTCAATGGATAATGTGTGCCCATTGAAACAGAACTGTATTTTAATGTTGAGAGACACCAGAGTAAGCGTCCTACCTGTCCTTGGATAGCAGCCACAGTCCCTACCTCACTTCTCTAGTTCTAGTTGGCAATCCTCAAAGAGAAGAAAATAGACACTTAATACTCAACCAGAGATATCCTCTGATTGCACCCCAGGATAGACCCCGTCTTTTCTGCCCATAGCAGGATCGTGTTCAGGTTCTTTTTAGCAACTTGCTACATCACTATCATAGCTTTAGAAACAGTTGTAGAGGCTTCAGATCACTCTGACTTTAGGACTGTTCATGGAACCGGAAAAATGCAATCAACTGAGAAACTCTGTAACATGAACAATGAGCTAGAAGACAATTAGAGTTATTATTGACAGATTTCTGTACACTTCCCTGTTTTGCACCTTCAATAAAATACAGCCCTGGTACATGAGCACACCTTAACCATTGAATCTCACAGATTCAGGCTTTTTGCTAAAGTTCCTTCCTAGTAACAAAAGAAGGATGGGGCAGAATCATTCTGATGAGGAGCACTTTCTTTTATTCAGATTCACAAAATATAAAAGAAATTTGTTGGGGTCCAGGGTGCATTACATCCCTGGGGGTCTGACAGCCTGGGCTTCAGGACAACTTAGGATAGGTGTGCCACCTTGAAAAGACCTCTTTGAGGAGACTCTATCAGAGCTAATGATCAGAGCTTTCTCACAAACATGTCCACTAAAAAAGCTTCAGTGTAGAACCTTCTTCCCAAAACACATACACACACAACTTTTGATGAGGAGACACAGTTCTGCAAATAAAACCAGCATTGACACAAGCAGTTGGTGAGTTCAGAGAAGAATAGGATATACAGGCTCTGCTCATTTGGGCTAGCTCTTGAAGTACGCTAGGAAATCAATAAAGCGCAACAAAACATATTCCACTAGCCAACCCTGTAGCAAACTACTTTGTACTGATTCCTTTGTCATCTGTTTAGGATGTCTATCACCAAGAAAAATTCTGTAAGCTGCCTGTTCTAAGAGTGATAACTGCCAGCCTTGACTGTAATTATGGGTTTTCCAGGCAGCTGGGATGGGATTTGGATGTTGGCATGATGAAACGAACTTAAATGGGGCATGGATAGAGAACTAACTAGTGCAATGTTATCCTGCACATGTGAGCATCTTAACTACATAAACATTTTTGCGGCAACTGAATTTGGTGCATGATAGATAGATTCTTACGTTGGGTGTAAATTCATCAGAGATCAAAACCATGCTTAAATTTTTCCTGGACATTCAAACAAGTCTTGTTTGAAATCAGAAACAAAACCATTATAATAAAATTGAGTTATTTCAGTGTCAGCTAGATCTGAAATCCAGATCTATAGAGAAGAAAACAACCACCGATCAAATAAAAACCTTACTCCTCTGGAGCTATTAGAGTCAGAATTTTAACAAAATTTAATGTATTAAAATAAAAACTTCTATTTAAGAATACACATGTCATATACAACATAGACTGAAGCCAACCATCATACTGTCCTCATATAGCCTGCTTACCTCTTGAAAAGCAAACTGTGTGGCAAAAAGTTTTTTTGATTACTGGTGTCAGGGATATGGGTCTCCTACCAGGATGAAGATCTAGGTAAAGTTAGCCAAATACTCATAATATGCTTACAGTATCTATATAATTTTCTATATGACACCTAACTAAAACTCAAATAGTATGAAAAGTTGCACCACAGATATCTCTTTCTTTAAGAGGATGAGATTTAAATGGGTACAGTTTAGATAAGACAGACCAGTAAGATCTATATAATAAAGGAAAGGAAGTGAAAATGCTGCACAATAGTTAATGAACTTGAAGATGGGGGTACGAAAAAGTTTATCACATAGCTGATTCTTGTATTGTAACAATGCATGAATTGACGTTATTTGAATTTAGTATCTATTTCACATATCTACTGTGTCCTTCCTTATTAAATTCTCACCTACTCAGAACAATAGCTGCCTCTTTGACCTATAATGGCATTTCAAAGGATAAAGAATAATTATTGAAATAAAAGTCTCATAATGACTAACACCTTCCCACAAGAATATTTTCTTGTACAGAGGATGCTTCCCATTCTTGGCGGTTTTGTTTTTCTCACCCTTTAAATGCCTAGGCAGGAAAATGAAATGCATTACCCCTAGCTCTGTAACTGTATCGTATTTAATGAATAGACTGAAGTTGTACCAAACTTAGCTACATTTGTATGGTCAAATATGGTCAAATATGTGACTGTTCAAATAAAGTCTTTCAAAAATACCAAGAGAAGATGAAAAAAAGAGTACTCTTTGTATCCCATCCTTTAATTGCTTATGCTTGTGTGTAATGTATGTAAAAAACATATCTATTAAATCTTAACTGATTTACAATTACTATTCAGAGTTCCAGCCAGTAATAACTCAATATCAAGAGAAAGGTTTTACTTTGGTCTCTTCAAGATGAAGTTTGAACTTATGGTGAACCTAGAAGAGAACCACCATAGTGTATAAATATTTTGCTTTTAAAAAAATAATAAATATTTCTTAATATAAACTGACATAATCTGCATTTTTAATGATATAGTAATTATTTATTTGTTCTATTATGTTTCTTACTCACTGAAACAATTCAGCACTCCCCTTCTTTTCAGGTCTTGAGATCATACTCCACATACTTGAGGAGCTGACACATTATAGGCTTTTAATCTGATTTTATAGGTAGCTTTCTAGTTCACAGTTATGCAAATTAAAATCTTCAGCTTCCAGTATGTAAATCCCTTTTTGCCTTAAAAAGAAGCAAACTAAAATATATACATATTTATTTATACGTAGGTCTCATGATAGAAAAAAAGAGAAAATGTGACTTCATATACACCTTAAAAGTTCAAATATGACAAGGAATACATAGGTTTAGAAAAACATTATTTTAAAATTTTGTTTCTTTAGATATTTGTCTATTGCATTTGACAAGATTTTAAAACTTTGGTGGCCATATGGACATTCTTGTTCTGTTTGATCCCTTTGGATTTCAGCAAATGATGAGGGAGTTTAATAGGAATAATTTTTTAATCATTAACCAAATATTAACTCAAAACTTATCCTCTCAAAAAAGCATCACAGGAAGGTTAGTATTTCGGTTAATTTCAGGTATTCCCTGATTTGGAAGTTGACTAGGTACAAATCTGACCTATAAAGCTAACCAGGAAGGGAAGAGTACCTGCAGGTCTATGTTTCTGTACACTAAAACAGTGACATCAGTGTGCCTGTGAAGAGATCACCAAAAAAGCAAAGGGAAATAATCCACTCCTACCTGCATTATATGGCCTTTTAAAAAAATTAAGCAGGAAATCACATATTCCCCAAATTCAAGTACTCTGCAGAGGATAACATAGGATTCTTGTTTTTAACAAAAAAGTTTTTCAAACAATTTGCTCTGTTTAGCCTAAAGCTAAGAGTTAATCCAGTTGCAGCCTTCCATTCTCTAAAAGGGGTGGTCACTGAGAAGATAGCACCAGATCCTTCTCTTTTTTTCTCAGATGTGCACAGGCAAAGGAGGAGAAGCATGACAGCATGAGATTCTGCAGTATGAGGAAATTCTGATTGGATCTACGTAAAATAACATTAAAAAAAAAGTCATTATAGACCGCTAGAGGTTACCCAAAGGTGTTGTGGTATCCTCACATTCAACGATTTTAAAAACTCTG
This sequence comes from Pampusana beccarii, assembly GCA_013399365.1. Lineage (NCBI taxonomy): Eukaryota > Metazoa > Chordata > Aves > Columbiformes > Columbidae > Pampusana > Pampusana beccarii. The sequence continues at coordinate 224,864 of VWYH01008677.1, forward strand.
TTGAATAAGGTCCTGAGCAACCTGACCAAACTTTGAAGTCTATCCTTCATTGATAAAGCTAAAGGATTAGGTAAAAAGACTGTCAAACATCCCCTTCAACCCAGACTTCTTTACAATTATTAGATGGACTTGAAAAGCACCTTAATCCATGGCAATTCTCAACTAACACTGGACCACTAAAAAGAACCTAATTGTTGACCTAAGTACTATAACAGTAAAGTACATTTACACATTGTTGAAGTGAAGATAAAATATCCTATTGAGTGAGACTATCTGTAGTACCTCTGGATCCAAGGCACCACCACAAATGTGGATAAATGGACCAGAAACAGTTGATATTGATCACTACCTTTTCTAGAGCAGTAACTTGTCACAGTTCTCAGCAACAACAGGTTTATTAGTGGGGGACAACTCTTGTATTTTAAGATTTTATTGATGCTTTTCTATTATGGTTGACTAGAACATTATGATTCTTTACATTTTTAGAGGTGTTAGTTGTTTATCAGCATTTAACACAGCTAAAATATGTTTTTATTGTGTTCTTCTACAGCTCTAAACCACCTACTAAGCCACAGTAAAATGAAAGACTATTGCTTGCTGTGTGGCTAGTGACCCTAATTAGACATTTAGCTGCTCCTGTCAGAATACACCTGTCTGAGGACAGACGAAGTTGTTGCCATATGAATGGGGATGAAATTATATGCTGTTAGGCAAGCAACAAATAATGCTGCTGATCTGGTTGGCAATGTATCCTCAGTATCATTTATGTTTTTAAAAACATCTGCATGAACTTGGAGGTCTGACATTAAGTTTCTTCAGATTTGTGGAGTAAATAAATAAAATAATGTCCATTTTTGACCTACAGATTTACTATAATTTTAAATTAGTCTGATGATTTTTCTTGGTTGCTTTCAATTTCAAACAGTTTTAATGGTAGCTAACTTACATTTTTCTGTGACGAACTTCAATGAAACATTTCTCTTTGGAAAATCCTAAGCACTTTATCACCTTCCAATGCACTCACATGCCTTTATGCATTTAGGCATTCTATGAGCTCCACAGAGCACACCCCTCTCACCTGCTTGGGAGCATCACAAACTAATCCCAACTGCCATCTACATATGCACTTCTAATATTAAATGGACTCAAATTCATGCATTATGGAGTTCCAAAAACTTATCTAAAGAAAATTAAACCAAGTATACAGAGCAAGTCCAAAGCTTTCTACATATTTCTGTGCATGATGAAAAACAAAGAGAGTCACATAGTGCTACACTGACTGTACCAATGGAAGTGCATAAATACTTGAGGAAACAGTCCTCAGGCTTTCACCTCAGATTCAGGAATGACAGTCACTGTTACAGAGGTATTTTTTAGCCTAATGAAACCTTTATTCTGTGAAGTTAACTTTTAATCTTTATATGGGAGTTGGGTATCACAAGGTTTTAAGGGATTACAGATCACTAGATCTAAGTATTTTTAACTGGTGCCTGTGGTTTAAGAAGGTTTGGGGTAGAGGGAAATAAACAATAATCAAACTCAGCTTGCTTACGTCTTGAGAAACAGGCAGATTCTCATCCAGTAGCTCTGTTCTACAGATACTGTTTAAAACACTTCTAAGTCCCTGCTTCAAGGTGAGGATGCAAAATGTTTCAACTGAACAGATTCTGCCTTAGTAAAATCTGTACACTCTGGGAACAAGTAGTCTAAGAAAGGCAGAAAACTTGAACATTGAGAGGAATGACCCTGTCCATCCCAATCATTGTTAAATAACTTAACAGACAATTTGCATTAGTGTCCATCTCATTGGCAGTCTAAGCTGTACTACGTACATGCTCCTTTCCAGGATCTCCTGAATGATCACAAAAGGTCAAAACTGTTTTCACATCTCAGCAATAAATACTCACAAAATGTAGTACCTCTTGAACCAGTACGGTATGAGTATTTATTTTACACGTATGTCAGCTTCCATCCTCCAGAAAGACTGGATAAGGTCCTCTAATTTCATTATTTGAACATCACTTTTACAATGCAAATGAAAAGCAAGTGATTTTTTTTTTTTTTAATAAGATTGTTCTTACTAGATTTGCCCCTTCTATATCTGTTTCTGCTTTTGTCTTTTTCTTGGAATAAATATAAGAGGTTATTCATCGAGATTTTTCTGTAGCATTTAACTGGAGTAACTGCAAATAAGGCTTCTATATGTTTTGATCATCTACTTAATTTAAAATTCCACTGATGTTAAGTGAGGTTTAATCAGTTTGTGCCACATATTGTAAGATAAAAGTCAACATTTCAGTCTTACACTTTGTGGTATTGTTACATCTCTCAAAACCCGCTGAAGATTTTCACAAAACAGTTGCAAGAAGAAGAAAAAAAAGGCTTTGTATTACAGAAAAAAAGTTGACCCAAAGTTTTAAATTTTTGTTGTTATAACTAAATTTTAGCACTACGGGAACTAGATTTGAATGCCAAGATCCAATAGCTTCATTGGTTCAAATACTCCTTCGTATGGTAATATTGCTTTAAGACAACAAGCTTACTGTGTGTTTCTTAGACTACAATAACATTCATATATTAGTAGTATAATTCCTCTTTTTAGTATTTATTTGAATACATCTAAATATTTTTGTAGTAAATATGCAAAGATAAAGTGTTATTTTCTATGAGGAAATGATTCAACAGGTAAGCTGTTATTTTATTCTTTCTGAATTATTTAAAAAGACAGTTATGCTCACTTATACTAGATAAGTTCACATATTTCTAGAAGTTTTAATACAGATTATTTTCTTACATAAAAGCTACACATATCTTCAATTTTATTCCAGGTTAGTAAAAGGAGTATTGTACACACGACCCTCTCAAAATGACCTGAGCTGGGTCAGATAGAATCATTTTGGTTGGAAGAAACCTTTAAGATCATCAAGTCCAACCATAACCTAAATTTACAACTAAGCCACGTCCCTAAGAGCCTTATCTATACCTCTTTTAAACACTTCCAGGGATGGTGACTCAACCACTTCCCCAAGTAGCCTATTCCAGCACTTTACAACCCTTTCTGTGAATAATTGCTTCCTAATATGCAATCTAAACCTCTCCTTGCCCAGCTTGAGGCCATTTCATTCATCCTATCACTTAATACTCAGAAGAGACCAACCCCCTCCATGCTACCATCTCCTTTCAGGTAATCATAAAGAGTGGTAAGGTCTCCCCTTAGCCTCCCTTTCTCAAGGCTAAACAGCCTCAGTTCCCTCAGCCACTCCTCATAAGACTTGTGCTCCAGACCCCTCGCCAGCTTCATCACTCTCCTCTGAACTCTCTCCAGCACCTCAATGCCTTCCTTGTAGTGAGGGGCCCAAAACTGAACACATTTGAGGTGTAGTCTCTACCAGTGCTGAGTACAGTGGGATGATCACTTCCCTAATCCTGCTGGCCACACTATTCTTGATGCACACCAGGATGCTGTTGGCCTTTTTGGCTGCCTGGGCACACTGCTGGCTCATATTCAGACAGCTGTCAATCAACACCCCCAGATTCTTTTCTGCAGGGCGTCTTTCCAGCCACTCTTCCCCAAGCCTGTAGCATTGCACAGGGTTGTTGTGACCCAAGTGCAGGACCCTGCATTTGGCCTTGGTGAACTTCATGCATGCCACAAAGCTTCTGTTTCCTGTGCAGAGGATCACATGAGGCCTGGGAGAAAGGTAGAAGGTTAGAAATAGAAGTGATCATATTTGGGCTAGAAGCTAAACTCCAAGGTTCGAATAGCCATTATTCTGAAGTACTAAAAAAAAATTGGAAGGTGAATTTGCAAGACTAGAACTAAATACTTTAAAGAGTTTAAATACATCTACAAGTCAGGAAATGTACTCTATTTTGAACGGTAACAGATGTAATATTTATATTGGGGGCAGGAGGGAGGTCGATCCAAGTGACTACAGGCCAATTACCTAACCTCGGTAAGATGCATAAATTAGAAAATATACAAATGCAGTAAGTCCGTAAGCTGTAGAAAACACAGTATGTGTTTTCCAAAGATTAGGTTAACCTGATATCCATTTTTGGCATCTACTTTCTACACAAATAAAACATGATATAGCCCCTTTGTGGGATTCAATAAGCTCTCTGGTTTTGTTACACAGATGTTAGTGAATAATCAAAATAGGAAGAATGTTGGCTAAAGACAAAACCCTGCTATATTCTGTAATAATAACTAACTACATGAACATTGGCCTGCAAGAGGTAGAATAATAATGCTATTTCAGTTGGGTTTGGATGGCTTTTACTATAAATACAACTGTAATTTGCTAAAAGATCAGATTACTCAACAAAAAAAACCTGTCCTTTGCTTGACCGGTAAAAACAAAGTAGTATAGACGCTTCCTACAATTAGTAATGTGCTCTACCTAGAGAGGTGAGGAAAGTAGTAGAATAGCAGTGGACAGAAGAGCATCTGGCAGAATTAGTGGGTACAAATTGGTTAGAAATTAGAAGCTGCAGTTGCAGAACAGCCAGATTTATAAATATATCTTAATTATATTGACATTTTTAAATCCATGGAAAGTTCTGCATTATATTTATCAGTATATTATAGAAGTGACTGGTGAACTCTTCTCCTTAAAGAAGTAATTACTGTAGTAGTGCCTAAGAAATCAGTATTCAATGGTTAGAATAATTTGCAGCAGTCAGAGGAGACAAAAGAACATCACACCACAGATGCCTGGGGTACCTGAGTAATTCCTTCTTTACCATCAAATCCAGTTTAAGGATTCAGTAGATGCTAAGTACAACTGCTCTCTGAATCTTATTAAAGCACCACATAAGCACTTGGAACAAAAATCAATTGAAACAATCTACATCCACCTACTCCACATTAAACTTAGAGAAATTTAATAGTAAATGTAACAAATGAGAAAAGGAAAAAAATTCTTTCACTTTTGGTAATCCAAAAGAATTTTTTAAATCTTTTTTTATCTTTTTATCTTTAATTATCTTTCTGTGACATTGTGAAGTTCCTCACAACACTTTATGGGTCCATCATCATCATAGTTTCTGGCCAGCAACTCAACGGAAAATTGGAATGAGTTTCTGGATTTAATGAAGTCAAAGTCAGAGACTAAGCTCAGTTTTGCAGATCAGAATAACCTCTTTTTCTTAAAAGGATATTATGGGTCTGTTTAGCTTTCACATGACAGGTATCACTATGATAGCCGAGTCTTATAGAAGTATATCGTTCTAGAATGATTAGCAAACAGACTGGGTGCAATACCAGTGCAGCATGAAGACTTCTCACAAATAATTTCTGTACTGAAATAAGTTATGTAACAGATGAGTGCGCTGGAGACAGCAAATAACTTTTTTTTATTTGCCATTTGAATGAGTAAAAAACCCCTCAACCATATTTGATACATTAATGCACTGACATTTTGTGCTCTTTGGCTGTGCTGACACACCAATCAGACCAAGAATGTAAAAGTATCAGTGCCTGATGTGGCAAGTTTTTGAAGGTTTGCCAGATGAGAAATTGCTCAGAGGGTAACGGAAAAGTAAAATCATGGTCCATATCCTGGGCTAATCTGGTGCCTGACCTTAGCAGAGGGAAGGAAAAAAAAAAAAGCTTATACTTTGAAAAAGCAAATATTAAAAAACCCACAACACTGAAACAAGATCATATGTATTCAAGTGCCTAGTTAGATGAAATGTGATATGCAACAGAGAAAGAAGGAGTTTATTAAAATAAGAACAAAATATGTATTAGGTAAAGTGTATTTTTCCTGTTATAAAGTTAACATAGTTTTGAAAAGGAGACAGTTTTGTACACATTTACAAGTACTCATACGCTATGTTTTTATGCTCTATTGGAAGAATAATGCAGAATAGCCATTTATACACAGTACTACTTCAACATCTGCATGAAATTGAAAACACATACACAATTTTGATAGACACACAAATTAAATATCTGCTTTCAGAACTGAAAGAATCAGATCACATCAGCTATACAACCAAGCAGCCCTTTTCATTCACAAATTGTTCAAATATATCTAACACAAGATGTCTAGCCCCTGCAGTGCTTTTGTTAACTGTATGAAGACAGATGTGTAAGACTGAAAAAGGTAACACTGAAAAGAGGAGTCAACTTTAACAGTAGGTTTGCTACCTGGAAGGAATGAGACTAACACAAGAAGTTCATATCTAGATACTCAAGATGCAACTTAGTTCAAGGCATAGATTTGCAAAACGAGGTGTGGATCAGCAACAAAATGAATAGCACAACAAATTAATTTTACACTGCACCATAAGAGACCTTATTGTTCCAGTACCTTATCAAACTTGGAAAGTTTATTACTTAATTACCACGTTGACACAGAATCAGTCACAGAATGGTTAGGGTTAGAAGGGACCTCTGGAGATCATCTAGTCCAACTCGCGCGCTAAAGCAGGTTCACCTAGAGGAGATAACGGAGGAATGTGTTCAGGTGGGATTAGAACATCACCAGAGAAGGAGACTCCACAACCTCTCTGGGCAGCCTGTTACAGTGCTCTGTCACTTTCAAAGTAAGAAGTTATTCTAATATTCAGATGGAACTTCTTGTGTTTCACTTTATGTCAGTTGCCCCTTATCTTGCCATTGGGCACTACTACAAAACAGTCTGATCCCATCCTCTTGACACCTGCCCTAAAGGTGTTATAAGCACTGATAAGAGCCCCTCTTAATCTTTTCCAGGTTGAATAGACCCAGCTGTCTCAGTTTTTCCTCATAAGAGAGATTGTTCAGTCCCCTTATTATCTTTGTAGCCCACTGCTGGAGTCTCTCCAGTAGTTCCTTGTCTTTCTGGAACTGAGGAGCCCAGAACTGGATGCAGTACTCCAGATAGGGCTTCACCAGACCAGAGTACAACAGGAAGATAAATTGCCTGCACCTGCTGGCCACAGTCTTCCTAATGCACCTCAGGATACTGTAGGTCTTCTTGGCCATAAGGGCACATTGTTGGCTCCTGGTCAACCTGTTGTCCATCAGGACTACCAAGTCCTTCTCCACAGAGCTGCTTTTCAGCAGGTCAAGCCCTAACCTGTACTGGTACATGGATTTATTCCTCTCTAGGTGTAGGACCCTTCACTTGCCTTCACTGAGCTTCATTAGGTTCCTCTTACAGATATTAGGTTCCCCTTACAAACTATTTATTCTCCCCTCATGCCATGATTCAGTCCAAGAGTAACATTTGAGTCTGGAGTCCGCTTGCTTCTCATTGGATCCTTTCCACTGCATTCATACAGGTCTTCGCTTCATTTAGCTGCAGACATTGTTTACAGTCTGTAGCCACTTCATGTTAGCCTTGAAGGTGGGGTTTTGTTTGAATTAACTCTATTTGTTCAGCAAAGTGCAAAACAGGCTTTGTCTCAGAGTTGTCCATGATACTCTGCCACTTGGTGCTGGCCTTGGAGTTATTTTCCTCAAGTAAATTCTGTTCTTCCCTGCAAAGTGCAAAACAGCCCTTATCTTGCAGGTGTTCATGGTAGTCTGTAGCTGCTTTTGTTTTCCTTAAGTAGATACAAGTTGGGTGAAGAAAGCAGAACTTTACAACATACACCTTAGAATTTCAACAAAATTAGCTTACTAAGTAATGTGAGGTAGACAGTATATTAAAAAAAAAAAAATCACATGACCTTATAATTCTTGGTGATTCATTCTATTTAAATGACATTTACGTAAGCTAAGTGATTAATATAATACATTAATTGGGATTCTCCAGTCATCTGTGAGTAGCAAAAGATCATCACCATACAGCCACATCTGCTTAGCAGAGGGAGAGCTCAAAGTAGGCTCATTCAGGCTGTCATATTTATGGAATAAAGTGGTTGGCTTATAGTCAAATTGCATACAGTGGGCAAGGTATGCACAAGATTCCTTACACCCAGAACTCACCCACGTTCAGTGTGCTGCTTTGCTTCCTTGTGGGTTTCCTACAAGTTCTTGGGCAAACTGCAGCACAGGTCTTTACCTCCTTTGGAGCCTGGACCAAGTGGCTGCTGGCTTGGCTGTGGGGCGGGTCAAGTGCAAGTGCCAGAGTCATATTATGCTCATCATATCACATAAAATGTTTGAAACATAGCTATTTAGCTGATATTTACTTCAACCCACAATTTTTCCTTATCAGCAAGCCTGGGCTAAGATTCAGCCTGAATTCCAAAGAGGCTAAGGCTAGAAAAAAAAAAAAAAAAAATTCAAGCCTTTGCAAATGAAGACCACAGATTTTGCAACTACTGAAATCAAATGACTAAAGAAGATTATATGAAGATAGGAAGATAAATGTGAAATTTGTTTGCTTTTTGTTTAGGTCATCAACAAATTAGTCTACACTGCATTATCATTTATTATCCATTAAAATATTTTAGACACTAAAGTATTTTTAAATTATTTTTTAATTACAAAAAGGTTAATCAGAACACTACACATGCACACACATGAAGTAGGAAAAATACAGATTAAAGAATACTCTAAAACCTGAAATTTTCATAAATACTAAAGGGTAATTTCTCTCTTGAGCTGGTCTAGATGCAGGTTGAATAACCTTCGGCAGATACGAAGTTCTAACTGTTACTTATTTTTGGTAGAGCACAATTAGAGTATATATAGAGGAAATGTAACCAAGAATTGAGCCTCCAAAATATTTCTTACATTCAACTGGATCTTGTAGTATCATAAGATGAGAAAATATGCCTCAGCCTTGTTAATACACTTCTGACAGGTAGAACAGTATCACTTCCTTGACTAATACTACTTCAAAACAACCTGCCAGGAAGGCCATTAGTAACATTGATTACACTGAGTGCAAAAAAGCCCTTGTGTGTCTCTTCCAAACCCATTTTTCTTTAACATCCATTCATGCCTCCTCTGATCTTCTGTGCTAAAGCTGAGAAAATAACCTAAGGAGGTATTATCCTTCCTATTATGATTTCTACAGTGCTATTTTGGTGTCTCCAATCTTCTTCCTTTTGATGTGGAAAAACAATTTTTTTGACCCATCTTAAACTTGTTCTTTTTTTCCCTGAAGAGTACTAGGTAAGACAAAGATATTATTATTTCATTGTTTGATTTATCTTAAGTTCATGTCTTCAGTTGTCAATGAATCTCAAAGCCATTAAATGTTCATTTCAATGCAGCCTACTACACCTTACTGAAAAAATAATCAGTTTTTATTCATTTTTCACTGCAATATATCTGCAGTTTGGTCAAAGTCCTGCTATTTCACTGCTAACCTCTCTTGGAACAGGTGATGTGTTTGATGACAGAGTGAGGGAGAAGTTCCCTTTTCTCAAGTGTGGCAGTAGCAAACAATACACACGTACTGAAAAGCTCATTTTCCTTTTAATCTATTAGAGTCACCTTTTTCCTCAGCTACATTTGAATTTTAAAATGGTAGAATAAACCAAAAGCATCTTTTTGCCCAGTTCAGAATTGCCTCTTATGCCATACAAGGCTAAAAACTACTGGTTTGCTCCAGAGAGAAAACACTGTTTTTTAGGAACACAGATTGTCTGTCAGGATTTGGCTGAAGCACCTTGTTCTCTGATGGCTGGTCCTGGAACCATGAATTTAAACAAAAGGATTACTTTGCCTTTGACTCCCTTCACCAGGTTGTCTTCTGGGTTGTGCTTCTTAGCTTAGAATGTTCATCAGCCTGTTTATTGTTACTGATAAATACTATCATCATTTAAAGTTACTTTTGTGCGGTATATTAATCACCCAGTCTCCTGCACTCCACCAACAAGCACTGAAATAAGCTGAATATGTTCAAGGAACCTTAGCAGGCTTTCACAGACACAGACTTAGCTGAAGAACAGCCAGGGCTTAAATCACAGTTTCCCAAATCCCATTAGCCCTACCAGGACCTGTATATGCTTCCAGAACATGACATCCCAGGCTGGCAAGTACTCTCAGAAAAAACATGCTTTTATACCTCAGTTCTATAGTGTATTTGATATCTTCTTCCCTCAAGACTGCCAAAGTCTGCCTCATGTGTTAGAATTAAATTTTCTGAAAGGTCACTATCTCATCAATATGATAAATTGTTTTTATTTTATTCATGATTTTTTCTCCACTTCCTTAGAAAACTGTCTAAAACTTTAAGTCAGTATGGAGAAATACAGCAACTTCCTCAAGCCATTGACTCAGCTAGGTGTAGAAGTGAAGCTCAACTTGAGATCCTCAGAATGTTTCTTAGAATTATTTTTATTTACCCTCTAATTTTCCATAGGAGAAGTTTGCCAAGTTCGATTAGACCTTTATCAGAAGAGAACTGTGAAGAACATAGTCAAGATTAATTAACATAAAGATATAGCAGAAGTTATCCTCCCAACACCATACAGTGAAAAGCCAAGGATCAAGCACTTGCAGTCAGTTTCCCTGCCCTGTAGAAAACGCTTGCAGAATCTGCCCATTACTTAGGTGGCCCACTTGTCTAAATCCTTGCTTATCCCTGACCTACTTACTGAAAGATAGGAACTATCTGTGTTTAAACAGTTGCCTTAGGAATTAGTCACTGTAACATTAACTTGTACATACATTTACATAGATATTACAAATATACATACCCCAGGAAAAGTTAGTGGGAGACAGATAATTAAACCTCACATGATTTTTTAAAGTCTTGACCCTCATGTAACCAAACACACAGATGTGAGTTTTCATCTTTCCTGACAAAGATGCAAAGCTATTGAGAAAACAAACCTGCCTTAGTGCTTTAAAATAAGATAAAATCAATAGTTTTAAAACTTTTGCCTTTGCATCACTGTTTCTACCACCATCCTTGATGGTTTGTGCCTCTGGGTCATGACAGTTTGTAGACACTAGCTTTAGAACTGTTTACAATCAAAAAAAATACATCAAACAAAACAAAGAAAAAAAACAAACCTCTATTTTACTATTAATACAATCTGCCTAGTATTGTCAGTAGCAATGAACAGTCTTTAAGACTGGCAGCTTTTCTTACATCCTTGTAAGAGAAGTATATTCAGGCACAGATTCCATTAGTTTCCTAAACTTCTTCCTCTTCACTTGTGTATTTTTCCTTCTCCTTCCTAACTTTCAGAATTGAACTTTTTCCAGAAGCATTGCAAGAGGAAGATACTATACATTATAAGAAACAATAAATATTTCATAGAATTTTGTCCAGCCATATATGAAACAAACAAACAAAAAAGCCTACAAGGAAAGCAAGGATAATATCTAATAAAAATTATTCCCCAATAAACCATAGGAAGAAAACAAACAAAAAGAAAACCAAAACACCTCATATCCTAGCTTGTGTGTTTAATGCCAGCATATAAGATTGAGTCAGGTACAATTATTTTTTTAATAATAAGCAAGACTCCTAAATTATTTAGCCATCATAGCTGGATTTTTGCTAAACTTGAAAGAGAGCAAAGAAGAAATACTATAAAGCTGGAGTTATTAATTAAAAAGTTGAAACGTATCAGCAAAATTAAAAACAAATAGCAGCACTTTAAAAAGTCCACTGGTTTTCATCACTTTCATACATATCTGCTTATAAAGACTGTATTCTGAGAAGACAAGAGAAAAAAGGGTTAAACTGACATTTTAATACTTAAGTAGAAATTTGCAATACATAACACCTGTAAGTACAACACAGCTTTGTTGGCAACAATAGATACAAGTTAAAAGATCATAAGAATAACCCAGAAATAGCAGAGAAGTAGGTCAGAGAAACAAGTAGCAGTGACAGAGAAGCATGAGTCCCACTCCATTTTTCTGACATTTTGTAATAGAGACAAAATTGTGTATCTTCTCCCTAGCGTGAGGGTTTGGAAAAAAAAAAATAACTGATGTACAATAGCCCCTACTTACCATCAAGATCTAGGTACTGTACCACTCTGCATTATCACATTGTCTAAGGTAAAACACAACTTAAAGCACAGGAAATACTCTAAAACTAGTAGTTGCTTAAATAGTATTGTAAACAGTCACCCTTTCTTCTCTCTGCCTTATCAGTCTTTCCTAAATAGACTTCAGAGGTTACCAAGAATTTAGTATGGATAATATGGAAAGCTATTTTGAGATCAGCATCACATTTAATTAACTCATTACATCTCTGCAGATTTACAGTAACATTTTGTGATGGGAGGAAAATTAGCAAAGCACATTGCAAAACTACAAGGGCAGACAAGACACAGGTTCAGATTTCTCTTAATACCCATCTTAAGAAAAAACATCCTTAACATTGACAAGCAAACCCCACAAAACAAAACAAAACCACAAAACACAACAAAGCAAAAAAGTCTGGCATACTGTGAGCTTATACCAGCCATTTTCACTGCCTGTGAAACAATAATTTAATTATATTCTCCCCAGAAACCAGTATTTCTCACCTTTTTCATACTAGCCTCTAAAACAAACAGGCTTAGAAAGACAGGTTTTTATCCTGAACAAAATCAGACATGGGCTCATGATCACCTGATATTTGGCTCTTGATTAGCTACACATTGGTTTTAATTATCCACCTGGTTTCAATTAAGTACCAAGAAATCCATCCTATTAACATGACAAGCTAATCACCCTTGCACGTTAAGAGAAGTCCTTTTACTCTCAGGGTGCATCTGAAGGGTGAAAATAGTTAAAATAGGGTTTTTTTAAAGCCTATAACCCTCTTGTCAACAATAATAACAAAACATCTGGTTTAAAATGTATAGGTCAGGGGTGTAAAGCTACTCCTACATTTATACAGTCCTAAAATTACATTCAGCTTTTGAATGCAAAGGGAAATGCAAGGCTGATGTGGCCCCTGGTGAAAATTAGTTTGATGCCCCTGCTACAGATAAATGAGTGTTATGTACTAACAAAAGCATCACATCTTACCATGAGGGTATATTGAAATAAACCTGGTTTAGGAACCATTTTGAAAACAATGTGCAGTTGGTATGTTATCATATCCTAAAAATCAAAATCCTGACCCCTCCACCCTTCCCCAAGATATGGATGTCTTTGTTTCGTATGCTACTTTGAAAACATGCCCTGTAAATAACCATAAGATCAGCTGCCATAGACAGCTGTGTGAGCAGCCCTGACGTTCTCCAGATGTGTAAAATGATGCTGCACATCTGCATACTAAATTTTAGAATCTAGAAATAAAATATTAAAGGATGGATTTAAAAAAGTATAGGAGCATAAGGTGTACTGATTATTTTCTGTGGTTTAGATTTCATTGCTTTCACTAATATCTGTACTATGGATGAGTTTCATTTAGTCAGTGTTTCCTTTACGTATCTTGAAACATTGTGCAGGAAAAAAAAAAAAAGAGCAGACAATTTAAAATAATAAAGAAGAAATAAAGAAAATTTAAAGTAGCATTACATATATGAGTGTATCTTTAATAAAAATAAACTCTATGTAAACAGTAGCTGTGGTGACCCTAGAACAGCTACAATGAGGTAAATTTTTAAAAATGCATTATGCATTTGTATTTAAATAGGCAGTAGAGCTTTTTTTTCAACAGGAAATAAAAATGGAATAAAAATCTAGCACTAATAAATGAACATACAATAGAAGGATACTGAACTGTGGAAAAGATTTCGGGTTTTTACTATAATGCTAGTCAAAACGCAAATTTCTATCAGATCATATGTAAAATAATCCTAGTCATACAGACTCCTGTGAAACCATGTTTGGAATTTAATCTCTTCTGGAATGTAAATTCAGAGAATAAAGATGTATGTTTTTAATTTTCTACGTTCTAGGATTGTTTACAGGACAGAGAGGATGACGTATAGCGGGAAGGCATCATACCTGATGGTTCTTATATACAGGATGTAAGAAAGCCTGCTATAAGATCTAATTATCAAGAATTGCCTTTTCTGCCCCAAAGCAATCATTTTGATGACAGCTTTCTATGCACTGTAAAACAAAATGGGAAGTCTGTGCTATATAAACTGGCTCAGCGCTTCCTTTTACTTCCTCTGATATCAGTCTCCCCATCTCATTTATTTTCCGCACATTAATGGTAGCAGTCACCTTGAGCTGGTGATGCAGAGTAATTTTCACAGAAACCTTGATCAGAAACCATAAATCAGCCTGATGTGCTTTTATGGTCTAATAACATTCTGCCTGCTCCTACAGGCCCTTATGTAAAACTGCATTGCGGAGAATCCTTTGAATTGCTTTGTTCATATCCACTCCTGTATCTGTAAGACATAAAATACCTGCAATGTAGTAAGATGAAGATACTTCGTTTAAACCTGTAGGCATGAAAACATTCAGGTACCTGCCTGTAAACATGAAAGCATTCAAATATCAAATTTTCTCTGTAGAATTTCTGTGTCTGGCTGTTTCTTCCTATATTAGGTCAGAGAAACTAAGCATTCTCACCCTGCTCTCCCAGACGCAGTGCATCAACAGGCAGGGAACACTGAAGCTGAATGCTTTGCCTAGATTAGAAAATGCTAACCTGTATAGCTGTATCAGCAAATCCACCTAACACAGGAGCCTTCTGAAGGTGAATCTTGTCAGTAAGATTCCATCCTCATTAGCAGATATGTTAAAGTTGTTTTGCAAGTCAAGAACTTAGAAAAGTGAGATTGATTTCATTGTTAAGACTGTGATTTTCTTCTTTCAAGGAAAAACAGAATTATTACTTACCTTTATCAATGCTTTCCCATATGATGTACTCAAGATTACACAAACCATAGTGTTTTTTACTGTATATCCCACAAGTTTTTGTCAGTGCATGATCTGAAAAGGTATAACCTGATTTAAAGAAATGCTTAGCATTCCCAGCGTTTAATATTGGGTTTTCAACATTTACATACATACATATTTCAAATTAATCTCTCTGTACATCAGTTTGTACCTGTAGGAAGAATAATTTAATTCTCCAACTTTGCAAAGATGACGTGGAAACACACATACACAAAGAGACACAAACCAACACACATAGACATACAAAGACACACATACAAATTTTTTTCCTGTAGTAACCTTGATTACTTCTCTGTAACACACCGTTGTGTGCATAATGCACATAAAAGCTCTGATACAGGTAGTTCATGCCATAGAGACTTAGATTTTTTACTTAGTGGATTGTTCACCATCTTTGGTTCCTCATTGCATTTTTTTTGATGGAGTTATCTTTTCTTCTATTACTGAAAAAGTGTATTTTTTCCTTTTATGACTCATTGTCTACAGATTTTATGAAGCCCCCCAGTCAAAAAACATGTGCAGCTGATAGCTGCAACCAGCACACTACCAAATGTCCATGATTCACAGCATATTTCGTGTTAGGGCTCACAGATAAATCTCCAGCACTCAGTAGAAAATGCCAGCTTGTAAAAGACAAATTCATCACTTCTGGACCTGAGATATTAGTATTTCAAGAGAAAACAGGGCATGGAATGGGTAACTTCTCATCTTTCTCTGATACCTCTTACAATATGAACATAAGTGAGATTGGTTTTCTGTTTGCAGAATGTTGTTTTTTTTTCAAACTGTCTGATTTGTGAACAGAGTACACAGGTTAGCAAGGAAAGAGCAATGGAGTGAAATGAAGTACAGAAATATTTCTTTCAGATTTGCTGATTCACAGCTGTGAATAATGCAGTCAAAGTACCAAACCAGACATAAAAAATTCAGCTTTAGCCTTCAGCCACGGAGAATGTTATTTTCCTACCCAAAATAGCTGCATTTTCCTGTAGCACCACTTCTACAAAGTTAAAATTAAGGAAGGAAGTACCAAATTAAAATGAACTGAATGTCAGTTAAAACTAGAGTAGGAGTGGTTACAAGATGATACTTTTTTTATTGTAAACTTCCACTACTTCAAAGAAAATTAGTACTTTGAAATGTAGAGGATACTACCCATCTTATCGTGAAGACTCGTGTTGCCTAGTTTGGTACTTGGAGCATCAGCATGAAAACCAGGAGTTATCAAAGAAGAGAGACATTCTTACTCTCTATGTATTCCTTTATTGTTTTACTGATGATTTTATAAGAACGGTTCTGGGTTTTGTTTGCATGGTATAATGACATGCATTAAATCCAGGTTTTCAAATGTCCACTCATTTTGCTGACTACATGATATCATTTCTGCTGAAGTCAAAAGGCATTGGGATCCTGAAAGGCCTTGAGGGTAGACAAAAATGGAAGTGAGAGTAGGAATAGTTTGAGCTGCACACTTAAGAAGGCATTTCATTTTTGTTGACTGGATACTAAGGCAAGCAAAGTGTAGGGTCTGCTAATGTATTGGATCAAAATGTGCTTAGGCTGGGTGCCAAGTATATTTTGATAAAATGTCTGCGAGGCTGGGCTGTTTTGACACTAAGAAATATGTTATTGTAAAGTATTTGTGGCCCTTGTGATGATGTAGATACATAAATGACGTAGGTACAATTTAACCCATGGATAAGGCACCCCCAAATGTATAATGGGTTAAATGGGATATATAAAAGACATGTTTTGAGGTAAAAATGTTCTTCGAAATTTTTATATCAAGGCAATATCTATGTATATGCACATGTATTTATATAAATATATTCTACAAATATACTTCTATTACATATATTACTGAAAGAAACAATGGAAAACACCAAATCTTTTGGCTTACCTTGTGTTATAATCCTTATTGATTCTGTAAAAGTTTGCTTCCTCCACAAAATGTAATTTCTTTGTAGTGATTGATATATCAGTAACCACAGCTTTTGTTTTTGCTTTTACATTTAACCTCCTATAACGTGCAATACTCTGTGTTCTGCAGCTGTGCAAATTCTTTCATTGGTGATGGCCAACGCTTCACAGATGATTTAACTTGTCAGGATTCCACACACTGAAAGAAATGATATTTGAACAACAATACTTGCCAGAGTTTTGACAAACTATTTAGGCTAAACATCCTCTTTTATTCTTTCTGTACAGACTAAGGATTGTCTTTGCAGAATGTAGTGGCTTACCATAGTGATATTTCCTGTTGTCCATTTCTGAAAATAACTATTCAGATCCTTTTGCATACATTCCAAGAAACTGAGTGGTTATTTCAAGTTCCACATTTATTCCAATGATTACATACTCAGTAACCAGTGCTGAGAATGAAGGCTGTGACATACATCTAGTTGCGGCAACACAAATCATGTTCCCTATGCACCTGACCTACTGAAAGCATGTTTAGTGGTATTACTCAGGTCTCTGTCTAATTTCATTTAAATAAAAAATGCTGTTGTGTTTTGTTCAACAAATTTCTTACCAAGAGTTTTGTCCATTTTTTCTTTACAGCTCAAGGACTGATCTGCAATTCATTGTCAAGAATACCACCCCCATCTCTCCCATAGATGAGTCCTATGCAAATAATTCCCGTTGTTGTTTTGCTATTAGTAAAACAAAAACCATACAGCAACGGGATCTTAAATATACATGACTGGCCAGTACAAATTTATTGAACTCCTGTGGATGGCACCAGAAGCACGTGTTAAAAAGGGGCTATTAGGACTGCAAACAAGTTGTATAATACATGCTCTAGAGATTTTGCAACAGAAATGTGAAAAAAAGCCATCGATACAAAAAACAATCAACCAACCAGCCACCACCACCACCACCAAAACAGAAAAGAACAAACCACAAAACCAAAACCAAAACAGTCTAATTTGCAGAAGACTGGCTATCTTGTTGATGGCATGTAGCATGACAAGTATATGGAAATTGTTTCCTGCTTTCAGTTAATCTGTTCTCATATACTGGAAATTCTAGGTGTCTGGGTGTATCTAAAATAGAGGTCTTTGGTCCTAATTTCTCCAGCACAAAAAACAGGTTCCTCATTTGTCTTCACATCTAGGAAACGGCTTCCCAGGGAGCTTATACTTACTGTTTTGTTTCTGACGCGTGCTTTCTGTCTTGGCTTTATTTTCCTAACTAAGCGTAACTTCAACTTCCTTATGTATGTTTTAAGTATATTTCATTTAAGTTGCTAGCCCTAGTCTAGCTAGCAGTTTCCCTAGTTGCTAAAGAGGGGGAGAAAAATAGATTCATGGGAAATAGTGCTTCATTGTTGCTGACTCATTCAAAACTACAAAACTTTTCTCTGTAACTATTTTGCCTTCAGGGTGAGTCCAGTGGTAGGCAAGTTTCCATTCAGCCACAATTTTGCCAATAACCCTGGCAAAAAATATATGGAATTCCAGAAGCAGGCATAAAGAACTAATGTGCTGCTTTTCTTCCAGGTATTGCTTGTGTCTAGAGAGAACTAAGTATTCACTGCCATAGTTGTCTGTTGCTAGCCCTTGCTACAGACCTCTGTTCACACAGATGGCTAAAATCCAATGCAGTAATCCCCTGCTGGGGGGCTAGTGACTTTTGAAAGAAACAGGAAAACTCATGATGTCATATTGCAGGGCATAGGCTTCA
This sequence comes from Pampusana beccarii, assembly GCA_013399365.1. Taxonomy (NCBI): domain Eukaryota; kingdom Metazoa; phylum Chordata; class Aves; order Columbiformes; family Columbidae; genus Pampusana; species Pampusana beccarii. The sequence goes on from VWYH01008677.1 coordinate 243,261, forward strand.
GTGCATGCTACACTTTCCAATGACATTTATAACTTTGAAAGCACTGTTCAATCCAGGGAGGCATTTGTGGAGCTGTGGTTCAGATCCTCGTTGTTACATTTCCAAATATTCTAGACTCCAGGAGAAAGTTGTCATTTCAGAACATCAGCCTCAAAACCATGAAGGACAAAAGAGATGAAGTAGCTATGCAATAACAATCAAGAGAAGTAGTTTTCTACACCACTATGTGAACAAAAAGGAACGGGGCAAAAAAAATAAAGAGGGATATTGGGAAGGCTTTTGAAAGAATTTCTGAGAGAGCAAGAAGGCAATCAAAGGAAGTTCAAAAGGCTGCAATGCCACCTGTGTAGATATTTCTTAATGAAGAACTGAAATTAACCTGAACTCTGAACCTTTTGAAGTTCTCCCATCACTAATGTAGATGCAGCTCTATTGTAGGTGGGTAGTACTTTGGTGTTAGCTAATTGTGTTCAAAAGTGTTCAACAAAACTGAGACACATTTAGGTATTCTATAATGGCTTGAACTGAATTCAAATGCCTTGGGGGCCCCCTGTCAATGGTGGAACTCATAGAATTGTATCTCAAATAACCTCTTTTATTTCTTTGAAGTGTCATCATTTATTAGTAAAGTTTTGTCTCTTCCCTACCGTGCAGGTCATGCTCTAATTAATCCAGGTACTTTAAAGGTGAAGAATAGACACATTTCAGAAAGCTCAAGAGAACCTCATTTAGTAGTTTTCTGAAAAAAAAAAAAAATCTACACTTACAGAATATTGTTTTCAATAATAAGAAAAGCAAATTAATTATAAGAATAGTACTGGTGCATTTAATGCCTCTCTTCTTGTGTTCAAAATATAATTTTATTCATAAAAATAGTTATGTTTTCTTCTCTTTTTGAACTGAAATAAAGCCTTTTTTTTTTTTTTTTCCCCCATTGGACATTTACTCATTATGTCTTTATGAAACCATAGAAGGAAGATTCAAGAAAGGTTTTGAAATTTTCCACTTCTTTCACATCACACCGTTTGAATCAATGATTTAAGAGATATAAAATCCCAAAACCTTAAGTAACAATCCAATCAGATTTCACTCCTGTTGGTAGTGAAAGGGCTTTCATTTTGTTTATTCAGATTCATCCTTCATTGAAGCAAGATCTACACCCTTTCTAAATGAGGTAAAATGGGAAAAAAGGTCTAGGAAGGGCTTTTTCTTAAGAAACAACTGCTAAATGCTATTTTTCAAGAGCCTGGTATATTTAAGAGATTTCAAAAATATTTTAGGTAACTTTCAGGTGCATTTAAGTGTTTACATCACTTAAAATTCCTGGTTTAATATTCATCTTATTTAGTAACTGACCAAAACAGGAAGAATACTTTGAGCTTCTCTGCTAACAGAAGTGAACTGAGTCACTGCAGAGAGAATGGAAAAGTAATTTTGTGCTCCTTAAATATATACATAGATAAAAATATCCATTATGATTCTTACATTCATACATAAACATATGGCAAGTAGATGTCCATATACTTACCCTTCAAAGTTTTGATTTGTTGCTCCTTTTCTGGAAAGGTTATTTTAGCACTTTCTTCTGAGAGTAAGATAAGTTATTGCTATCTTAGGTGAAGAACAATGTTAGCCAAGGTGGGGGAATGGACCAAAGGGAACAAGCCACATTCCTTTTACATGTGGAATGCCATTTGTGCTCTTGCGTCAATTTCCAGAGGCTATGAAATCCCTCAGACTACATAGCTGGCATTTACTCTGATGTTCCTCGAAGTATCCTGCCCAGAGCTATCCAAATTAGAAAAATCTTTGATAGATGAGTTTTAGTAATACAGCCAATGACTGACACATCAGCGAAGGATACAGTATTTATGTTTGTCTATATAGTAATTTTCTTCTAATATTGTTAAATTTTCTTATCCTACTCCTAAGGGGAACAACCAATCTTTAGTTATAGCATGTCTCTAGTTAAAGGATAACTTGAACTTTTAGAATAACTAAATTAGATATAATTATTTGATACTACTACTTGTGGCAGAGGGATTAATAGCATGCCTTCTAAATATGTTTTTCTCTATAATTTGATTCTGCCACTATACTGAAGAGGACTTTATTAAAATACTGCTAAATTAAAATAATGTAAATTAGGAGAGCAACATAAAGCCTTGGAATTAAGTTCAGAGGTATATGTAAACTGATTTAAAAAAAAATAACATGAACCATATTTGCATATATCTTAAATCTTTCTCCCAGACTGTCCCAACATGCATGCTACCAGCCCTCAGTCTAAGTGGTCTTCAGATTTTATAAAGTATATTTTTTTCCTGCTTACCAGTATATAGTATATATAGTTACCTTTACATATCATCAGTTAGTTCAGTAAAGTCTAGATTTGTAAAATTCCTTGAATCAGGAATAAAAAAAAAAGTAACATAAAAGAAAATAATTTTTGAAAAGGTGTAATTTAAATCAGCCTAACATATTTTAGTTATTTCTGGATTGAAATTACAATATACATTTTTATACTAGTAATTCATTTTAACTCAGGAAAAATAATTTACTAGTTGACTACCTTACTTGTCACTTGTTCATTGTTTTATTCATATAGACAGCATACGAAAAATAAATCAGTCTTCTCACTTTTATCTGGCTGTGGAATTACTACAGTATATAAACCACAAAGCCTTTTTAAAAGCTGCTTTCTTTGCCTAAGGGGCATCGGTGTGCTACTGTGGTAAAAAAATTAATGTAGATAAATGAGCTATTAGTATACGTATATAGTTATATAGTTGCTTATATGATTAATAATCTTAATTCTGTTTATACTCAGAAGTTGTGCAGTTGATCAGGCTCTTATTCCTATAGGCTGTCATTCTGTGAGTAAGACACTGGGAGTTTAAGATGACTGCTGACTGTTATGCCATTATGAACTGGAAATCTCAAAGGCAAATCAGAAGATAAGGAAATTCCAGGCTCCCACTGAACTCTGTTTTGACTTCTGAGATAAATATTACATCAGATCCTAATTTTACTCCTTTCTAACTTTTTATTTTCACAATAAATATCTGATAAGTTTATTTCACTTTAAGAGGAAGAAGGTCATCACTTTCTAGTCTTAAATTATTACATTGTCTCATATGAGAGAGTAATTTTACAATAAGGGAAAACCAATCTACAACATGCTGAAGACATTCAGATAGAGGTTTTGATTTTCTTAGATGCCAGCCCAGATTAACAAGGTATATTCAGTTTAGATTTGAGAAAAAGTTAGTATTAGACTAAAACTTGGTGTGTATATTCCAATAGATGATGAAAAAAAAAAAAAAAAAGAAGATGAATGTCTATATTCAGCTATGGCTATATCTGTCTTGCTTTATTGGATCTTGAAGGTCACTAAACAAAGCTGATCTAGCTCAAGGTATCCACATACACACCGTAATTAATACTTTCGATCAACACATATTGCACTATCCTTTGTAGTATTCTTACAAAACCCACTCTTACTATTTTCCTCATGCCTCCTATCTCTTTTCTGTATATAATGTCATGACCTACATAAGGCCTGTTGAAGTCTGCTGTTGTTTTCAGTCTGTTTAGTATTCTCAATATTCAGTATACTTCAGCCAATATTCAGTATATTTCAGGCAGGAACTCAGTAGGAACTGGAGGATCCAATGGCATATAGTTAGGAAGTGTGACCACTAATGTCAATACATCAGAAAACTGACTTATCTAAAATCCAAACAATCCATATTTCAGAAGAACAGCCAAGTAATCTGCAATCAAGTTTACATCAGTCACCCCCTCACAGTCCTGAGTGCACATGGCTAGCACCCAGAAAAAGTCTAGCCCTTTCCAGAGTAGGAAAGGCTTCTTCAGAATCCCTGAGCTGTGGATGTTGTGCAAGAGCACCACACCAGCCATTCCTGACAGGATTACTGCTGGTATAGACAAAAAAGTCAGGAATCATACTGAGGAAAGCAAGTGCTTGTTCACTTAGAGGTCTTCTTAATATGAATGTCAGGAAATTTTGACAAGGGTGGTGAGATTTCTGCCCATTATTACGACAACAGCAAAAAGAATCTGCTCTGTTTCACGTAGAAAGTCAAAATGACTGAAACAGCATCATATAAAGAAGGTAAGAGAGTCTGCAGGCCATAATTCCCACTGAAAAACACATCAGTCATTTTGGCAGAGCTCTTTGCTTTGCAGACAAGTCCACCAAGGATGCAAAAGTTTTTAATGCATTGGGCTGTTTGGATATTTTGTGTGCTTATTTGTGATGGATTCTCCATGAAACAGTGAAACAGGTATTTTAGGCAGAGCTGTTAACAAGTTACAGTTTGTATTCATATGTCAGGAAGCAGGGACTCATTTAAAGACCTGTGTTTGCTACAGTCACTACCTTTAAATAGAAAAAATTGTATCACAGACAATACGGCTAGGTATTCTCATGTCATGCCTGTCTGTATTACGGTAAGAATAGGATCTACAGTCTTGTAGAGCTCCACAACAATTATGCTAAATATGCTGTTACGAGCTGCTCTGGCACAGAACAATAAAATCTGTTGTAGTCAGTTCCCCTTTGTAAAGTCTTCACAATGGTCTATCACCGTATGTCCCAAAGTATGTGCTATCACTTCCTCCGTTTCTTCCCCTTCTGTCTGGTTCCCTGCCTTCGCCTGCCATTCCTACTCTGCAAGTAGATTTCAGATTCCTATGTGTCAGCTCCACAGGTTTCAGTTGTGGTTCTGGTGAGGTAAGTAGGTTTTTGGGGCTGGGATAATTCTGACATGCAGTTCTTACTGCCAGCAGTTGATTTCTCATCATTTGCCCAATAAAGAACGAGCCTCACAATCTTCTTTCATTCTCTCCTTTTAAAGAGTGGAGTATGCACTCAAAACGTCGAATGACCAAGCAAGAAATTTTAAATTAGAACCAAGACAATGCAGGTGAAGCTGCAAGAATAGTAGCAATACTCTCCATTCTATATGGTGCAAGAAATATATCAGAAACATTAGTAAGATGATTGAATCTTGTAACTTCAGCAATACACCCCAAAGTATGCAGGGAAGTCTGGTTAATCTGCCACTGTGTGATTGATTGCTTTTGAAAGTAACAAGAATAGTGAGGTTTAACTGTTAATGTTTGTGTAATAAGACTTTACAGGTAGCAGTAGACAGCATTTTGCAATTAACTGTGTTAGCCCTTTTGCTTAGCCAATGTATTCACATCATGATGTTGCAGCACAGGAAAGAAAGCACTTTAGCCAGAAGCAGAAACATTTCTGGTTTGTGATTACAAGCACAGCACAGAGACATATTTATGTGACAGTAAAAATCTTGGAGAAAAAAACCCCGAAGACATGTTGTTAGACTTCCATTTTTTTAAATTCAAAACATAGTAACATTATTCTTCTGCATAAGTACAGGAAAGCAAAATTGACTAACAGTATCAATTGTCGATGAAGTGATTAACCAGAGACAGAAAAAAAAAAAAGAAATTCTTATTTAACTTAATATGACTTTAATTAAAAAAAAAAATCGAGACTTGGTTTACAGAATCTTGATCTGAACTAATGAAGCTGCCCATGAGTTTCTAGCAATACAACTCCATATGCAGAAATGATATCCTGTAATCTTTTGGGTTTGAAATACAGATACCAAGGCTATTAGTAAATGCTTGTTTATATGAAAGAGAAGGAAGGACAAAACATACGTACTGTCACTTCTGTGGATAAGTGTGAATAGGTAGGGTGGCATACCTCCCACCCCTTCCAAGCACTCTTTATTCCCCAGGTGGCCATGTCTCTTTGCCTCCACTGTTCATTTTTTTTTTTTTTTCACTTTGGATTATTACAGGGGCACATCATGGAACAGGCATGGTCCCTCTGTTACAGCAATATTTTCTTGTGGGGGTGGTTGTTGTTGTAATTGTTTTTTGTTTGTTTGTTTGCACCTCTGCGTGTAACCAAATTAAACAAAGCCAGGGGTTTAAGCTTTTAGGGTAAGAATTTTTTAAACAGCTAATGAAAGTAGGGTCAGTACCAGAGTTATACTTTTCTACATTTGAAAGCTAGAGAGAAACACTTTTGAAAGCAGGGTATAATTTCCTTTGCTAAACTGCAATCAAGTCCTTCATGTATAATCTGTTTGGGAATTAATGTTTTGTGCAAGAGATGAAGAGGGTTTTACCAGACAAATGTTGTAGATGCATCTGAAAACACCCAGAGACTAGTTCTGATGAACTATTGATAAATTTGAGGAGTGTCTGTATCTGTAACAACTTTGCATAAACATTCTTCACACACCTGAGGAAATACCATAGCTGAGATAAACAGAAGAAAAGTTATTAATACCAGTTGGTTTTGTTTTTTTTTTTATTATGGGTAAACAAAATGATAGAAATCCAGAAAAAAGTTACAACCTTCTCATGTTTTAACATTAACATAATTATCTGTGTTTCCTTCATGTCTGTTTATAAATTCTAGCTCCTATGCATGGATGGTGAATGTTTTTCATGTCATATGCAAATAGTCTTGCCCACATTTGTGGAGTCAGAGTCTGCTATATCCTCTCTTCATACTTTATTTTTTCCCTCCAGCCTTGTTCATCCCCTGTGGCCTGTTATTATCATGTTTGCTTCTGCTGCTGTTGCTTCACCAACCCACTATCTGCCTGATGACATTGCCTCTTGTCCTGTTCATGCCCAATTAATAGTATTCCTGCATGATACAAGCATTTGTGTAACTTTTTATGCTTTTTGATATTTTTTTCTTGTGTTCAATCAGTAGAAACTTTAACACTAACTTCAAAATCGGAATCTTTGAGGATACTCTTCTAAATACCCCAAAACAGAGATATTATAACTGAAAATGTATATGTAGAACCTAGAACCTAACTGAGTAAATTGAATTACTGTTTAATCATTTTCTGGACTGTAAAGGAAGATTCCTTGGTAGGGATCTTCAGGGTCAAAACCTATCTTGGTAAATTCAGTCTGGATTTGACTCAACTCTCTGCAGTTTTGCATCAGGAGCCAGAACCTACATCTGGCACTGCTGTAGTAGTCTATGAAGGTGGCCTCTGGAGGTGAATTGTCTGGTCTTTTTATTTCTTTCTTACAAAATTGAAGATCACACTTTCTTTTTCCGCAGCAGTTATGCCAGGGAGGACTACTGATAGAGATTGAAATAGTAATAATGGCAATCTAGCCAGAACATTCCTTTTAATAGTAGTAATTTTCCCTGCCTACAGGATTGCATATTTGTTCCAGATTTCTTAAACCTCTTTAATTTGCTGCATCAGTGGGTTAAAATTAAAGTCATACGCTTTTTTTCCAAGACCCATGAGATCTACATTCTTTAGTGAACGTGTATGTTGCCCATATAATGTCAGACTTTATTTACATGCCCACTCTTGTTCACCTACATTTAATAGCATAATTTCCAACTTATTATCCATTGTGTTTGAGATTCTTTATTGTTTTTTTATTTTTCTTGACTACTGGTTACTGGAAGAACCTGTGTCTACATATAGTTTCTTCCACTTAAGCCATAGCACGCGTTTCTTTTTTATATTTGTCTCTATAATTCAAGAGAAAAATGTAACAGAGGAAAGTAAGCACAACGGTTTGATTTCCATTTCCTTGAGTTTTGATTTGGGATTTTTGTAAACTTCATGTGCCTATCTGAAATAATTAATTAGCACTTATTAGTATATCCCACTCTTTTCAGGCATTTTTTTCATATAAGAACAACAACAAAACAAACAAACAAACAAAAAAAACCCAAACCCCAAACCTGAGCTATTTCTTAAATGTGCAAATGGCACAGTTTCAGGAATTTTTCCTATAATATCTTCTGACATTTGTCACATGCAGCAGGTAACTTATAAATTTTATCTGGTTTGGTTAAAATATCTATTGTTTACTTCCTAAAGTGACTGTTACACATTCTCAGATTTTTCACACTTAATATTACTTTTTAGAAAATTTTCACTTTTTGTTTGAATGCAGTTCTTTTTCAGATTTGAAAACTGCCATAAAATGTTCTGTTTGAGGTTATAATTCTCTGTTTGAGTCATTTAAGATTTATTTTGTTTTTTTTTTTTTTTTTTTTTACTATAGGAGCTATAATTGTTGTAAACCTGGAGGCAGAAGAAAGACTAAATTTAATTTATTCTTCTCTTCTATATCTCTTATATTTTTTCAAGTGTGTTCAGCTGTTTCTTAATCACAGAGGGGTTTTCAAAATATAGTGCTTTCACTGTTGTTTTCATAATTCATAATTCATTTAGAAGTATTATTAAGTAACGTCCCTAAAAACTGATTTATTTTATGCAGAATTCTGTAAAAATGCGCATAAATGTAAACTCATTTTTTCATTTTTTTGGTTCATAAATGGATCTACAGGGCGTGATCAGATGGTATGTTTCACATTATCAGATCTCTGTTGAACTACATGTGAAAAATACATGTAGTAGAGAACACATCATGTGTGTTGGAATGAAAAGAATAGCTCCTGAGTTTATGTTTAAGCCTGGAGATTTGATTCAGATCCATATCCAGCAGCCTGTGGTTCTTTGCACCAGACCTGTCTCATCAAAGTGCAGGCTTATAGTTATGAATATCTATAAATGTTATTTCACTTTCTCCTTCAATTTACTGGAAAAAGTAAATTTTTAAACTTCAGTTGGAAGCATAATTGAGTCCAGGTCTAAGCATCTTTCTTTAATTATTTATTAAAAGTAATCTACAGTCACCTTATTGAATCGATATTTACTTGTCAAAGTCTTTTTTTACTTATTATGTTTTCCTCCTTCCTTTTGCAAACAAGAATGGTTGGAGTTACATTTACATTCCTGTGGCAATGTCTTGATCCTTCAAAGTATTGTTTCTTAAAATGTAGCAAGACAGAACTATTATTTATCTAATTTGAACATATTCTTTAGTTCTTTGAAGATTACTATTAGGTTTTGTGCAGGAATAGGCTTCAAAACCATCAGTGGGATTCAGCCCACTTGACTTTAATTTCTATCAAATAATTTTATTTTTCTGGTCTAGTAGATCTACATATTCCTATAAGGCTATATTCAAAATATGTGAAAGAGATCTTTACCTGTTCTGTTTTGTTGTATTTTTGAAAAATATAAATTAAATATAAAATGTAACTCTACCTCCTCTCCATCTCGGCCTATCCTTCCTAAAGAGTCCAATCAATTGCAACTCTCCAGTCACATATCATATTCCACAATGTGCCCATTATCTCAACAAGATTGCAACTCTGCAACAGTATGTCTATCTTTCATTCCTCTTGTTTCCTCCCCGTTCTGCATGCACGGCAGAAAGGCACGCGGTTGTACTCATTTCCCAGAAAAGCTGTGAAAGCTTCCCCATAAAGCTGTAGACATTTCCTTATTTCTGTGTATACACTTGAAGGGGACACTTTTGAGCCATTTTGTTTTTCACGATGTCTGAACTGTCCACACCATCCTGCATGCTTTTCTTGCCATCCTGATCCACCACCTTCTTGACTCTGAGCTGTCATTTCTGTCCCCCATTGTTTCTAGTTTAAAGTTTATGCCTTTTGTTATTAGTAGAAGTATTGTTGTATAAAAGCAGAAGAGGCAAAGACAAAGGGAAGACCCCTACACTTTCCAAAATAAATAGAGTTTTTTTTTTTTTCACATCTACATGAATCCATACTGCTAAGTATGTACCTTTTACATTAAATTCCATATTTTTTAAAAGGTACACTTATTTTCTTGTTTGGCATGAACACTTATTTTCTGTCTGTCCATCTCTATGTTTCTCAATCTTCCTTTTGAACTGTGCCAGAGACTGTACTAGATCTTTATTTTTCTTTTCTCATCCTCAAAAATTCTGTTCTTTTAGTTTTGGTCTTGTCAAAATTGCACTTTCCGGCTCTACTGCATTTATCCTCAATCTTTCTAGTGCCCTCTTCACACTCCAAGAATACAAGTGGTTTTGCCCTTTCACAGGTCCAGAATTACAACCATGTCAGCTGAAGAATGGCTTAAAGAGAAAACCCAATCTACGCGTCTTTTTGTCAGAACCTCTGGTCTTTTCTCTCATCTCTTTATGTAGCTTTGAAGTTAAAGCAGATAGGGTTAAGAATATCTGTTTTGTCTGGTTTATTTTGCAGGTCCCTTTGATCTCCTGCTTTCCTTAAAAATACTTCCTTCTGCTGAAACTAATGCAGCTTAGTTATTGTGACAAGCTTGGATGACTATATACAACTCAAGGAGACAAAAAGCTTTATGGGCTCTCTCTGTGACATGCCGCTGACTGATCACAATTGTTCTAGAGTAAATTCTAAGCTGTTACCGTAAAGTTCCATTCCCTCACATTGACTGGCACTGTTGTACTTCAGATATTTGTCAGATATTTCTCATTTCTCTGTTCTCTGTACCATCAGATTTATTTCTACCTCTCTGTCTGTCTTCCTCATTGTGCTCACATGCTCTACTTACACGTATAACTAACAATGTGACTAATCACAAGCCCATTCTCAATGTTCCTCTTATTCCTCTGTGACTATCCTTTTAAATGTCTTTATTCTTATTGCATGTTTATATATCAATTAAAAAGATTTATTCCCTTGCTGCTCACCACCATAATACACAAAGCTGACGAGTCTATAGAATTCCCTTCTTGAAGAAAATACAGTAAAAGTTCAAAAAGTGCAGAGAAGGACTTGGGACATAGAACTCCTTCTTTGAAAGCACACCTAGATAAAACTAGGACAGTGTTAATCCACCTGTACTTTTTTCATGATATGAACTAAGTAATTTAAAATGTAAACAAACTCTGAGGATATCGGAGATTTTGTGGACTTCTTTCCTATTAAATATTACAAAAATGTGTTAAATCCAGGGACGGGATTGTGTTTTTCTCTAGTTTTCTAAGACTGAAGATGAAAATCTCATGATTGTCTTTCTTCAAATGGTTAGTATCTATATACAGAACAGGCTTAGTTTCTATGTATTCTGCAGCCCTAAGATATGAAATTGTGAACACTGCAGGATGTCCTCTAGAGCTTGAACTAGTTTTGTTGCTTTAATATTCTGCTTCAGTGCTTCTATAGTCTGTGGCTATAACCAGTACTATTTGTTTGAAAAAAAAAAAAAAAAAAAAAAANCAACAAATGAAAAGGAATTTCAAGTTGGTGCTTGAAAACAATGAAGTAATTCTCACCTGTTATATTTTCTGAAAAGAAGGCTGTTTTGCCATCATCTTCAATAGAGAGTTTCAGCCATAGTACCTCTTATCTTGTTACCACTGGATTGATAAGTAGCTTGTTATTGTGCTTCCCTTCTGGGGATTTATACATATATTTATTCTGTGATTCAACAGCAGGCTTCAGAAAGGACAGATATAAAGATAAAGGTTAAAAAAAACACCAACCAAAAAAAAACCAAACAAACAAACCAATCAACCAAACAAACCAAAATAACTCCAGCAAACTGACATCATCACCACAAAAAAATCCCACCCCAAGTCTCTACTTCCTTTGAATCTCCTACAACAGCTACATAAATACAGCCAGTGACTACAAAGCAGCTTGGATAAGATTGCTCTATCCTGCTTCACAGAAGGTCACAGTCATTTTTTCTGGTTCTTCGTACTGTATCGTTTGTGATTGTGAAAGATTTTGGTTTCAATCAAAGCTGAATTCGTTCATTTGCTTAGGAATGATATTTATACTGTTTTAAATTTCTGCTTAAGGCTCCCTTCAATTAATTTCATGATGGAATGAAGAGGAAAAAACTTAGGCAATGGATCTGAGTTCAGTATGCCTAAATATAAAATTACAAACCTGTATGTTTATGACATTCTTTATCTATAAAACTGTTAACTACTTGTTGCTGGTATCATTTCACACTCCCTACTAGATAATAACTAGCTAGTGGAATGAAAGTAGCATAAGAATAAGAAACAAATCTATGTAAAATCTGCAATAAGCATTATTACTTCAACTCTGCTTTGTCTGGTTTAAATAATTTCGTTTTCTCTGAGCAATGGATATCTCCATCCAAACTCAGAAATTTCAGTTGAAAAATACAAGTGCATTAACTTCTTGATTTGAGCATACGAAGTACCAGTTAAAAGAGAGATAACAGGGCCATTTAGACCAAGGTCTTGATATCAGGAAACATGATCTATTCATTAGTATGCTTACATCCTCTGAACAATGTTAAAAATTTTTTCAGACTTAAAGTTGGTGTTTGTCAGAGCTGATTCTCAACAGAATACATTTAACGAATGAAGAATGTTTCTTCATATATTTACAGAAAATCTAGAATTTGTAGGTATCTTGGTTTTGCCTAGACAGAACTAACTGGATTCTGTTTAGCTAGTGCTAAGTGCAATGCGAAGCAGAACTTTCTGTACTAAGTAGGTATCAGCTGTATTCTAAACCTCTTCTCTGGAGCATTTCTCTAAGTGATCAGGGCTCTGTGGACTTTCCTAACCAACTCACACCTCTTCAGACCTCTTGGACAGCATGTGCCTCTTCATTTGTTTCCTTTTCTCAAACTACAAATCTTTCCACTTTTTAGTTTAGTCTTTTCTCACAGTGCAACTCTCCATGAGTAAAAGTATTATAATGTGGCCCAACAGTGGTGGTTACTTGTGTAAGAGGCATATGGTACAAAGATCACAACAAATAACTATTCCTCTGCTCTCTTTGCTTTCCGAATTAACAACCAAGCAATGAGCTTTTGTCCATACAAAGGAAACGGCAACAAGGAAGAGAAAAGTAGGAAAAGAGCTCTAAAAAGGCACTGCAACACCTGTGTCTCAGAATGATTAATGTTCTGACAAACAACCGTAAAAGTTGGCAGGTAAAAGGCAAGAGAGAGGTCTGACTGTCACTTGGTGTTTGCTTCTGTTTTTAACACTGTAGAAAAAGTCAATTAAGAATAACTTATTATCAGTGATAAGATTTTAATTTTGCTCTTGTTTAATTGTGTTGTATATAAAGCTACATGTTTTACTTTTCACATAAATGTTGCATTAGCATTTTTAACTGGTTTGGGGTGGCAAAGAATTGAATTTGTTTGATTTTGCATTTTCCTGGTTTCGTTAGTGTGATACAGACTTTAATTCAAAAGAAATAATGACAGAAAATAATAATAAGATGCAAACGCAGATTTCTACTTTGACATGATAGACCTCTGCATGTGACTATAAACTGCATTAAGTACTAATGATAGATAAACAAGAAAGGGTTCAGAGTTTAGTTATCTGAACCCTTCACATTTGCAGAATAGGTGTTATTTTTCATCTGTGAATTTAGTAGGCTTTGCTATTGACACTGCACAGATTATTCCGTAACATATCAAGCCAAATGGACTGGCTATCAGCCTTGTATTTCTGGCTGTGGAATTGCTCCAACTTGTAGATCATGATAGAGTCATGGCCACATCAAACATGACTTAAGATGAGAAAATAAAAGTAGTTACGCCTTCCAGTTCCTGACTGAATGCCACTATTGACTTCTGCAGCCTTTAAAACACTCCTTCATAATATATTTTCTGTTTGTGAAAGGGCACAGTGTCACTTAGCAGTAAGTGGACTGATTCTTAGTCCTGCTTACTTTTCTTGTTGCACAGAATGGATATGTGTGTTGAGGCTGGATAAAGAAATCAAAAGCTGTTCTTTTCTGCTGAACTGTTAATCTTTTACTTCAAAAAGAGTAAACTCTCATAGAACAAAAATCACAAGTCAATCAGACCTTAAACATAAACATATTTTTCCGTTATTACTGCTCTATCTTACCCCCTTTTGTTTTCAATGAGAACTCACCTTTTCCAATAGACTAAACTGAGCACAGTCTGGGAAGAACACAGAGTATATTGGGAGACTTTTTGGTAATATTTATGTGCTTTAAGATCCTCCATTTATAAAAAAATAGGATTTTTTTTTTTTGTAACAATACTCCTGACCTTCAATAAGACTCAGTTTCTGAATAAAATAGCTTCATTTTATATCCTAGTTGATAATTACAATATATTCAAGAAGAGACCCATATTTATGATCGGTTTTCAAATGTCCCTTGAAAACATTTCCAGTTTAGTTTCTCAGGGGGATATCTAACATATACTTGTCTTAGTCCTGTCTATTCACATTTGCACACACAACAGTAGACATTAGTCAAATCTGTGTGTGGGTGTTATCTGTGAGAAATCCCATTCTGTTTTAAAGAAACAGAACAGGAGCTTTCATAGAATTAAAATTAGGTGTTAAAATGTATTATACTTTAGAGACTTAAGACACCTAAGGAAAGTAAAGACAGCTATCAACCAGAGTTAAACAGCAAAACTGAAGTTGTCAGGGGTAGTGGGAATGTCAGTCCATCCCACTCCTACCAGTTTGATGCCAGTGCCAGCAACAGATGCCCAGAGCCTGGAGAAAGATCATAGGTCAGGAGGAGGGCACCTGAAGAGCAGCACAGAGGAATTATAGCCACTCCAGCCAGAAATTGAGCTCCAACAAGGGCCCAACTTAAATGCCTGTGTGCAAATGTATGTAGCATGGGGAATAAACAAGTAAGAGATGTGCACACACCTGCAGGGCTATGATGTTATTGTCATCAGAGAGATGTGGTGGAATGGTTCTTATGGCTGGAGTGCTGGAATGGAAGGATAGTCTTTTTAGGAAGGAGAGGCAGGGAGACGAGGAGGAGGTGTCTTCCTCTATGTCAGTGACCACCTGGAGTGCATGGAGCTCTGCCTAGGGATGCATGAGGAGCTGACCCAGAGCTTATGGGTCAGGATTAAAGGGAAGGCAGGACAGGTGACATTATAGTTGGGGATTGCTATAGGCCATACAACCAGGAAGACTGAGTGGATAAGGACCTCTGTAACCAGATAGGAGCAGCCTTATATTCACAAGCTCTGGTCCTCATGGGGGACTTCAGCCACCCCGACATCTGTTGGAGGACAAGGCAGCAGGGAAAAAGCAATCCAAGAGGTTCCTGAAATGCACTGATGGTAATCTTCAAGTGACAGAGCAGCCAATGAGGAAAGGTGCTATGTGGGGCCTTGTTGTAGCAAACAAGGAGGGGTTGGTGTGGAATGTGAATGACAGAATCATAGAACCATTTTGGTTGGAAAAGAGCACCATGTCCAGCCATTCACCTAACACTGTCAAGTCCACCTCTAAACAAACCAGGTACCTAAGCACCATCTACACGTCATCTATGACAGAAAAGGAAGATCAGAGGTTTTTCTTTCCTCTGTACCATAAGATGAAGTTCAGCGAAACTGAGAAGTGCTCAATTCAAAATGATTGCAAGCTTATTAATATTTCCGTACAGTATATAATTCACCTGCAATACTCATTGTCAAAGGTTGTCCTTGAATATGGAAATATTAAGAGACGGATTACATATTTACCATAGAAGCTAGAATATCCTCTTATAATTTCTATTTAGAAGAAATACTTAATACTTGGAATACTAATGTTTGATATAAAAATATTTTAGCATATGTAAGTTCTCTCATCTGTAATATTTTTTCATTTTTTGTACCCAATAATTGTCTTTGTTGTGAGTTAGGAGCTGAATACCCCACAGTTCTGATCCAATGTGGTAATTTTTGTGTGACTGGCTTTTCAAGGAAAAGAATGAATGAAGAAGAACAACTTCCTATTAAGTCTGAAATATTGAACATCACAATTCTTTAAGGGTAAGGGCAGCTTCACATTTTACCAGCTCAATATTTGTACAAAACAGAGACAGAAGACTGTCACGAGGAAAAATGTATTACCTATCAGAGTTTCTTTTTTTTAATCTCAGAAGATTAATCAGTAGATTATATAAAGAGCAGGAAAGACAGAATTTAAAAACAGTAAACAAAACAACGCAGATATTATACCTTGTCCACATAAATATGTCTCCTCATCATGAAGGCTGGAAATCCTTGTAGAAATAATGAATGCATATGGATTACATATGGAAGTGAAGAGAAAGTATGGCAAATAGATGCTATGCTGTTGTAACATTAAGAAGCTTACTTTGTAGCAACATGTCAGTGTAAATACATTAATGTAAATCTGATTCAAGGCTAAGTAAATATGAGGGAAGGGGTCTTCCTACCGTGGTCTTAAAGCCTGGCTTCATTCCGCTGGTGGTAAGATTCTAACCGTATTGTTCGCGTTAATGTAGACTTGTATAAGTGAAGGAAATACTGACCTCCAAGTGTAATCCACCTAGACCATGAATCATCTTACAGAAATATCTGCCTCTTTCTATTTGTTGTAAAGATAACTTACTAAGATATTACCAGTAACTCTGACATGTTAAGATTCTAAAACTACAAGGTGCAAACTAACACACTTTTGTATCTATATCTTCTCATAATAAAATATGTTAATCATATATAAATGTTACATATAAGCTTTATCATATTAGCTTTGTGACAGCTGAAGATAGCACTTCAAGATTATTAACTATGTAATATTGAATAAAGATGAAAATTGCTATAATTTTATGCTTTTTATTTTCATTTTGGAATACTCGTACACATAGCTGTTCTGTTTGGGACTAATACTGATATCCCTCATTCATGTCACTTCTCTTACTCGTGTAAATAACCCAGGATTTTTGAGAATCAGGCCTTTCGTTTGACCATTCATTCCACAAAACACTGGGTGTGATTACTTTCATGGAGACAGACAAGAATTTATTCTGTGCCTGATCAGCTATTTTACCAGTCATAAGAAGCAGCACTTATTAGATCATAAGTACAGAAAGAATGAACTACAGTGGAAGCCTTTACTTGTTGTGTTTCAAGTTCTAGTCCTGTGGGAAAGGTAACTGTGAGTAGTGTGCAAAATCAAAGTTATACACATACACATTGTTTCTCTCTCAAATATTTTGACAGGCATATCGTTGCTTTTGGAAGTTTTGAGTGAGTTATTTATAATTGCTCAGTCATACTGCTACTGAAAACGCTTTGAATTGCTTCATTTTAATCATAATCTGAAATGTCTGAAGATATGTTTTTACACTGACAAAACCGCAAAGAGATGCTAGCCCTGCTACTGAACAGAAAAATGAAGAAAATACAAAAACTGAAAACATCTTAAGAAAAAAAAAAAAGTTAAAAATAAGAGCAATGTTAAGAAATACATCTGACACACGCATTCACTCTTTCTCTCTGAATGAACACAGAGAATAAGCACCTTTATTTCAAAATATTCAGCAAAGCTCCCTAACAAGCACGAAATTCTAAATCCGTGTAAAAACTATATGATCACAAAGATGTTGAACTTTAAATATCCCAGAGCACGTTCAGTACCTATGAAAATTGCCCATTTATAGAAAATACATTTAAATTGTCTTTGTCCAGGCTGAACACAGGGAAATGGTAGTTGAAGGAGTATAATTATGTTAAAATGATTCAAGAAGGGTGACAGTCTTTTATGAAGCCAAATCAGTACCATGGCTGTATCTGTGGGCACAGAATGGTCAGGAGCAATCTACTGAACTGCTAGTCCTCAATTATCATCATATTTGACTTGTTGCCTATGTACATGCAGTATTTCAGGGTCACTGCTTATGTAACCTGGATTCCTGGGTGACTTACCATCTTTAAGGACATGCAAATACCATTTGTATTGTCTTTTCACCTCCTTTTATACAATTCTTCATTTTAATAGTTAAGCAATACAAAAGATCTTGTTACAGGATGGTCTGATTGAGCCACCTTCACTACAGTTTTAGATGGCTAGATTGTTCTATGCCACACTTCTTTCATTTGTGATCTATGGTGTTAGGTCAAAAGAACTACTCAGTTCTTCAGTCGTCTTAGAGGCATATGATTGTTCTCTTAATTGTATTTTTTTTTGAAAATCCAGTTTAGAAAATAACTTATTTTAATCAGTGTTGTAAAATTACAGATCTGAATCATATTATTAGGCTTTGTAGATGCGTGCTATGCAGTGTACATTACTTAATTTTATGGCTTTAATGGATATTTTTCAACCTCTTCAATATTTTTGCTTTTCTAGCACATATTTGGTATCATTTCTTGTCCAGTTAGGTGAATCTCCCCTGTTAACTTGTTTTTTTTTCCATAGGATTGCATTTAAATGTGGTAGTACTATCCCTTTTCAAATTTTCTATCAAGCAGATATTCTAGCCATGTTATCTCCTATTTTCTTAGAATTTACTGTATAGGTAAAAGAATGCCATTCTGCACTTCCCTTCCCCTGCCCCTACAGCATCATGTTTCTTTTACTCATGTGAAACATTTACAAATGCAAATCTCTATATTTCCATTTTTCCACTTCGTAATATTTGGTTTTACATCCTACACTGTAAATTCAGGTTTCTCATTTAATTGGTCAAGTTCTTGACATTTTAGGGTAAACTATTTATGATACTTCTTTTAGATCACACTAAATCTCCTAATAACATTAGCATAGTCAGAACCACCTGATTATTGTGTTAATCAATATGACTACTCTTTCTGTTCTTAATATCCTTCCTTTTTGTCTGTTGGTATGGGATTTGCTGTTGCTCTAGTTTTGTTTACCTCCCTCTACATTTTAAAAATGCATACTTACAATTTCAATGCCTTTCTCAGTCTTCTCCTTGGCTTTTTTTGCCTTATAGTTCCTCTTCTCAGCTGCACTAGCCTCAAACCCCAACTGCTCTCAGAGAGAACATCCATTAATTCTGAGTCTCAAGAGACATGCATGCAATTTAAATAACACCTGTCCAGGATGCATCTCCTGATTTCATTATCTTGTTCTCTTTGCTGTCTTCCCTGAAGGATCAAGTGAAATAACTGAAAACCATCTGAGTTATCATTTTTCTGAGGTGTTCAGTCACACTTCATCTGCTGCACTGGGGAACCCTCAAGTTTCATTTGATGTGGTTTGAGGAAAGATTAGTGGATTTTTATTTTCACTTCTAAGAATCCTTTCCCACCTAAGTTCTGTAGCTCTTATCTTTGCCTCTGTTATGCAGCACAATCTTGTAGTCTCAAGCTCCTCTGTAAATAACAGGTGGTTTACACTCTTTAGCAAAAAGCAGTGAGTCACACAGACTCCTCTTGGTGTTGGTATGACTCTTGAGTCATCTGTCGCTCTTCTGTCTTCAAAACTCTTGTCATATCTCTAAATAAACTAATGAGATTGTCAAGACAAATGATTTTCAAAAAACCTATTAATATTCTAATAAGTTGCAATTAATCAACTGTGAGAGCTAATTAAGTGTAAAAAAGACTATAAATACTTACTGTGTGCCACTCAGATAAACCATACAACTATTTACAATGTTGCAATAAAGCAGAATATTTTTCCAGTGGAAAAAAAATATATATATTTATTGCAGCACTCTTAATCAGGAAACAAAAATGTCTCTGGAATGTTGCTTAGGTGATTACAGAAGAACACGGTCTATCACAATACCAAACAAAAATATAGATGACCTTTATGTTTAATGATTGAGTATAATTACTGCATATCGCACACTTTTAACTTAACTTAGCTTAAGTTAAGAAAAATGGTAAGGAAGAAGCAGTATTGCACTGCTGACATGGAGAGTGCATGCGTTTTTGAGCATATGCTAAAGCTGTTGGGAGTTAAGATAACTGTTTCAGAAGGTATAATTTATTCCATATTTTTTATAAAGTTACTCATAGCATTACTCTTCCTTACCATACTGAATCCCTCTTCGTTGTGGAACACATTCTTAAGCAAAACCTGATCTACTTCTGTGTGGAATATGTAGCTTTATATCAAAGAGGGAGATTTCTCACTGGTCAGGTCCTGTACCTCTAACAATAGAAGATTTTTTTGGCTTGTTAATCAGCTGAAGGGTCTGTTGTATGATGAAAGACGTTTAAAACTTTTTTATTTTTTCCCTCCCATGATATTACATTTTGTTCTCTGTTTACAGAAATCTAACACTTATTAATGCATATAGTACACTGGATCTGTACTCACAGGTAACTGGATGAAGGGGGAAGGAAAAATTTTACGTAAATTAGACCTTAGTGTGACTTGGTCTGTGAGTTTTCTATGCATACTATGGTTTGACCCTCTCTTTTCATGTGCCTTACTAGAAAGATGATTTAACCTGAAATCATTCATTTGAAACATAAACCCAAAGACAGATTTAAGTAAAAACAGAATTTGATCCTTAAAATGTGGTAAGTATGAATATTCTGGCATTTGGGGAAATGTTTTATCAGCCTGTTGATATTCTTAGTTCTTATCTGAGCAGAGTATAGAGCTGAAATACTCAGTTAGCATCTCTGAGGATTTTATTTTCTCCCTTTCTTGTTCTAAGGTTATAATTCTTTAATCCACTAGCTACACTTTGAACCTCCAATTGTACAGCGGGACTCAAGAATAACTGAAGACTGATGACTCTTTTTCAATACTACATTCAGATGAATGACTACATCAGACTGTGGTAGAAGGTTATAAATTATGCAAACGACGGACCTATTTGTTTTAATCTTATTCAACTTTGTATGTGTTTCTTGAAATGTGCCATGAATTCAAGATTAATTTTTAATTGAAGAATATAAGAGGAAAAGCGACTTCTCCCTCTTTATGCACAAATCCTGCTTTCAGTGTAAGGGAAACCGAAGTGCTTTGGCTGAAAAGCAACAGAAGACTTTAAAAAATCCTCTGATTTTGACAAAAGGGAGAGCAGACTGGTGTGGCAAGTATAAAATCCTCTGTAGCTCTGTGACTGCGTAGGAGTCACTGGAAAACTTTGTTAATGTACAACCGCCACATAGTGCCTGTGAATATGACATTTTGACCAGCAGAGAAACTAAGGTCTGATATTTCTCATAATAATGAGTGTGATGGCTAGAAAGATGAACTCCAGTATACTGACATAACGATTGAACAGGATTTTACATTTCTTTCCTGTCTTTCTTCTCAAGGTAAGAAAAATTAGAGAACATAAGTAACAAATTGTTAAATTTTAAATTGACAAAAACACATTAAATGATGGTTAATGTATTAAATTATTTAACAAACACAAATGCGTGTTAAACAATTTGTTAAAACTCACATGTGTTTTCTCAGATTTAGAGGATTCATGTATACAAAACTAATCTGACTCCACGAACAGCAGTTTGATGTTCTTTATCTGTGGGCAGAAGTAGGATGAGAAACCAACAAAAACAGAAATGGATGGTTTAAAAGGATGTGAAATTTAGTTATTAGACTGCTCAGATTTTCCAAGATTTGGGGTCAGAGGAGAAAAAAATAACCAGGGAAAAATAGGTATGTGGGATAGACTAGGTTCCCTTCTAACTTCGTTTTGGTTGCTGTGCTTTATTGATTTCTTTAGTATCAAAACTTTTTGAATGTAGTGGTTTCAAGATATTGAATGTACTTGAGCCAGGATAATAAGGGCCAGACTTGAGACTATTCATCATCCTGATTTTTTATTGTGGTACTGTCTCAGCTGTACTCAAATCTTTAGTGTACAAAGTATGATAGAAATACTAAGACATGGGAAAATTAATAAGCTGAACAAATCTAGCAAGTTGCACAGATCCTCAGGTGAAGAAAGAGAAATATGGATAGCACCTTGTTCTATTTTTGCAAGGAACACTGAGAATCCATCTTGAGGCTGACAGCAAAAATCTTTTTATAACAAGCCAGAAGAAAGGCATTTATTCCTTTGTCTTACACATGATCTCTAACACAGTTTGGTTATTTTTGTCATAAATAAGAAACAGATAACCACAAAAGTATTTTATGATTTTCCTATACACATAATTAATAAAGATGCAATGCTTATTCTATACATATCATTATGAAGGAGCTCGTTCCTCACACAAGAGATCAGATTGTGATGCATGGAATAGCTAGGGGATTACCAAAATTTAATTAAACTAAAAAAAATGGTATAAAACTAGCTGCTGCTGGACTATGGTGTCTTTACATTTCCTGTTAAAGCACCTTTGCTCTTACAGAGGCACTTTAGTTATAAGGAAGGGTGGCTGAAAAATCCTTCAAATGTGTTAAAAATTTTATTGCACCTCCCATAATCTATACTGGCCAATACATTAACCTCCTTGCAAATTAACTATATAACAAGGTACTGCTACCTTCAAAATATACATGTTCATAAAATATTTTCTTTTCAAACATAAATGTTTTTCATTTTACTGCTGGCATAGAGGTTTTCTGTGGTCTATGACTGATCTTTCACTGGTACTATAAATGAAGTTATTATATTAATCATCCTCAAAACATACATCATATTGAATGAATGCACATATGAACAACTGTGCCAAGTAACTCCTAGAGGCTATTGAACTGTTAGGCTTTATCCAGTCTAACGTATGCCTGAGGGAATGGGGTTGGAGGAAATGTTTGTAAGCACTTCAGCATACTAGAGCAATAACTATCCCTTAACACATTACAGCTTTAAAAGGTTTGAAGAGGGCATGAGATAAGACATTGCCAAGATTGCGGTGTTTTATCTAATTTTTTATCTATTAAAACTTAAACTCCTTTACAAGAGAACTCTCTGGGACCTGATGAAATGCATCCCAGAGTCCTGAGGGAACTGGCAGATGTAATTGCCAAGCCACTCTCCATGATATTTGAAAAGTCATGGCAGTCAGGTAAAGTCTTTGGTGACTGGAAAAAGGAAAATATCGCTCCCATTTTTTAAAAGGTTAGGAAAGAAGACCCTAGAATCTATCAACCTGTCAGCCTCACCCCTGTACCTGGAATGACCATGAAACAGATCCTCCTAGAAGCATGCTAAGGCATGGGCACCACAGGGAGGTGATTTGAGATGGCCAGCATGGCTTCACCAAAGACAAGTCCTGCCTGACCAACCTAGTGGCCTTCTACATTGGAGTGACTATGATGGAGTGGTCAAGAGCTACAGATGTCATCTATCTGGACTTCTGTAAGGCCTTTGACATGGTCCTCCACAACATCCTTCTCTCTAAACTGGAGTGATACGGATTTGCTGGGTGAACTGTTTGGTGAATGAAGAATTGGGTGGACGGCAGTGGTCAACAACTCAATATCTGGATAGAGACTGGTGACAAGTGGTGTCCTTCAGTGGCCCATATTGGGATCACTACTGTTTAGTTTCTTCATCAGTGACATACACAGTGGGATTGAGTGCATCCTCAGCAAGTTTGCAGATGACACCAAGCTGATTGGTGCAATTGGCATGCCAGTCAGAGGAGCCTGGACAAAGTCAAGAAGTGGGCCCATGTGAACCTCAGGAGGTTCAACAAGGCCAAGTGCAAGGTCCTGCACTTAGGTAGGTAGTTTCAAGAAGGACTTGGGAGTACTGGTTAATGAAAAAATGGACATAAGCAGCCTTTCAAAATCTGTTGCCATCTTTCTTACAAGCCCCCTTTAAGTACTGAAAGGCTGCAATAAAGTCTCCACAGAGCCTTCTCTTCTCCTGCCTGAACAAGACCTGAGCTTGCCCTCACAGGAGAGTGCTCTATCCCCCTCATCATTTTTTGTGTCCCTCCTCTGAACCCGCTCCAACATGTTTTTCTCGTACCTGGACTCCAGAGCTGGACGCAGTATTCCAGATAGGGTCTCACCAGAGCAGAGTAGAGGGGCAGAGTCACCTTCCTTGACCTGCTGGCTATGCTTCATTTGATGCAGCCCAGGACACAGTTGGCTTTCTGGGCTGCGAGGGCACGTGGCCAGCTCGTGTTCAGCTTTTCATCCATCATTCATATAAGCTCAAGGGGTTTTATCAGAAATCCTGTGACTGTTCTTTATCAAGCTTGTGTTGAAATCAACCAAGTTTTCTTTCTGTATGTTCGTTTACTCTTGCCTGCTTTTTTGAATGAGTATTCAGATATTCTAGTCTTACTGTAAAACACACATTCACCTATTTAGTGTGGTTTGGTTATCAAGATTGAAACAAATCTTAGCAATTTAAAATCTTGCAACATAGATTTTTTTTGTCCAATAGAAGCAACCTTTTCTAATTTAAAGAAAACAAAACAAAACAAAAGATCAAAAGGAGTTGAATTCAGCATTACAGTCAAGTAGAAATTTCTAAAACTAATATTTTCTGATTAATTATGTTGCTAAATTCTGTGATATATTGGGATAGATCAGTCAATTTTACCAACGTGACTCACCTTGAATTACATAGTAATTTAAAATTGTTATTCCCAGAGGGGGAAAAAAAAAAAAAAATCCTCCATTACTTAAGTTCTCATTGCCTAAGGGGAAATTTCAAGGAATATGAAGTGGTTAGATATTTAATGTCTGAAAAACAATGGAAAAATCAATGATTGTTTCGTAAGTCTTATCTGTGCTTTCAAAAATCTAAAGGATTTATTTTTTCTCTTGTGTAAATAGATCTGTGGACCATTAGTCATAATTTACCTAAATAATTGTAAGTGCAATATTTTTCAATATTAAAAATTGAAGATCTTATCCTGTTGCTTGGGTGAAGTATTTTAAGTACTCGCTGAAGCAATTTTAACCTAACATTACAACACAGTTTCATTTTTGCTTCACAAGTTTTTCCTTAATTAACATAGTTGGCACTTGTTCAGGATAAAAGGTATCTCTTTGCAAAGACTCATGAGACAAAGGAAAAGCTCTCAAGTAATATATTATTCTCTGAAATATTCCTGAACAAGAGTTAATTGTCCTTAATACTGTGTTTAGAAAATTTCTGGGAAATCCTTTAAAATATGAAGGCTGAAAACTAACAAAGTGAATTTTAGATTACAATAATCATTTTTTTACACATACATACTTTAACTTTTATCTCACTGACCCTGAAATTTATTAATTTGTAGCAATAAAATAGACCTAAGTGAGTTTAGTGTCAGGGTTTCATATGGTAATAATATTTTCCATTACCTAAAAATGTAGTTATAACTGGGCTTTACTGGTATTCGAGCTTATTAGCTTTTAGTGACTATTCTTTTTGTAAGCTGTATGTTCTACATCAGATAGATAGGCCTTAGGGTATTGTATCTGCTGTAAAGCTTTTGTCCTGGTTAAGACAGTGTTTTTCTCCTCTTAGTGACTTACATATATTTCTATTCCTAAGCAGTGTTATAAATTTAAATTTTTCATTGGATACTTTCTCTTCATCTATGTTTTGCTTGGGTTACAAATTTGTGTAATGTTTTTCCAGCTACTTCTTAAAATTAAGTAAGTTACATAAATTAACTTGATCAATCATATGTCATCATAGGACTTCACCAAAGTAATTAACAATTAGTCTAAATGTACTTAAATTCCATAGCAGATTTGCAGTTAAGAAAGCAGAACTAGAAAATGCTTATGTAAAATACTCAGAACAAAAAGTTTGTGAGCAATAAAAAGACTTAGGTTTGGGGGTTTTTTGGCTCAGAAAATTTTTCCGGTAGCAGTTGCTGTAATGTAATTCAAAGCTGACACAAAAATGACATAGCAGTCTATTGATAAGATCACAAAATTAGAGATTTAAATAAGCAAAACTAAAGAATGTTGTCCATAAGCATTCATAAACAGGAAGAGACAGTTTATAGCAAAATATTATTTGATTTTATAGTAGCAGAAAGGTTTGGCCATTGCATATTATGAAGGAAGCTTAAGTAAGCAGAACGTTTTGTTCATAATTCATATAAGGTGACTCTTCATACTGAGATAGTTCATTATCTATTGCAATCAAATGAACTACACACTCAGAAGTATACTTGCTGACTAAACCTGATCAAACATTTTGTATGAGAAAGCTTAACATTTTTCAACCAGTAAGTTTGTTCTAAGATTTTCTTCTTGCTTGTTTGCACATCTATTTCCTCTTAAAATATTTAGTCGGCAATAATGCAGATTTTGGCGACAACTTTGCTGACATAATATTCTGCTACAGTTTACAAGTGGCAAAAAAATATCTTTACTAATATGGCAGCTGGCTGAATGAGCAGCAGGTTAGTATTCCTATGATTCTTAACAACACAGTTGAGAAGAATCACATCTTCAAGGGCTTGCATTTTTCTTCCTGACACCCTGCAGTAACATCTACTGAAAAAGAATTATATGATGTGGTTTCTCTTGTGAAAACTAAAGCTTCTCTTTCATAAGAAACATGAATATAAACAAAGCATACCAGAAAAAAAAAAAAAAAGTCATGACTCTTCGTACTTAACTCTGATTTTATCCAAGGCCTCATCTTCCCTTTTTGGGGACATTAGCATATTGTCTTTGAATACATACTTAGCACAACTGATAAAACATGTAAAATTACTGTATACATTTGTTCTTGGGATGTTCAGCAAAAAATAATTAGTACACTATGAAAAAATGCATAGATAATAACATAATAGGAGAAAGGGCACAAGTTTTAAAGATGCCATGACACATCGTCAAGTACTCTGTGTATAACGTGGAGTGGGCTTCAATGGTTTCACTTCATCCTGTTTTGTAGAGTCAGCTTGTGTGCTACATATGCAAAACCACACAAAAATGCAGCTAGAGCTAAGGAATACAGTTTTTTCTTAAAGCCAGTTGGTGTTTCAGACATATTTGTAACTTATAACTAAAAGGGGAAGCTGAATATATGCTGAGAATTTATAAGAGCTAAATTTATAGTAGTATTGACAAGACTACTCCCACAGCTTAGACCACACTTGACATAACATTACAGTAAATAAATATGCTGGATTTCAATTTACTTTAAATACATTAAAGCATAAAAATGCACAATAATCAAAGTTAGGAAACATACCAGGTGTACATCCAGAAGACAGTTTTATTCAACTGAACAGATACCCTAAAAATGCTAGGCGATTACAAAGCTGTGGAAATATTTTACGTAAAGATAGATGATAATTTCTTAATTATTTTACATGAAATGTGGTTAACATAATTACATCTATTGTTTTGCTTATTCTTAGATTGTGCCCATCACTATAACATCTGTAAACCTGATTACTTTCGTGGCATGGTTTGTTTCTTCAATCATTTAGGTATTTATGCGATTATGATTTTCATTAATAAAGAGGTAGTCTGTGGGGAAACATAAAAAGGGCAGTCAGTACAATGAATAAGTTGCACATAAAATGCCCTCAGTACATACAAATAAACTGCTTTTCTTTACTGAGTTCAGAGCCCTCAGTATTGTAAAGGTTCAAAGGCAGAACAGTTACCTACTTGCTACACTCACACCTAATGAAATTGTTCTCTGCTAACAATCACACCAGACCTAACTATAATCACCTCTTCTCTAACACCAACTCTTTATAACTCACATGGTGTTCATCTCCTAAAGGATAAAATATACTTTAGTGTGCCTTTTTCTTGATTATGATGGTAGATTTTCATCTACCTTCAGGGCTGCTATAAATTCTGCATTACAGATGAGAAAAGATAGGAAAGGTGTAGCCTAAATGTCTCCTTCTTCTAAGAAGAGAAAAATCCTTCCCTCTCCCCCCCAAAACAAACCCCAAAGAAACCAACCAACCAACCAACCAAACAAAAAACCCGGTAAACCTAAACCAAACTTACTGCTTAGGAACAGCTAAATGAAAAGAGGAAATATGCATATTATACCTATATGCACATCTCTTAGGTGGCAGCCCAACTTTCTTGCAGCTTTCAAATAACCTGACAGCTAGCATCAGTGTTAACACGAATGTTTCCTACTGAGCTCTCTTCATTCTTCAGTATTGTGGGACTGCTTGGAGATTCTTTTTTCCGTTTTTTTTTTTAGATAGCTAGATATTTGTTCCTATGATTTATATCATTTCTCCTATGTGTGCTAAGAACTCCAACTGTCTCAATAGGCTTTCCATGCCTTTCATCAATCACTAAAGATGAAAGAAAAAGAAAAACACAAAAGAATGGTTTCTAAATCCTCTAGTCCTGTCATCTTTTAAGTCTCTTCGCTGTAATCAACCCCATATATACTACTGCTTTGATGTAGTTGTTTCTTACTAAATGTGAGACAACATTCATCATACACATAAAGGGACTGCATGATTATCTGGAGTTTTTTCAGCTGAAGATCTTTTCTTATGGGAAGAAGAACTTAAGAACATAAAGTACAATCACTGGCCCACTGATCCTTTCAAAGTAAAGATACCCTGATACTCTGACAGTCTGAATGCCAGTGACATTCCTACCAGTAGAGTAAAATAAAAACCCAAACACACAAAACAAACCAACCAACCAACCAAACAAACAAAAACCACAAAAAACCCCAAACAAACAAAACAAAACAACAACAAAACCACAAAAAAAAAACCAAACCCCACCAACAACTTTGGGTAGTATCCAGATGCTTCGAATTATCCCTGAAAACAGAATTCAGCATGGATACATGGTCATGACTTTTGAAAACAAAATATTCTAACTCCAACTGCTTTTCAAAAAATCTTGACTAAAATAGCTTAGAAAATAAATGGTTCTAGTTTTGCTTTGGAAAATCACTTTGTCGCTTATATGCCTCCAAAAGATTTAATTAAATTTCATATTCTTTCATTGCTTACAAAAAAAAAAGTTTGTGATCCTAATATATTCATTTTTTTTGGATTAACATTTTGAAAACTTGTCTAACTTTGCTTTTGGTGAAAGATTAGTGCCAAACCTTCAACAATCCCCCAGCTAGCCCTTACAACTGCTGCTTCGAGTGGCTACATGGCTTCTATCGTGAGCATGTATTTATCTTCACAATGCATATGTCAGAGAAGAAAGCATTAACATCTCGCTTTATTAATGGAAGACTAGCACACAGAGAAGTTAATCAGACAGCTGAACCTTTGCATCTTATGGTAGTGTTATAGCCCAAGAAACATCATTCACATTCCAGTTAATAACAACTAGTATAACAGCTCTCTGGCCATTGACTAGACAATTCATGCTATTATTGTGGAATTGTTTAATATCACTTGATCAGAAGTGATTTTACTCTAAGCTACACGTATATAGCTATATATGACAGTCTCTAATTTTCATTGACCTTTGAGGAGCAAAAACATAGTGCTGTAAAAACAGTCCTTTATTCTTTACCATCACACAGAAATTTATGTCCTAAATAAAGCAGATTATTAGCTTTTTGTACTGAATTTTTGGGTATGTAGTTCACCTTTTCTTTTTTTTTCTGTAGTTAGTCAAAATCCATTTACACATTTTTAATACAAATTTGTGTTAGAATTGTGTATGGAGGTGGACAGTGTTTTTAGCTTAAATTTAAAAATTCATCTATATATGTCATGTTCTAATATACTGTATTTGGTGGCAATACTTTGGCAGTGGGAGAAGCAGAGGTGCCTTGTGTGGGAGGAGATTTGAGGCCATCTTGTGCCAGATACAGCTGGTTCCAGCCATCTCCACAATGGACCCACTAGAGGAGAAAGCTAAGCCTAGCAGCCAAGTATGTGGTGCTTGTGAAAACATTTAGGAAAGGTCAGAGGAGCAGGAGGGATGGAACAAGGGAATGAGGGAACACAAGCATATGAGATGCTACATGGAGGATGAGGTGGACACCCAAAGGGGCTGCAGCACATGGATGAGTCCATGCCAGGGACAGTACAGCCCTGAAGACACTGCAACTCATGAAAGGTATATGCTGGAGCTTAAGAAACAAACAAGGAAAGAGACGAAGAGAGAAATTGGTGCATCCTGACCCTGACCACCTGCACCAGCTGTTGCATTACTGAAGAGACTGAACGTGACCTGTGACGATAGCAAGTCAGTGATGGGAGTAAAGCTGAGCACAGGAAACAGGGAGGAGACTTGTCTGGCCCTAAGTGTTCAAATGTTTGTCTTCGTTATTTCCCAGTACCTAAATCAGTAGCTAAATATTTGTTGCTAATAAATTAACTTAAATTCCTCAAGTCAAGTATGTTTGGGCTGCAACAGAATCTGGTGAGTGGTTTCCATGTCTTTATTTCAACCAATGAGTTTTCTTACTCCTGTTCTATTTTCTTGCCCATCCTGCTGGGGGTGGGCAAGGAATAAGCCGGCAACTGTGTGGATGCTCAGCTGCCAGCTGAGGTCAACCCACCACGTATGTAGAAGTGAAGATGATTCATAAACAACAGCATATATTTACCTGGTTTTTTTGGGTTTTTTTGGTTTTTGGTTGTTTTTGGTTTTGTTTTTGTTTTTTTTCAAAAATGGCTAGGAAGGCAGTCCTTGATTAATATTGTTTCTGTGTGAATAGAACATGCATTTAAGTGTACGTTTTGGAAATAAAAAAGCAGATTCATTTGCTGCATATTGCCATATAAATAGGGCACTGCAACAGCATTGATAAAATATTAGACCAAAACCTATAGTATTTGTTTACTAAAGGTAATAACGTTTTTATGCTGACGTCACCCAGAATTATTCACCTTGCTCCCCATGTTTTTCAATGTCTCTCTCTTAATCTCTAATGCGTGCATCACATCTGAAATCAGTTCACCCATTCAGCACATTTTTTATTCGTTTCCATAAGCTTCCTAATTGCTGAGGACAGATAGCAGAGTAAATATATAACAGAGGAGTGAAGACAATTTTTTCTTCCAGTGTTCTGTAGAGCATCATTTTTGCTGGTGCTTTTCAATGTCTGACCTTTAAACTGACAGGATGTTCACAACTGAAGCTTTTTAAAGACAGCTATCTCATCTCAGAAAAATGGAAGACAGGCATTCAAGACTGACTTGTATTTGTCTCTGAATCAAACTGTCATTTTTGCTCTGTTTGCGTCTGTTATCAAGTCCAGACAAGCAGTTATTCTTCAGGTTAGCTCACACAACCTTGAATTTCATAGAATGTCCTTGAGAGTTAATGCAGCTCGTTTATGCAACTACAATTCATGTATATAAGTGAGTTATACAGAATCTTGGAAGCTAGCAGTGCTAATAAACATTTAATTTACAACCCATACAATCCTTTTAACTTTGCAAAGTGCTTCATGTACCCATCTATTTCTCCTGATTTATTATAATCTCTGTTTAGCACCCTCCACGGTGTAAGAACCAGGGCTAAAGCATGAACAGTTCATGATTCAGAAGGAAAAAAATTATGATTTTAAGCTGCATATTTAGTCCAAGTGTTTAGTAAATAGACGAAACCCCACCAAAACAAATCTAAACAAACAAAAAAATGCATCAACATCCCTTTACCAGTGAAAAAGAACATGAATGACTGAGGACAAGGAACTTGCTCCATAATTGCAATAACAGGAAATTAGGTCACTCATACTGATATAATGAGGCTGAACTACAAAACTTTCTAAGTAGCAGAAGTATCATGGACTAGTATATGTTTGCATAATTCAGAACCAAATAAATAGTCAGAATCAATCCGGAATCCAAAGTTTCCAGATAGATACTCTGGGTCAGACATCAGGAAACAGGAACCAATCTGTGAACAATCTAATAATTTTAAAAGCACAAGTATTATATTGTACTTTGTTTCAAACAAATTTTTTTTGAGAGTTTAGTGTCTGTTCTCTCTCTTTCTTTTTTTTTTTTTTTTTTTTTTTTTTTATTGCANGGATAATGCAATAATGACTGCATGTAATTTCAGCACTGATCTACCCTGTCTATGATAGTAGACAAGGTGTTCCTAAATAATTATTGCAGACGACACAGTAGGATTTTAAAACCACCTTGTTAAACTGTGCAAACAGACGAAAATGGATCTCAACATATATGTAGGATGTTTTAATCCAAAGACCATATTACCTGCTAGGATATGAGTTGAGAAAACTGTATTTGTTCTCAAAAAAAGTTAGAAAAGCTGATTCTCATGCATTCCATGGCTTCACAACACTGACAAATAGTATGAAATATAAATAAAATTAAAGCTGTAACCATGGAATGACCTAAAATTCAAGATAAAATCAAGAATGATGGACGTCCAACACATTTGATGGAATTAAAACAGTTTTTCATTTATTCTAGTTTTATTGTCACTACAAAAGTAGTAGGACATTGTAACCTTAGGATTCAGAGGTGTTTTATTTATAATAGTTTGAATATCAGTTTCTTTTATTGCTCTTTACATGAGGTGAAAAGATCACGTGAGATTTTCTGGCATGTGAGAAAAAAGTAAGAAAAGTTAAGGCTTAGCAGTATTTTTTGAAATATTGTACTTCATAACTATAGGTATCTGGAAGGGCTAAAATTTAATTAATTTAAAAAGCTCTTCTTCATCTTGTAAAATAAGCAAAGAAGAATCTATCTGGTTTGTTTTTTTCTTAGTTGATCTCACAGTAGGATCTTCCTGCAGTATCTAGATGTAAAATAAAGTTAGGGATGCATACCTGACACTGAATAGGATTATATCTGCAGAAAAAACAGTGTGATAACTCTTTTCTCAAGCCCTAGAACTATAACAAAGAATATGAGGAAGACTAACTCACCAGTTCTCAGAAAATAAGGTGTCTAGAGTAAGTCATGTAGTCTTTCCTGGTAGTTTGCATGGAACATTTGGGGTGGTAACTTCATCAGAAGTTAGAATTTTGGCTTTAAAATATAAATCACGACAGTACCCGAACCACAGAGAAACAGGTTATGGATTTTTTTGACAATTTTTGACTGGTACTGATCAGAGGAAAAAGAAACTTTAGAAAGACAGGTTTGGAGTAATTTCAAATGGTGAAAGCATGTTTTGGAACATCCTGTTTTGGCAATTTAAGATCCAAGTCCTCCTTTTTATTTAAAAGTAATTTTCCAATTTGAAAAAGAAGGTAACTATATCTAACTAAAAAATATAAGACAAAAACATGGCAGAATAAACATCAGAAATATCTCAGGTTACTCCTGTTAAATCCTTTTGGTTTCTTTGTTATTAAAAAAATATTAGTTTCTTGTACTGTTTCAGATGCTGCTTTTATCTCAGTCTGATCCATGGAAAGACAATTAACTGGACAAAATTGTATTGCAGCAAAGTTCAAATGATTACTCAGGCCTAAACAAGTGGACTTTGTCATGCAGAGTTAATCCTACTGCATTCCGCATTTTTTTATGGTAAAGTCTGAAATATGTTGATCTCCTCAATAATCTGCTGGGAATCTTTTATCCTTTTTTCATTTATCTTGGTGAAGATGAATAAGCAATTTTGGAATGAATAACTATGAAAATCGTACGTTGTCACTAAGTGAATAAACGTTTGTCCGTATTCATTAGTGTTGTATTTATTTTGTGTATGTACTCAGAAATCATTAGTATATAGAATAATATATTTGGAAAACATAAACAAATGAATACACGGCACAAGCTATCCTCTTGCTGGGTGAAATGACCTCTAGTCTAGCCCTAAAATTTTGGCTATTAAAATTTTGGATCTCAGACTATTGAAAATATTAATCAGTGCCAATTTTTGTGAGAGTACCTAATGCAGAGATACATGGATTCTATGTACAACACTGCCAGATAAAAGTACAATAGCCTTCCTAAATTTACTGTTTCCAGACGTCAAAAATATAAAATTGGGTGGACGTTGCAGACCCATTACATTCTAGCTGCATACTACTGAATGAAGATTGTATCAGGAAAGGCGTTTACAAAAAGGGAAGGATACTATAGCATTTTGACTCACTGGACTCAATGTAACAGATAATGACTAATGGAATTCTTTGAGCAAGTTCTCTGCTCTTTGTCTATTAGTAAACTTACCTCTTAAATTACTGCTATGTCAAAAAGATCAGATAGGCAACCTACTGATCATTCCCATAAGTAAACATATAAACAGAATGCAAAAAGTGTCTCTATTGTTTTCAAATCAGCATATCAGCATATTTTCAGCATTTACTGCAAAATACTCTCAAGGGAAGTCATTATGCTTATAACCAAATAGTGATGAACAGCTTCCATGATCACATCTCTCCAAAATAAATCTAGGTATTTATCTCCTAGACTACTCATCCTAATTCCTGCTCACAGATAATGTCAGGCTGTGGCAGTCAGGTTGTCTGAAGTGCTGTGGATGCTTTATTGTTAAGTCATTTCCAGATTTGATGGTGTTCTAACTTTTCAGGCTTTCAATGGGCTTAAAATCTCAAAGCTCCTTTTTATCATATTCTTGTCAAACTTCCTTGCAGACTGCTTCTTTCATTTACCTAGGTCTGTTTTTTCAGATATTACACAGTCGTGCAAACCAGAAGGATATCTGTGTGTAATGGTCTATCTCTGGGAAGATGCTGGTCAAATAGATGAGCTCTTGTTAAAGAGACACATGTGGATGAGCAGAATATAATTTTAAACTATGATTCTGAATTTCCTACTGGAAATTTTCAGCTTAATTAATGAAGTAAAGGGACTACCCCTAAGCTCCTGTGTGATGCCAGTATTGAGGAAGGGAACTGAAATTTCTCTCTCTTGTAATATCTCTCATTTACAGCCTTTTTCTTTTTTTTTTTTAATGCACAAATATACAAACTGTGTTTTCTAGGCTAGTGTGGTAGGCTTATTTTAATGAACGTTGGTGCAGGAATGGAAATTATCACCATTCTGAAGTTTTCTGTTATGTGGGGGTGAAGTAGCAAGGAAGTGCTTTCCAAATATACACAAAAATGTTTATGCAAGTCAAAAAGCAAGCCAATAATTAAATGAGAAATAATTTCTTCAAGATAATAGTGGGAATCTATATAGCAGTATCATCTGTCCTACCCCTAGCTATTTAGAATGACAAACTAAAATTCTGGCTTCTTTATTGAATAGAATGCATCTGCAACAAATAGAATGTCTATACAACCAGAATAATGAAGATCTGATTTAACTATATTCTGTGTGTTCAGAAGTAGAAAGGTGAATTACTTGCATCCATGTACTTGCTTTCTTATTTTGCAGTTGGATCCCCAGTGTACTGCTACTCCTTTCTAAGCAGTCATGTTTCTCAAGAATAAATGGTATATACAAATATTAGCTTGTTAAAGAAAAACACATTCTACTCTTGACTCTTATGGTCCAATAGACATTTAAACCAATTCTCTTACCATCCATACCTATCTAGCACATTTTTTGAACAGAATTTTCATCTTCTAAGTATGGAAGGAAAAATTAATTATCTTTATCTGATAAATATTTTAAATTAAAATTATACAAGGTATTTGTTTCTTTTTTAACTTTTACCTTTCTACTCCCATATATCATTAGACGAGCTCTACTAAAGCTTTTTATGGTTTAGCATCCTCTAGCCTCTGTGCCAACTCAAAGTCGTACATCTCTAATGATTTTTGTTTTTCTAAAGTGCACAAGTATAAAGAAGAGACATGTGAATTTCTTTATTTTAAATGCCCAGAGCTACATAATTCCCTATGTATCAATTGGCTGGGGAGAGTAGCAAAAGCCTGTTTTTATTTAATATTGTATTATGAGTCTTCTTTGTCATTTGTATTTAAATCAGTCAGGCTTATTTCCAGTATAGTAGTTAATTTTCATATAACTAATGTAAACTAATATGATAGTTTAAATTTTATAGATTCATATATTATAGAGTCTGATCGTACATTCCTTGTTATCTAATCTCAATTTATGGACTACCCTGGTGACAGACCTTCCCCAAGTTAATTAATGTTTGATTCAAAGAACGTATATATGTACACAAAAGAATATGCTCATAATATATATGCAAAATACATTTTTTTCAAAAAACTATGTCATCCTTCTCAGACTTGTTATATTGTCCACATGCTTTATTTAGCTTGCCCTTATGATATGTATGATTTATTTCTAATCAGAATCTCTGTAGTCTCAGCTTCCAGTTTCTTCATTATTTTATATCTTCGTTGGACATCCTGAAGAGGTTTCTGTTATCAAGTTGATGTCGTTTAGTCTGCTAAAATAAACTAAGCTAAACTAAAAAACCTAAATTTAAAAAACCAAAAAAGTCATTCATAGAACTGTAAATATTATGATGCATATTTTTAATGTCTCTAAACTAAATGACTATGGAATGGCAAATGTTACACTAAAAAATGATAAAAGCCTAGCAGAAAATTTTAAGTGGAGTATGAACTTGCTTTTATTTAATATTATAAAGTACGACCTTGGCATGAAAAACTAGCGATATGGTCATGAAAGTTTCTGATGAGAGATAGGAATCATTGTATGTGCAAAGGGTAATCAAAGCGTTGTGAAAGAGAAAATAATGATGGATATATAATACCAGTGAAATTTTACAGGATGAAGTGTGGAGTCAGATAGACACTAATAACAAAAGATTTTTTTTAGAATGCGGAAGTTCACTATTTGAACTAACAGAGGAGGTGAAATTCCCATGTGGAATCTCTTTCTCTACTACTGGAAATGTGTCCATGAAAAAAAAAACCAAATAAATTTAACAATCAAGATAGTTATAGCTGTACAAACCCTTGTAAGACTTCGTCAAGAATATAATTTAGAATTTTATAATTGTCAAGAAAAATGGACACAAGTGGAAAGAGCTTCCAAGAAAATCTGTAGGATGAGATGCAAATCCATGTGAAAGAAGATATCTGAATGGCTTTGAATTATCTATCTTAACAAAAGGAAGCCAAATAGAGAAAATATTTTTTCTATGAAGTAACAAGGAAACTAACAAGGTTAAAACTATTGAGGTTAACTTTAGATATTAAACTAAGAATGACTAGGTGATGAGTTATATAGACTCAAAACCAGAGGAGGCTTTCTTGCAAATAAGAGGTGAGGTTCTTGAATGGTCTCAAAATACAAAAATATGCCACACTAGTTCTGTGACAAAACTTGGTAAATTTATGGAAATTAACGGGGTTGCTTGTATTAATAATAAGGGTATACATGTAATAACCCAGCCTCTTCCTTGTAATCAATATTTAATTTAAATATTGACAATTTTTTGTTCATCATTATAATCTCTTTCTCAGGAATTGAGTAGCTATGCTTTACAAATGCAGTCTTCCCTTTGTATGGGAGGATATGATCATTTGGAGAGGCAGTAAAAAACTTACTGCTTGTCATTCATATTTAGTTTTTTTCTTCCAGCTGACATGACGCATAATCTTTAAAATCTTTAAAATGCTTAATGTGTCCTATCTTCTGCTACAATATGGTCATAAGAAGACAATACTACTTCATTTTATACTAGATTCTGCTGAGGGTCTTTGATTCTCTTAAATGTGATGTCAGAAACACTTGAAGTCAGCGACTTACAAAAGAGTAATAAAGGTTGCCTAAAGCAGAAAGCCAGGGGGAATATTTGAATTAGTGTATGTATCTCTCTAGGCCTATCGGACATAGAAACTTACTTTTGTACAGTGGGGCTTTCCCTCTGCACGTCATTTCTTTCTTTCTCAAAGTCTCTTCTAGCTAGGTTATAATCAGTAATTTGAACATCAGCCAAACCACCTCATCAGATTTTGGCAATACCAGATAGATGAAATGTGTAATCATAAATTAGCAACTTATTAATTGCTATAACTCAGGCTCCTGGAAATGAACTCTTATTTGAATATGATTCTTCTAACTAGTATCTTGTACTTTAAAAAACAACAATGCTCAAATATTTAACTCATCCTCCCAGCTTTCATGGAGGGAATAATTACTGATAAACTTCAAACTCCTACTTGATTAAGAGCCTGAGATGCCTAGGAACATAATTGAATTATGAAAAAGAAAGATCATAGCACGATTTTCATTAACTACTATTAGGGTTCTCTCTCCTCTCAGCTCTGGTAGAGCTCAGCTATAGGAAGATTTCAGCACACAGTCTGGGGGATCAGTAAGGCTGGCCACACCTGCCATCCAGAGTACAGAGCAGACACTATTGGAATATATAAATTAGTTAAAAAAAAACTAGGAAGTACTTTCACACCCATGCACTAAAGACAGAAATACTTCCAAAATTGTATTTTATATCAGCTTGCACAAAACATCTTTCATACTTTCACAAAATTTCCTTTGTTTAGGAGGTCTTGGGTAGCGGGCAGCAGAAGCAGTGAAGAGAAGTACTTGCTCATGTTCAAACAATTTGTTGGATCTCCTTTGCTTTCTCAGTAAGGATATCAGCACGAACACCTTTCCAAACACAATGTACATGCTGTCACTGCAATGCTTCATCTCTCCTACTCACATTTACTTACACTCCCTCCATTTCAAGTTCTCCTACTATTTTATGTTTTCTTACTCTTTTTTTTTATAGTTTTCACAGCCAAGTAGTCTGAGTTTCTGGACTTTAGGTGTTACAACTAATTTAAATTATGAAATTTTGTCAAAAATCTTTCTGAAAATGTTTTTCTCCATCAGAAAAATTACAATTGTGTACTGCAAGATGTCTTCATTCAGACTTCAAGGTTATAGTACCTTCAGAATTAATCAATAAGCATTTGATTCCTGAATTTTCTCTCACTGGCAGCCCCCACAGAAATAATCAGTTAATTTGGCATTTCCATTAACTAAAGCCAGCCTGGATTTTTATAAGTAACTAGTCAAATGATAGCTCTCTGGGAGTGGGTCATTCTTTGTCAAGTGAACATCTCTATTTCATTCTCTATTTTGACATCTCTATTTGGATATAGGTATTCGACCATCTGGATTTCCTATGAATTTTTTGTTAAATCTGTAATTATGTATCTATAAATAAGCTCCACTTAAAATTGGAAGAAATTGACTAAATTTTCAGATGACATTAAATAGTTGTATCACCTGAAGATCTGGCTCCTTTCAGTAAGTGATAATATGCCAGTTGAGAGTCCAAACCAACTAGATAAGTATAAAATGAAATCTTATCAACATTTTCATTATTTGACCTCAGTATTTTTTAATAATGATTGATAGGAATAGATGACAATTTTCATTATCTCCATACTGTTATGGAGGACTAACAGGAAAATGTCTTAAAAAACGATTATTGATATATCAGGTCATCTTTAGAATAGTCTGTTAATCTGTGAAAACATAAACTACCTTTAGTTGTAAAAACTATACATGTCCCTACTCATTGAATATTTTATAGGAAAATATGGTAAGGTTCCAAGGCTACTATTTCTTGCAAATTATCAATCCGTTCTTGACAAAGAGATTGAGATGGGGCTTGTATTCTCAGCATTAATCCCAGGTACTAGGAGGAATAAGTAAAGAACGCATTTTATATCCTGAAAGTGAAATGTTGAAAACTTTGTACCACTTAAAGCTAGGTAAAACCATTACCATTCTCACATCTCTTTGAGAACTGTAAATGGAAATTTGAATAAGAAGCACAGGTAATAAAAACTAAAGCTGGACGTTGTGATAAGCAAGCAATTACATTCTAGTATTTTAGTTTATATTTTACAGGCACTCAAAAAGGAACTGATCATTTAAAGAAATGCAGAATATAACTACTACACACTCCTTTTAAGACATAGGAAATAGGAATTAATGTTATAAATTAAAATATAACAAAACCTTACTAAATAATGATAAGTAACTATCAAAAAAACTCAATTCGCTGAGGACAATAACTACGTAGCAAATCATTTAGAACAGACTCTGTTGTGATTCAGCAAACAACATGACATTGAGAAATTGTAGTATGCAGAAAATGGGGCAGAAAGTCAATAAACCTTGAGATTTGAGTCTTGTCAGTTTAAAGAAAGTATTTTCTGTAATCCCCAAATGACATTTCTTTAGAGAAATTGGTCATCATGGACATCTGCTAGAAAATCCAGGAATGGTTAGAACTTGCGTGCCAGTTGACACATAACTGACATTTGATCAAGCTAATCAACAGACTTTGTAAAAAGGCAAGAGGGAAATGCTACCTGCATTGACGTTAGGTTGCAAAAACTGTATAATTTCCAAAGTCTGTGTATACTACTTATTGAAGAGTGATCTGCTGCGGGAGGCTTGAGTGAGAAGAGTGTTAAAAATCCACATTTTGCTGTCTATCTACCCAACTGGATATTACAACATGGAATATGCCTTTTTATATGGGATCACAAGTAAAAAGTGTTTGTACAGTAATATTCCATTGTCATTACTTCACTGTAAAACTTTATAAAACACAATGCAGCAGACTAAGACTGAATATTCGTTATCATACCAATGTCTAAGCATGAACCTGCCCATCTATAAAAACATATATACATCTATATTTCGTGATATAGTTGTCAAGTGAGGAACAAATATTTTCACAGAAGTAGCCATAATGATGACTTTGAGTTACTCATGTAGTTCTAAACAAGAAATATATAGAACATATTTTTCTTTCTGGTTTGTATTTTCTTTTCTATTAGAAGCACTGAATTTCATCTACCACTTGGTATGCACCAATCTTGCTTTCCCTTTTCAGCTGTCCTTATCTCCACCCACAAATTTTCTCACTTTCCTCCTGTTTTCCCCCCCACTTCACAGAAAATGGGAGTGGCAAGGAGCTGGTCGGTTGACTGTCAGCCGTGGTCAACTCACCACCTCTTAAAAAAAAAAAATCTGTTTTTTGAACTTTTTTTTTTCTTTTCCCTGGAAAAAGAAATTACTGTAGGAAATAAATGTATAAGAAATAAAAAAGTTGTATTAGTCTTCTGGGCAATTTACATAAAATAAAAGGGCAACTTTCTCTTTAAGGCGAGATTACTTTGAATAGAAATAGGGCCAGTTGTTTCATTAACTTTCCTATTGGCATGTCATAGTGATTCAATACTTAAAATCCTTGCTTTATGTTTAAGGAAGTCCCCAAAATCATGTGATTTCTATACTGGTAGATTTTACTAGAAGTGTTGAAACATTGGAACCTTATAAGGGATTTCAGGAAAGTTGCCTTCATGAATCTAATGAGATGTTTATGTCTTTCAGTTTGGCTGGTACTTCCTTTTTTTTTCCCCCTGAGTTAATGTACTCTCACCCCTCCATAATAATGAGAGTTCAATCAAGGCACATAAATGATGTCTTTATAAAAGTAATTTTTTTATCTTTAAACCCAATGAATTAAAGACACAAAAAGTTAACTGTGTGCAACATTGCAACATGGATGATGAATGCAGAAATAAAAAGAAGGATGCAGTGACTTGTTTTAGAACATTCTGTATGATGAGGTAGTAACACTAGACATTGCAAAGAGAGCTGGCACAGGTGAGTAATGCATAAGTAGCACAAAGTTTAAAGATGAATGTGTGATGTGTTAAATAGCATTCATTCAAAGCATCTTGCAAAACGAAAGAACAGATAGTATGACTTTTGGATTTAAAACTTCTAAGAGTATCTGAATACCTATTTTTTATTCTTTTTGGAAGGTTCCAAAAAGACTAAGGTAGAGATTAAATTTCCCAGAAAAGAGATGGTGTATAATAAGTCTATAGATGGATAGAAGAAGAGTTTAAACATTTTAACAAATGAAACAGTTCAATGAAGATACATGTAGAATAACGACTTTGATGAGTCTTTATCACACAAGGCCATGTTCATCATAAATTATAAGCTATAAAAAGGGAATTCTACAGTCAAAAGACAAGCCTGTTTGTATCATTAATGAATGAAGAGCAACAGAAACAAAAAACCCAAATATCAATATGAAGCATAATGACAGCTTTGATAAATCCGTTACACAGGCATCCCAATGCTTCATAAAATATGTAGAATTTAAAAGACAAAGAATTTTATTTTAAATCCCACAAGAGAAGCCTTCGTGTGATTAAAATTTAGTAGCTTGCTGCAATAATTTTTAAATGAAAGAAAAATACTACTTAAAACCGAGAAACATATATATTATAGGCTTAATTAAAACAAATCAGAGTGAAAAGGAATTCAACATGAATTCATTTTAGAGCACACTTATGGATACTTCACGAATGATGTATTACTATTATTTCAGTGAATGGTGTCATATATTACACACCATATACATAGTATATTCTCCTATTATATCTTAGCTCAAGGCAGAATTCCTCCAACATTGTGTGGCCCAGTGCCTGTTTCAACAGACATAACAGTCAAATGGGCAACTATCAAAAAACTGCTTTATATTTGTTAAAAAGTCTCTTTCTACAATAAGATTTTTCCTCTGAACTGTATGTTAACATGAAACTCAGTTTACAGGGGAGATTACATACTGTGAGAGCAGTTTGTGTTGCATCTGAAGGACTCACAAAAGGACAGAGTATTCAACATCAGTTTGTTGGAAAGAAACATAGCAGTAACCTCTAAAGAGAGAAAGTTTAATCCTGTTCCTAATCTGGACATGATACAATAATAAGAAAGGATAATGCTACATTGATAGGAATGATAAGCATAATTTACAGATTATAATCTAATTTACAGTGTCTGTTTAAGGTGCCAGGAGAAAGTGAGGGTGACATACATGCGGATTCTGCAGACTCACCCTTCCAGTCTGCCCTTAGCGTCACATTTGTGTGTACTCCTGCAACAGACTGAACTGCTAAAATGGAGAGATTCTTCCCAGACCTGACAGTTTTCAGTGCCATATCATAGGACTAGTGACTTAACAAGAGGTCCTTTTCCAACTGAAAAGGGGTAAAATAGTCAATTGTTTTATTCTACTAGAAATCATGGCTGAATTTACATAACACCAAATGTAGAACAATTGCCCTTTTTTGAAACTGCAGAGTAAAGAGTTAAGAACAGTAGAGATGGTGTTCACCAGCACACACCTGCGTACCTGAATATTTGCTGTTGAAGTCACTTTAAAAAGTGCACTACTCTGTACATACTAAGCTGAAGATAATAAGTTACCCTTTCCTGCTTATAGA
Source organism: Pampusana beccarii (assembly GCA_013399365.1). Taxonomy (NCBI): domain Eukaryota; kingdom Metazoa; phylum Chordata; class Aves; order Columbiformes; family Columbidae; genus Pampusana; species Pampusana beccarii. Next base: position 285,901 of record VWYH01008677.1, read on the forward strand.
CCAAACAAAGTTCAGACATCACTGAACAGCTATCAGATAGTAATGATTCTCCATCACTTTTATGCTGGGCCAGATCTGAACTGTTGACTTGTGTACGAAGTGTCAATTCCATTCTTTCTTGACTTAAAAAACACAGAAAAAAAAATATTATTTATTGCATATTATTTTATTCTGCTGGGGAAAAAAAAGGGTTACACAAATCTAATTGAAACATTTAATTAGTCTTATGTTATTTTTGGGCTGTCTCAAGGCTTCATAATTGAGCCTTTACAATTGTACACACACACAAAAAAAGAATTAAGAAATAGTATAACGTTGTTACTTGCCATTGTTTTGAAAATGTAACTCTTTATTTAATTTTATATTAGTTTTAGTTTCTCTCATGCTTGCAGATCAAGAAAAAGAATTCCTAATAAAAATCACAATACTGGAATTCCAATGTAATAATCCACCTTAAAACTATTATTTATTTTTAGTACACTACTTCATCCTGCTCCTTTCCACAAAGCTGCTCCTTCCAAAATATGGCACAACCTAGCCATGAATTCCTAGAAAGAAACATGGTGTTTCAGTCACTCTTACGTAGAATATTATAAAAGATATGCTTTCTGAGTTATGAATTACCTTAATTTTTGCCTTCAACAAGGTGGTGTTCTTCAAAAAACTGGCACCTTATCTGGATTCTCTTTAAATCGCCAACATGTTGAAGGTTCAAACTTCGATGGATACGGCTACAATATGTTAGATATCTATATTTAAAATCTTTGGAATCATACTTGACATCAACTCTGTTATTTACTGTTTGCCACTTTCCAGGCTAAGCAGTAGAAATTTCTGACTAATAGTTTTTTGGGGTTTTTTTGACAGAGGACAATGACTTTAAAACCAAAACTGAACCAAACAATTAAACAAACAAACAAACAAACAAAACCAGGTGAAGGTTAGCTTAAGAAATTCCTTGAATCTACAGGAATAATCTATTTTTTAAAGTTTTAATTGTCCAAACACAATTTTTTAAGATATATTTTTCAGGATTTTCTTTTTTGTTATTGTTTGATTTGGAATAAAATAATACATGATAATTTATTTTTTATGAAACCAGAAAGCTGTAGCTAATAAAATCTATAAATTAAATGAGTAAAAAGTATAAAAGGTAACACAAAATATTGAATACGTAAAACCAGTGCACATCATAGCCACAATATGATTTAAAATTCTATGGAAACTTTTATAATATACTTTTTAGCTGCATGCGTAATAAGAAATATAACGTCATACTTCCCATCTTCTAACCTTCTCTCCAAGAGATGTTTTGTAAGAGTTAAACAGAAAAGTGTGACTTAAAAAAAAAAAAAGTCTTACACAAATCTAATTGAAACTTTTAATTAGTCTTATGTTATTTTTACACTGTCTCAAGGCTTCATAATTGAGTCTTTACAGTTGTACAAACAAACAGAAGACTGGTAGGAACCTGAAATTCATGATGTTTACTAATGAAGTCAGCCTGGAAACCTCTTCATTTAATATTGCAATTTGATTGCCATCATATTCTGATTGGACCCTTGATTTGCATTTTAATGAGCACATAGTATTTGAAATGCAAACCAGGGTGTTATCAGGGGTATTTCACTAGAACTGACAAGATTAAAATGAAAAACATCTAATGTTCTCTTTTATAAAAATATTTTAAATGAAGTGCAAGACAGACATATTTTAATTCATCAGAAGCAACTTGTAATAACTGACATTAATTAATTAATTTTAAATTACAATAAATTCCCATGAAATAGTGTACTTTAATCTCCTTATCACAAAATGTACTCATTACGATAATAGTTTTTATAACGGACACTCAAAGAGCTATGTAGACTTTTTCATTCTCATTGGACTTGAAGTATTTATTTGTTATGACAAAGAAGAAATATTACAGGAAGAGAAACAAATTTGTTAAATCACTTTTCTCTAGGTACACATGAATTGCTTAATTCAGGTTCAGGGGTTCATCAGTTTCATCGATTTTCTATTTAATTTCTTATTCATTATTTGCTTTCCTATTTATTATTTAAGTTATTTAAATATTATTTAATTTCTTATTTATTTTATTAAGTTTTTTTTTGTTTGAATGAATGTTCTGATCTTTACTAAAGCTTTACTTAGTGGCTGCAAATTTTACAGTAGAAAAGTATCTTGCCTTCTTACTTGTAAATTTATTCATAATCAGACCAAAAAATTGAATTAATTACATTTTGTCCTCTCACCTGTTGTTAATTCTATCACTGTCTAGAGTAGCTACAAGGAAAGGCTGGTAGACAAATATTATGCTGGAGTAAATAGAGAAACCTTTGTTGAATTGAATGAAGCTTTGCTATATTAAAATAGTTTAAAAAAACAAACAAACAAACAAACACGAAAACCACACACACACAAACACAAACATAGCTAGCAGAAGTGACAGTTCTTTTTAAAAAGACTGCAAGAAGTTGGCATGGGTTAAGGTCATTAAGCCAAACGCTCTCTTGTAATGAGCAAATTATCTACTCATGAATGGCTGTAACTCCACTGCAGTTAGTGAAGCTGCCCCACACTGGACTTATTCCATTTTGTAACAACAGAAAAATTGGTTCTGAAGTGCTCATGTATTTTCCAATGATCCTGAGAATGAGAGAGGAGAGGTACAGATGACAGGAAGAAAGGATATTGGTATGGAATAATTTATTACTGTTATTTTATTTTGCTATTTTCTTTGCATTTCAGTCTTTTTACAGCTTATTTTAAGAACAAAGTGAGCAAATGAATGCATAACTGCCCAAGCAGTTGTGGAAACATATGTTTTGAAGCAGTTGTAGAAACATATGTTTTGACTGATCTGTTATGATTTTTTTTTTTTTTTCTGAGTTTGTATTTCACAGGAGTTCAACTTTATGGCTGATTGGACAATATTTATAATAATATTTATAATATTTATAATAACATTTAAGGACCTATAGATAGTACTACTAAATGTATGATCCACTTTGGTAAAAAGGGCTCCCATGCTTATTTATTTTCTTTTTTTTTTTTAATGTATCATCTGAGTTATTTACATTTCTTTAACATTTCGATAGATTTAGCTACTTCTTTTTTAAAGTTTATAATTGCAAGCAAGTTGGAAAGAGTGGACAGGTGGTATTTCTTTTCAGGAATTAACACTTGAACTTTTTTCCTATTTCTGTCTGCGTTACTTCTCGTTCCATGTTAAAGTGTTGAGAATGTGTTGACAAATAAACCCATCCAGTAGCTGATCCAAGGATTTGGAATCACAAGAGTAAAAGGCTGTGAATAGGCTGATACATTGTATCCATAGATAAGCAGTTGAGTTTAGCTTTATTTTCATTTTATTATTCTGGAAAGAAAATCTCTGGTGACAAGGTACTGTAATTCTCCAAGCCGGTCAATGACCTTTTATTCTTTCCAGCATGGTTCAGTTGCAGCCCTTTTCGAAAATAACAACAAATCAGCAACAGTTGTAAAAGGTTCCACGTCCATTTATGTTGTTATGTCAGGTCTGGTGAACTTGCTTTCAGCTCATTCTGCATCAGAAAGCTTACATGAAGCATAAGTCAGTTCTTGAGAATGGGAACACTCAAATGAAACTTCAGATCATGAACGGAGAGTCTGAAGCAACTTTGACTTTCTTTCATGAACAAGTAGTAACCATTACAGCACTAGTGTATATCGTTGACACAAAGACAATGAATATAACCAGGAATTACACTCAAAGTTCCTAGGTAGTCTAATAACACAAAGTATTTTACTCACATTAAAGCTCAGACAAGGTCTGAGGACTGAGAAAAAAGACCCTGAGAGCCTACAAGGTTTTTTTGCCTTGAAATCTTTATTTTTGCTCTACATTTCAAACTAAATATGCTCGTGAGGTGCAAAATGGAAAGTAAACTGCAGAAAAAGAGAAAATAAGAGCAAGCAATGTCACAGAGTTGGCAAGGATTTGAAATCTGACTAGAGCAGAAAGAAAAGTGCCTCCTTGCCTATGGAGCAACATTCAGGAGATAAATGCCATTTTTTTTTTCCCTAAATGTGATGTCGCTCATCAATTGACATTATGCAAGACAAATCTGAACAGAAGGCTGTGTTAGAATGATTAGAAAGGAAAAGGTAACCACATCGTCTAGAAAGTATCACTGGATATCTTCTTTTCTTCTTGTAAAAGTTATGCAACTATTTGAAATACCTTGGAGGGAGGAGAAGGATAATTTTAGATATACAGGGCATTGCAGCTGACAATAATCAGGATTCAACAGAAAAAAGAACAATTTTCAAAGGCTCCTGGGTGGCTTATGCACTGATATTCCACTGGCTTTCAGGGTAAACTGACTACCCAAGTGACTTAGAACAGAACTAATCTCTCTAAATTCGTGCACTTGAACTGTAGGTGCATAGTGTACAAAGGGCCTCTCAGACTGTTCCTTAGTCGTGAGGCAAATAAGTCGCAGTAAAGACGTTTTGTCACCCATTTTATCTTCAGGTTGATTGCCCTGTATAGATTTTTATTTCTTGCAACTGATCACAAAGAGTGCAAAGAAAATGTCAATAGGTAGCTACTTTTTAGATGACTAAAGCTATCTGAAATACATCTTCCTGCAAAAGATTTTTGGAAGAATTAACACACTGTGTAAGTTGGATTTTGTCTTTGGGGAGGAGAAGTATAGCCAGTCTTGAAGTAGATGTACCAGCAACCAATAACCCCAAAAGGAGTTTGAATGTGGAGCTCAATTTTGCTGAAAAAGAAACAATAAAAAAANAAAAAAAAAAAAAAAAAAAAAAAATTATACGAAAGAGCAAATTTGGCATGTTGTAAAGACCTCTTGTTTCCCTGCTGTTTCCTAGCACAAAGGTTTTTTTCAGCTTTGGCCCTACTCCAGCAATCTTTTCATCACTTTCTTTGTTGCAAAAGTTTGGCAGAGTCCCCTGTAGGTCCCAGGGGAAAAAAAAACCACAAACTCTGTCACCCACTTTTAAAAGGAAAATATTTTAAAAATTTCTCCTGAATTACTGATGGATCTGTTTTAAATTTAGCAGTGCCTGATACACAATTAGATAATCAATGCCTTTGAAACCATCTCCAGAATGCTGGCACTTTATCCATGGGATAAACACAGCTTTGGTGTATCTTCACTCTTTCAGGTAAGAGTTATAAAAACTTATCTTGTTCTCAATTTATTTTGGTGTTTCTGAGAGACACTGCAATCCAACAGGCAGAAAAATGAAAATTTGTGAGAAGACTCTCCATTAAAATGTGGGTTTAATGTGATGCAAAATACGGATGAAGACTTAATTTTAAATGCTTCACTTCTCAGTACAAAAACCTTGCAACCAAACAAAATTATGATGAAAAACAGGGCACTGCAAACATTGAACTGGACTGTTGAGTATACATATAATACAACCAGGATGGTGATGAGCACGCTAGTAGCTTCTGTGTGACTGGCAGTGGCACTGAAACAAAGGATGACTCCTTAAAGCTTTTCTACGTAGTAACTCTAAAATAATCCTTGTAAAGTCACTCCTGATTATTCTGTATCATCTGTCTATGGTTTTTAAGTTGAACTTGACTTCAGGAGCTTCTAATTCTTGTTTAAAGATTGTGCTTTTTTTGCCCGTGAAATTATCCACTAACTTTCCCTGCTATTTAGAGTTGCTTCCTCCTTTATTACATATTTATTGATTAGATTTCCATAAACAATTACGATACGACAATCAGACAATCAGAAATCGTGGCACTACTTACAAGTTGGTTTTTTTTTTTTAAATATGACACAATTTGTCATATTTTTACTGAAGGGATCCCATACATACAACTTTACTTATTTAAAGATACTTATTTTACTCATGCATCCAGCACTGACATAAGTAATATCTTTTACAAATTTATTACATTCTGTTTGGTTACCAAATTTTCCATGAACTTTACCATATATTTTACCATTTTTGTCTTAAACACATTCATGATTTGCAAGTATTTACTAAAACCTTTTGATTAAAACAGTTAAAGAAGAACAAAGGTTCTATTCAGTTTTCTCCTTTCAACATATAATTATTCATGGTGTTTAGTTAGGAGCTTAAGTTGTGTGACTTTTTTCTAATCTTTTACAGGCTGATGTAAACACTTAACATCTATCTATTTTGAGAAGGGAATGTCAGGAAACATACAAAGACAAAAATTATTGAATTAATAATAATATATGTTAGAATTGTGTTTTTTACTGGGATCCATGAAAAGTTTCATAAGTAGTCAGTTGCTTGAATTCTCACAATTAGCCGGACCTCTAGTAACACAAGCCAAATATTTTCACTGGAAAAATGCATGTTAATTTGTCAATAGCTGTAGTACAATCATTATGTAATGAATTTAATAAATGTATGCATACTAAACCCTGGCACAAAGGAAAATCTTTCAAAAGAGATGATATTTTCAGTGTGATGTTTATTGTTTGTCTATCCCAATCATAGTCTAACTCCTATGCCCAAGGGAGGCATCTTCACTTATGACTTGGCACAGTGTGAACTTAACAGATGGACAGAAGCATGCGCAGCCAAAAGCCAGTACTCTATGTACATTTAGGGTATTTGCTGATGAGAGGATTCTCAGACAGAAATTTTCAAACAGCTGTCAATTCTAAAGCTATAACCCTATGTTTAAACTGATATAGCACTGCTAATTCAGCTTTGAGACATTTCCACTTCAAAAAGTGGCAACTTCCATGCAATGCAAGAAAAGCTTTTAGATTTTTGAGTGTTTGAACAGTGTGTCCTGGATGTCATCTTCTGTTTGCCCCTGTGAAAATACCTCTTACTAAACACAGCTGAAAGCTGAAGCTGCTGGGACACTTTTGGAAACCAGGCCAAGTAGAATGGTGTCATTTTACCACGAATAGATGTATTCACGCAGCAAACAAAGGCAGTTTAAATCTCTGTGTCCACTGAGGACATCAACCCTTCTGAACTGTCACATTCAGACAGGGTCAAGACAGGCAAAATGAACTGATTATTTCAAACTTCTTGAAGATTCTGCAGAAAATGCAGTTATTCCTCCCAAATCCTTTTTGTCTTCAGAGTCAAAGGATCATGTACTGAGCCTGACTGCTTCGTTAAGAAGAGCAGGAGTTTTGTACTATCTTTAAATATCTGTGATAAATATTTGATCTGTGACATCCTGTTTCTGGGGAATATTGTCAACAGGGATATTAACAAGAAAATACTTTGTAATCAGACTGCTACTAAGGATTTTTGGAAGCTGTAAGAGGATGCTTGTGCATTTCAAAGCAGCACACAGTCTTTAAGGAGGGAAATAAAATCACATGATCAGAAAATATTGTGGCTTTTGTGTCATATACCCTCATCATGTCTTTGCTTTCAGTGCTTTGTAACTCTGGTCTGACCCCCTATATTCTCTCTGCTCTGATATGCTCTGTTACAAAATATTGCAATAACCTTTATTTCCTATTTAAAGGAGTTTTTTTTAATTAGCTGATAATTTTACATGCTCTGAGGTTCTACCTGTAAAATTCTAATAAAATACAATGTTTAATAAAAGTAATTTAAAATTAATTTAAGTCATGATTGAGTGATATTAAGCTTTCAACATAAAATATTTTAATGAAAATTTAAGAACCTTAGATAATCTGGAAAAATATATTTTTAATGCTGAATATATCTTTTATTATTTATGTTTTGTTCTGAGGAACTATTATTCTTTTACATTGCTTTAAATCTATTTGAAAATCTTTTGTGAAATGTCAGGTTTCTGCTTATGATGTAGATGAAGGTAACAAAGTTATTAGAGACAGTTTTTTTTTTTCTCGGTTGCTTCCTTGTATTTCAGTGTGTTTACTATACAGAGGCAACCTGCAAATACAGTCAGCCACAGGACAGAACTGATTGTACAATAACCCGTATAAGAAAGCTGTAGCATATTTGGGATCCGAAGCTGGTCCACCAATATGCTCTGCTGCTGCTCTGCATGCTGCTCTGCTGCATGCTACCAGCATCGGTCTACTGTTTTCTAAATTCACCCTGAATGCTTTGAGTTTGAGCTATGGCTTGCCTATTAGACAACAGTACAGTTGGAAAAAACCAGATCACAAGACGTGGCAAGCATAAGCCCTCTCACCAATGTGCTCTTATTTCTGTTGTATGGATTTACATTGAAGAAAAGGGAAAAAACGGATATAAATGAGCATCTGACCTTGGATTTGACCTTGTGCATAAGCTCTATTGAGAAAGTTTTATTAAATAGCATTAATTCCTCCTATCTATGGAAAATAGAGTCTGATAAAAATAAGAGCAGCAGAACTAGTAAACGGAGAGTGGAGGCGATAAAGAATATCTTAACACTTTTAAAAGAGAAATATCATATCCCTAAAAATCTCATTAGGATAAATAATACCTTGTCTCACTAGGGATCATTTTGAGCACATTATATTGAAAATGACTTATTTTTCACTCACTTAAAGGTGTCTGGTTTATACTTCATGATGGAAAGCAGCTTACTTTTTCAGGAGTCTCCTGAGCATAGAAAGAAATGGTACAGGATGTTCTATCTTACATTTTTGGCAAGTTGTTTAACTGCTTTTGCTGAATCACATTTTAAAACCTTGACAGTGAGTTAAATGATCACAGATTTAAGCTCTGTGCCTAACATACTGTAATGTCATAACTCCGTTCAGGAAGGCAGTGATGAGCAAGTTTAAGCAGTGCAATGCACTCTCTGTGTGCATGTAGTTCCTCATCCCTGCTTAATAAATACACAGAGATATATACTATACAAGAGACAGCAAGCCAGGAGAAAAAGCACCCCATTAATCTCTAGCAACTGGAGCACTTTGTTTTGTAATGAAATTTTGTTCCATCTTTCTAGTACAAACTGATGTCAGTTTCCTATTCTTTCTAGGGTCAATAGAAAAGATCTTTGATAGAAAATTGCCCTTTCACTCTCTGCAGGTCATGCATTCTGCATGAAAACACAACCCTGAAATACCCAGGAAGGAAAGAGTCTGCTGTAAGTTCATACCTGGCACTACATTATTTGTTAGCTTCTTTTCCTATACTTATTTGTGCATTATATGCATAAAGCTCCTTGGTTTATTATTATTATCCCTGCTCCATATTCACACTGATAGAGACTCAATACCCTAAAACTGCTATTCTGGACTGCTTTTCATTCTTTCTAACCACAGTAATATTACTGACCGAAAAGACTGGTCCCCAGTAATATTTGGAATTGTGGATCTGCTTCGATTTTCATTGTTTAGATGTGAATATTTTGTGCATAGTCTGGACCTATGAAGTAGTCTTTTCCTTTACCTACAAATAAACCAAAATAATGTCCTATTACCTTGAACAATGGTTAAATAAAAATCTTAATTTATAAGAGGGAATGCTGGACTGAATTCAATGTCCAGTTGAGTTTGCAGCTACTTTTGCTTAAAGAAAATCCCATTTAATTCACTAATTCATTACCTCACATCTCTCTCTGGGAACCAGTTTCCTGTAGAAAACTTTTGTAGTGGAAGGCAAATTTACTTCCTTATCTCCAACTCCACCAGGAGCTGAGGCTCAGCATCTACTTCTCAACATTTATTTGCCCCTTGCCTTGGACCCCATAAAGACTGTCCATAGGACTTTGCCAACCACAACTTTGCAGAGACTTTCTGTCAAATACGGTGTTTATTAGTGTTTAATAGTTGTATAATAGCATATAATAACTGTTCAAGGAACTTATTGTTGTTCTGTAAGGAGCTGACCTTTAAGGGAGTTGATCACTCACGTATTGAAATAAGAGTTTCTGAGGCAAGAGGTGGAAAAGACAGATGAAAACTGCAGTTGGTATCATGTTTTCAATGGTCTTGTGCTAGAAGTATGTAACATTTAAAGAAAAATGAATGCAAAATAACACAATTCAACCTCTCCTGTTAAAATACAAAGAGCATCAGAAATACTTAAGGTTTGCAGGAAGTGTTTAAATGGTCAAGTTTTTTTACTGGACAGCAGAACTCAGTAAATATTAGAATGAATTCTTAAATAAAATAGGAGCTGATTTGACTGTAATCCTGAATTACAGTATTTACTGTTTGAAAGAACACTGGTGATACGGAGAATATGTGCAGAGGGTCAGAACTTCACAAACTTCATAAAAAGTAGTATAATTTTTTTTTTTTTAATATTCCCTGACAGAATGCATCCCAGTTTACTGTTCATTTTTCTCCATGCTGAAATAGTTCATATACTCAACACATGCAAACAATAGGATAGAATTCAGTTTCTGAAATGCACAACATGAAAAATACTTTCTGAGTAATTTGCAAATAATCCGCATTCAGAAAACTTTTATTCTAAAAATTCAGCTGTTTAATTTCAAATAAAATAAATCAAATCAGGATCAGTTGCAGCTTATCAGCTGACCAAAAACGCAACTGTGATTGCAATTATTATTGTTCTTTTGGATAACTAAGCATGTAAAAAATGGACAAAGCCTACAAGATTAATACACAGAAGTAAGTAAGTAATACTTCAGAAGTAACCAAAATCATGATATTAAGAATTAATAGAATTCTACACCATTTATAGTACCTTTTTTCTGTGGAGATAAAATATGGCATTATTTCACAGTTAGAAGGATTGATTTAAAAATTACCCTTCAATTTTTAAAGGCTTGCACATAGAGGCTTTTGGTATGAAATGTAATGGAATTACATTTATTCCATAGTGATAATTCTGGATTAATGTTTTCATTTTTGCAGTGCACAAATGTGTCTAAATTCAAGTTAACTGAAGCTTTGCAGATGATTTACAATGGAACATTAGGAAAGCGGACTCAACTGTCATCCTGGATTAATTAAACCCTAATATAAAGAGAATTAATTTAGTGAATATCCACAATCCTCATTTAGCTTGGAACTAAAAACAAGAAAAAAACCTCATGAATATGAGACTATTTTTTCTCTCTCAAATATTATCCTCTAATCCTGTTTAGTTGCGTTAGAATCCCATCAATGCCGACAGAAGCCCAGAAGTCTGTAGCTGTGTGGGTGTTTGTAGCAAAAATAGTGGTCAAACCACATTTTGACACGTTAAAACCAGATTCCATACATCTTCAGAGATTTGGGCTAATGAGATTAAATCTTACTGGTTTTAAAGTATTTCTATCACTTCCCAGCGGATTTGTGAAATCCATGATGTTTTTTTCATGGAGAATATAAAGTAGTGCTCCTAAAAATGTGAAAAATAAGTCTTTTGACAAAACCTTTTATCCAAATCTTGTACAAGACACTTTCCTTTTATCCACATTGCAATAATGTGTACAAGTTTTGTGGAAATAACTGGCGTGATAGAAATTGTTCGTGTGGTAGTTACAGTAATTGTATTACAGTGTAAGTCAATACCTCATTCCAGAGAGAAACTTTTAAAAAAGAGCTTAGAATAATGAAAAGAAGTTGCAGCAGCTCCTAAAAATCTGTAAGAGGTAAAAACAAATAAATAAATAAATAAAAATTTAGAACCAAAGTTACCATGATGAAAAGAAAATCCTCGCAGATTTTGTAGTTCCTGAATTCAGTGCTGACCATGATCTGAGACCATAATGAGTGCTTCGCATTTGAACTGATCTGTGCTCACTGGGGATTAATTTGTGAAACTCAAACATTTAGATATGCAGGACTGGATGAAGAGTTCAGCTTTAACAGTTAACTGTATTACAACTGTCTAAATTCATTTTCTGCTCAAAAGATACAAAACTACACAAATTACTCAGACTGGGATATTTTTGGAGTTATGGAGATTTCCAAACTAAATAGCAAGTACCTACTGCTACTCAGGAATAAAGGAGATCCTGAGCAAGGTTATTCGTGACAACAGTTTAGGCATATGTGCCCTGAAGTTTGAATTCAGGCAGTTTCCCCTTTGCTTTGGCCCTCAGTAACTCAAGCAATTACTGCTGTGGTATTTGTTTTTAATTGTCATGTAGACTGAAGAGAAAAAAAAAAAAAAAGACAGGATTATATTTAAAATACTGTAAGCAGCAGGTAAATAGAAGGAGAAAATGTAAAACGTGTTTTCCTTTTATAGAGAACTCCTTTTGGAATTATTTGAGAAGCCTTTTTAGTCTAACTAGCCATCTTGATTTGGTTTTTGATTTACATCATCACCCTGACAAGATGCTGACTCTAGCTGAGAACTTGAAATAGCAGTAGAAACCAAGTCAGTCTAAAAGCATTACAGATCTGTAAAACAGTAACTTTACCAAACACTTACAATGGAATCATAGTATTTGCATATTCCTTCATGCAACTAGATGATTAAAAGGGAAACAATCATTCACACTTCATTTACATTATTAAAGTGCTAGTGTAGTTACTCATCCAAAGAAAGGATATATTCAGGACAAATAAGTTAAATTTCAGAAAGTAATTATGCTTATTTTTGTAAATTAATGAACTTCATCAAGTCTGCACAAAAATGTATATTTAATTGTCTCTAAAAAATACCTGTTTGGAGAGTATTAACAAATCATGACCTTGAGGCAGTAGGGCAAATGGATTTATTGTGAATACAGGAAAAGTGAGCTTTTAAATGACATGGAGATTATTTTTTAGCTACTAACATTCCAGAAAGGTATCTAAGATAATATTCAGTGTAGTGAAACTTCATCCAGAATGTCATGTAGAAACATGGTTCTTCACATTTAAGAAGATAATTTGTAATAAATTACAATAGAATGACAAAGGCAAGTATCTTGCAGCCGTTTAATACCAAAGAAGACTAGAATAATTTGGTTAGTTTGCTCCATGTGAGTTATGGCTGCTTTTATAAATATGCTGGTTGTATAATCACCACGAAGGGAGAAGAAATGCTTTTACATAAAAGGAAAAAGTAGGGGCAAAACTACATGCATATAAATTACATATAAAGAAGAAAATGTATTGTGTTGATCTATACTTGTGCAAGATGTCTTACGCTCCCTGCAGAGTGGGCTTTAAGTTCACTGATTCCTTTGAGTTCCATGTATTTCCTCCCTACATTACCGGTTGTTGGCTTGAGTAGATCTCAGCTCATGATATCGTGTGTTAAACTGAACTCTTCCTACGCTTGATTTGTATAAAGCCATTTCAGAGAATATAAACGCACTGCTGGGCTCTCTCCTTTGAGTATTCTCTGGTGCTTATGACAGTCATCACTTCTGTGAACTATAATATTGTAGATATGTGCCCAGGAATGACAACGTTTACATCCCCAGAGGAGGATGCAGAAGCACTACTATACAAGGAAGGATGTTAATAATACTTACTTACTGTACTGCTGCAAAGAGTAACAAATCAATGACTCCTTTTTGGGAAATACAAATAGAAATTACTCACATATGCATGTCACGGAGGCATGCCAAAAATAAGTTTAGGCGGACAGCAAGGTCCAAAACAAACTTTATTCCGGCCGGAAAAGTACCGCCGATAAACCGATTGGAAAATGGGGTTTATACAATTAGTTAGCGCTCCAGTAACATAATATACAGGTTCGGATATCATGTTAGGAGATTATTTGGGGTGCAGTGAAATAAGAATAATGGCGATCCACAGCGTGTATATATGCACTCTCAAGAAAACAAACCAGAGCCCTCTCTGCCCCGTTTTACCCTTAAAGGAGAAACACTAGCCTACTGCGGCCAGGACTTAACACTTGCCTGCCAGGCAAGGAATTTACACTCGTCTGTCCCAGACGAGGACTTTACGCTCGCCTACCAGGCGAGGACTTATTAAAGCATATATTCAGTAATTTATCACTCACCTACATGCAGAGGTGAGGTGTTCCCTATCCTGGGAAGTTACCTTAGACGGCTTCTCCGTCTAAGGGGAGTAACTCCGGCAGCATGGCAGACCCGCAGCTCCGAGAAGACCGCACAAAGGGGGTCTTCGGCGGGAACCCCATTTATAGTCTGCTCAGATCTGGCTGTGGGCATTCCAGAAGCTTCTCGGCTTCTCTGGGCTGTGGGCAGGCTCGGTCCCTCCTCTGCTGACGACCCTGCCCATGGGCTCTGGGTCTCCACAAAGAGAGCCATTAACTGCCCATTGAAGTCCCAGTTCTGAGTGGGGGGATGTGCAACTGCCACACCGGATCTCAGGGCGTGGAGGGGGGAAAGTGCAACTGCCGCAATGCACCACTTCAGTATCAGGCATTCCTTGATCCTACAGTGGTATTACAGTCAGTGGAATCCCAGAAGTGCTCCTAACATCGGTAAATTCCATTCTATTTCTCCATATTATTATTTGCTACAAAAGTTCTTAAAATGAAAGACCACATTGTTCTGTCAGATAAGAACCAAACACTTGTGGCTTGTGTGTTGTGTTGGAGGTAGGTGACAGATGGATTCTATATCATTTACTATTACACAGAGCCTATAAATTGGCATATGTAAGAGGAAAAAGTCCTGTATATTAGTTTTTATACCTCTTGATATCTCATACAGGTCAAGTTATCAGCCTATAGCTCACTGCTCTTCCATCAGCTGGATTTGCTGGTCTTTCACAGTGTAAAGATACATTTACCTGTAGCAGACTGTTCAGCTGCTGCATAGCACAGCTGTATGAAACAGCAGGTGGTGGTGGTGAGTTTTAGTAAACACCAGAGATGAAGCACAGATTTGAAGCTCTGTGGAAGTTTGTCTGTTGCTTTGCTTAGAATTGAAATAGCTTAGTGATTACACCACGTAAGATGAAAGAAAGGTAGAAGCAGTTTAAAACAAGGGTCACATCACTCCTGTATTATGTATCCAACAGTGACCTCACCATTCTTACAAGCTGACCACAACAGGGACCAAACAGCTGCTTCTGCTGCAGCAGTTCTCCCCTGAAAACAGTTCCTGAGACACCACAGTTGAAGAAGTCAAGCCAGATGATTTGTCTCTCTGGACTCCAAATTTCAGTCAAATGGTCTAATCACCCATGCAACATAAACATCATTAAAAATTATCAGTGCCATTTGCTGGCATGAGTAATATGCTTGACCCCTTTGTAAGTGTGTAGCAGAATAAGAGGGAAAAATACACAGAACAACTTCATCTTGCAGGCCAGGCCAACTGTTTCTTACTATTTTAGAGACAACTTTTTTTTTTTTTTTTTAATTCTTTATAGGTATACCACATTTACATTTATGGAAAAAATGACATCCTACTAAATTAAAACACAGATCTTTAGGACTGAGAATTCAAACCCATGTTTTCAATCTGTCAGATTTAGTTATACAGTTAACATGTCAAATTAAAACAGGACTGACTCAGCACCAAATTCGTATAGTCTAACTTACAGTGTAACAAACAAAATATAACTGGTGATAAAAAAGCTGCAGCAATCAGTGCACATGAAGACACATAACTGGTACCATATGCCTAAAGTAGCTTCCTTCTTAAGGGTAGGTTAACAATTTGGGGAAGAGTGGCTGGACAGCTGCCTGGTGGTGGTAAAAGAATCTGGGAATGTTGATCAACAGCTGGCTGATTATGAGCCAGTAGTGTGCTCAGGTGGCCAAGAAAACCAACAGTATCCTGGCTTGTATCAGGAATAGTGTGACCAGAAGGACCAGAGAAGTCAGCATCCCCCTGTACTCAGCACTGGTGAGGCCCCACCTCAAATACTGTGTTCAGTTTTGGGTCCCTCATTGCAAGAAAGACATTGAGGTGCTGGAGAGAGCTCAGAGAAGGTCAGTGATGCTGATGAGAGGCCTGGAGCACATGTCTTATAAGGACCAGCTGAGAAACTGTGGCTGTTTAGTCTAGAGAAAAGGAGGCTGAGGGGAGACCTTATTGCTGTCTACAACTACCTGAAAGGAGGTTGTAGTATGGAGGATGTTGGTGTCTTCTCCCAAGTAACAAGCAATAGGTCAAGAGGAAATAGCCTCACATTTTGCCAGAGGAGGTTTAGGTCAGATATTAGGAAAAATTTCTTCATGGAAAGGATTGTCAGGTGTTGGAACAGGCTGCCCAGGGAAGTGGTGGAGTCACTGTCGCTGGAGGTGTTTAAAAGATGCATAAATTAGGTTCTTAAGGGCGTGGTTTAAAGGTGGGCTTGGTAATTTAGGTTAATGGTTGGACTCGATAATCTTAAAGTTCCTTTCCAACCAAAATGATTCTACAATTCCATGAATTTGTCTTTTTCTTAAAGCTTGGATCGAACAATAGATCTGAGTGTGACAGCATTGTTTGCACAAAGAGAAATTATGACTCATCACTTCTTCCTTCCATTACCTGGGAGGTTAGGAAGGATCTCCTGCTTGATATCATAACTGATAATTCACAGTTTGATCCCGAGTCTTTTCCATTAGGCTACACTAAATTATAATGTTTTAAAATATTTTATAGATTTCTAAATGGTATTTCTAGAATACATGTTTTCCAGTAAGCTCCTATTAGTGTATATGTACATATATATGGATGCACATATACGTGGCATTCTATAATACCTCATTACTACATTTTTTCTAAAATAAGAACAGATGCACAAATGTCATTTTATGGTCTAGTGCATACATTTTATCTGTTGTAGAAAAATGTCTCAAAACATAGAATCCCCTGAAGGTTTTTTTAAGCCAAGTTTCTTGGAATAAAACTAAGATGTAACTTTCTAACTAGCTTATTTTGGCTCATGTTTTTTTGAGGCAGATGTTACAAATGACGAGAATTGTCTGTTCTGGGCCTCAGTGTAGAAATTATTCACCACAGCAGACATGGTCCTTTCAGTTTTACTGCCAGTTATGAGCTTGTGAGTAACACACCACAGCGCCCTGATTAGTTTTTGTTTTCACTCCCTCCTGATTATTGGTAGGACTGGAGCAGAATGATAAGGATCTTCTTCCTGATAAATCAGATTTTGAGAGATGGCTCACTTTCTATTTCTTTGTTCACTTGGTTTAGTTAAATTAATGTAGCTGTTAGCGCTATCAGTGCTTAAAAATGATTTAAGAACTCAGCTGCTTCGACCCTTGTTCTCTTCAGGATATCCTATTTCTCACAGAGCTTTCATAACACTGTCTTGACTGAGGTCTGAAATACACAGCACTAACTGAGGGTTATTGAGGGAGCAATTAATATGTACAGTTACATTTTGCATCTCTTTCTGTACACATTGGGTAGTCTTTTCAATTTGAATATGGGCTATGTTCTGAGGGTTTTTTCTTCACCTTTTCATTGGCAACCCAATGCCTAGGCACCATTTGGTTGAATTGTCTTTATCGTCACACATATTTTAAAGTATACTGAAGTCTGTGTCCTCTTTCTAGTGGAGCCTGTAGAGTATTTTGAATAAAAATAAACTGCATGTATACAAGCCACCTTCCTTTGAGACTCTCATAATTCTTCATATTTCTTTTTGTGCTTATATATAAATGCCCAATAGTTCAAAAGTCATTAATGAATACGACCTTGAAGATGTGTCTTTGACTTTGGGCAAAGGGATGGGTGAGTGGGGAAGAGTAATTATTTTTCCTGTTTAAAAGAGTGATTTTCATTTGGCTGACATTACACAGGGAATATGTGACAGAGCCAATGGCTGAGCTTGTGGATACAATTCTGGTCTCATGTAAGTTGATCAAAGTTCAATTCGTTTAATTTATTCCAATACAACCAGGACTTCAGCCCAAGTCTCCTGACTGATGGTATTGTGGATTAATTACAAACCAACCCAGTGGACTAGTGTGTGATGTTGTTCCAATACTTTTCCTCAGTCAGAAAGTTTCACTATCATGTGCTAATAGAATCTGAAAAAAAAAAAAAAAGATACAGCAACCCCCATGATGCTCATTATAATAAATCATGTTGTTAGGCTGGCGTTCTACCACGTGTACGAACAGAATGAGGTTTTTACAAACACTGAGTTTTATCTGAAATTAATGCCCATTCACCTCAAAATGAACTATCTTTAAAAAATACTTAGGCTGTTCATGATGTGTAGTTGATTTAGACTATCAAATAATTTAGACTATTGTAGAGTATTGTATTTTTGCATTACACTAATACATAAATTAGAATGCTGTATGGCTCATGATAAACATTTTTATTTATGTTCAGAACAAGGTTTCAGGCCTAGACAGACTTAAGTCAGTTACCTGGTTACGTAAATAGATATTATATAAATCTCACTGCTAGGAAAATTAAAAAGTAGAATTGTTCTGTTTCAATCATCTCTATAAATCTGTTTTCCTTCTAAATTGCAAAGCAGATGAAATTGTATTATAAGCAATTCTAACAACCCTGCTTGTATTGTAAAACTTTTATTTTCACGTAGTTTTGGTGTAATGCAAGGTAGCATGTCAGAAATGGGTCCAGAAGCTTTGATTTTTGAAGAACAACTGTCTCTATGAAATAACTTTAATTATTATCTTTAAAACGCATGTTTGTTTGTGATGTCAAAAACGGCAGGTGGAAAATAGAAAGCTAAAAGTTATGTGCAAAAGCACTGAAATTAAAAAATATTCTGAAATAATTTTATTCTTCTCTCCTTCCTCTGCAAAAAAATCCTTTTTGAGTGATGAACTTTTATGTTGTTTTCCACTATGTTTATGTTGCTTTGCACTACTAAGAGAGAAAGTTGGTATTCTTGTGTAGCTTTATTGGTTCATTTAACTGTATCATTAAATTCTAATAAAAAGACTTTGTTATGGAAACCTTAATTTTGAGACCATCACAATGTGCTGAGGAACAACAGTAGAATGGTCGCTGTTAGTGTCTACTAAAATAGATTATTCAAATAAGGCACTTTCAGTTTAGAAATTATCCAGATTTTGTGTAGCAGCAACTCCACTTTTAAGGCTTAGAAAAGTACACAGAAATTATTTTATTACTATATTTTGCAGAAAAGACAACAGCATTTTTTTATTTTTCATATAATTTTGTTAGGTGGCAGAGCATATAGTCATAGGTATTAAATACAATACATAAAAAGATGTCTTCCATCAATGTGTCTGTCTTTGAATGGCTGTGCTGCAATTTGCTTTATTTTAATGATGGAGAAAGCTGTAATGTTTGCCAGCTCACTATATGTTTATTTCCATTCTGGTTTACTAAACACTGACTAGGAACAAAAATTAGCTCTGAAATCCCAACTATTTATAAAACTGATGGGAAATAAGCTAAACAAAATAGGTCCCTTATTTTGCCTAGCAACAGTCGTGCACAGTAATAAACGTCACAATGGTTTTAAGAAAGGATGGTTCATGTTTAGGTTTAGTTATCAAAATCCGCAGCATACAGGCTGACAGCTTTTGAAATACATAAACTGTTTCTGTCTTTTTTGTTTCCATAGCAACTGAGTGCTCAAAGCGTTAGTTTTGCACATGAGGAAGAAAAA
Organism: Pampusana beccarii; assembly: GCA_013399365.1. NCBI lineage: Eukaryota > Metazoa > Chordata > Aves > Columbiformes > Columbidae > Pampusana > Pampusana beccarii. The sequence goes on from VWYH01008677.1 coordinate 305,283, forward strand.
AACACCCTTTCAGAGTAGGATCTGGAATTGTCTGGTACAAAAGAAGGATGTGGGAAATGGAAAATTAATCAACTACAATGACATCACCACTACCCCTCAAAAACAACAACAAAAGGAAAAACAAACAAACAAAAACCGTTAAAAAATCCAACAAAAAAACAACCAACCAACACCAAAAAGCAACCCAAACAAGCCTAGCACAAAGCTTTTCTCTTTTGTTTTGATCTCATAGATTTTTTTTTCAGTTGGTGGGTGCTTTGCTTCAAACATTTAGGTAATTATATGCTAGATCCTTTAATTTTGCACTGCTTTAGGAGAGTAAAAACCTTACAGTGACATTTATTAGATGATCACTCTGTTCACCTTGAAATGGCATTTCGTTATAAACACAAGCTTATTAGATACTCTATTCGTTCTTGCATTACAGAATATTGCTATTCATGAGTGCATCATTAAGAATCTTTCACTGTTTCTAGTTTTGGTTTGTTTTGCTTAAAAACCTGTTTTAAAGAGGAATGCTATTTGTTTCAAAATATTTTGGTAAGGTTTGCCACATGAGGGAGAATATTTTATCAAACTGAAAAGGATATTCATTCATATGCAGAGGTATATTTATTTAAGTTGCCAAACATTCAGTGGGAACAAAAGTGAAAGAGAAACAATGATATACTGTGAGTTCCAGAAGGCAACCCACAGCTAAAATATATTGGAGTAGAAGGCTGCTGCAGTTTTAAAAAGGACTAGGGTTTCCAACCATATTCACTTTTGCTATTTATTTCCAAAAAAAAAAAAAAAAAAAAGTGAAGATAACATCCCTGGACAATTAATCCCCAACAAACAGAACTAGCAATATACATCCAACAAATGCGAAGACCTGATTGCAAACATGCAGATTTAATCTTAGTCCTACTTCCTAATTTGTCAAGTAGATGTAATATACATGAGAGAAGAATCTACTGCTACATAAAACTTACAAACAGATTTTAAGTAGAGAGTGGAATTAAACATACTATTCTTTACCATTCCTATTATAAAATTAACTTGCATATAATAATTTTTCTCCCATTTATGACAAGAGGGGCAACTGGAACAGATTGTCAACAGACATCACGAGTAATGTGATTTTTAGTTGCAAAGGCTTCACTTGTCAAAAACGTGGCCTCTAGAACAATAATTAAATTTTAACTAGCTACATACACCACTGCATATAGTATTTACACATAAAAAACATTTTAACATAGGCTACACTTGCAGTAAATTCCCATTAGAATTTTAACAGAGTTTTATCAAGGAGGGATTGTGTCTAATGCATAATGACCTGATTAACTAAAACAGTTCCTATGGAGCCATTCCAGTCTACTGGATAAATAATAGGTCATATAAAATAGTGTGAGAATGGACACAGCTTGGAATGGCTTCTTGGTGTCTGTTTTGCTTTGGTGAATAAATACATAAAAATATTTTTTTAATAGCTGAAATATATACTGGCTCAGTAGACCATGAAGACATCCTATAGGATACATAATATGTGTTCTTTAAGGAGAGAATGCCTGCTGAAGTGCTCAGTATTCTGTTTTTGAATGAACCACTCATGCTTGTGACACATATAGTAGCCATTTTTAGATATGTCTTCATGACAAATTTCATCTTTCAACCCAATTTATTCTAGTGTTATGATCAGTAAACCTTAGTTTTGGTTTAGCTCCGTATGAAAGCTGCAACTACTTCCATTATAAGCCTTATTTTTAGCTGCTCTACACTTGCATCTGAGAAAGAAATGTTATGAATCAAAAGTTGCCAGATTTTATAAGAAGGAAAATGAGAATTTCATGCACAATATCTAACATAATTTAAAAAAATACACTTAATATATCATTAAAAACTGCCTTGTCTTGAAATTCAGCAAGAGTTTACCATTTTGGGAACTTTCTGAACTTCTTATTTAAAGTTGTCGACACAATAAAAGAACCTGGAAAATCCATGCTTACTATATATTTGGAAAATAAAACTTATTTAGCAATGCTATTGTATGCTATACATTCTTTATAATATTGTCAAAGTTTCTCAGATAAATAGTCTACTGTTTTACAGTCCACACACCACGTGGCATATTTAAGATAAATTTTTCAGAATCTTAATTTATAAATTACAAAAACTGCTTTTGAAGTAATTTCAGTACCAAAATGCTGATTTGCTGAAGTACCTAAACAAGATAGCCATGTTCTGAAAATCTTTGTGGTGGCCAATGGTATACCAAGTTGCATAATGGTAAATTCTTGCCTTAGATATGTGGGTACTAAAAAAAATTCCAGTACTCTTAACAAGGCTGATGTCCATGTCATCCAAAATACTTCTGCACAGAACTCCAAATGAAAAATTACTTAATTAGAGACTAAATTCCTTAGAATATATGACTTTCAGCATTTTGGAAAGATCTGACCATAAACATAAAATATTATGTACATCCAAACGTTCTTGTAAGTGGTACATACAAAGCATATAATCCCGCATCAGTTTAGTACAGTGACTTTTAAATTAACTAATAAAGCAGATGTAGAGAGAAAGGACAACAGTACTCAGTGACTGATTAAGATTTAAAATTCCTGTCTTCTTTCTATCTCATATATTGTTGAAACTGTTTAGGAAAAAAAACAAGCCAAACCAAACAAAAACCAAAAAACCCCACATTTTGGCAAGCTGGCATTGGTGTTGACTTTTTATCCTACTCAGATACATGGGTCTGGGACTCCATGGACTCAGTTCTGACCTTGGTAAATAGTGAATAGATTTAACATGATTGCAGTCACGGTAACTTCTCTTCTGTTTTGTTATATAGTCCGTGTTATGCTTTGAAAAGTGATTGCTATACAAGTGCTAGAAATTTGAGGCCATTTAGAACCTTAGTGCTCCAGAACATTGTTGTTTTATACACCATGTCAAGAAATGAGGTAGATCCAAAGTAATTCTACTTCCAGAACACAGATCCAAAAAATGTCACTAAAGATAATTTTTTTCAGCTTTTAACAACAAAAGATTTTTGATACAGACAGAAGCTGCTGTTATTTCAGTCAGTGCAATTCATTGTGGCATACTATCAGAAAGATTTATTCTGTATATTTTATGTTTCTGTCTTTTGCATCAGAATAGACTATCACACACCAGAAGGCTGTGCTACCATTCAGAAAGACCTGGACAGGCTAGGGAGTTGGCAAGAGGGGAATCTAATGTATTTCAACAAAGGGAAGTGTAGATCCTGAACCTAGGACAACCCCATGCACCAGTACAGATTTGGGGTTGACCTGCTGGAAAGCAGCTCTGTGGAGAAGAACATGGGGGTCCCGGTGGACAAAACGTTGACCATGAGCCAGCAATGTGCCCTTATGGCAAAGAAGGTAAATGCTGTTCTGCGGTGCATTCGGAAGATTGTGGTCAGCAGGTGCAGGCAGGTTCTTCCCCATCTACTCTTCCCTGGTGAAGACACATCTGGAGTACTGCATCCCATTCTGTGCTCCCCAGTTCCAGAAAGCCAAGGAACTACCCGAGAGAGTCCAGCAGAGGGCTACAAAGATTATTAGACTTCTGGAGCATCTTTCTAATTAGGAAAGACTGAGAGAGATGGGTCTGTTTAGCTTGGAGAAGAAAAGGCAGAGAGAGGATCTTTTCAATACTTGTAAATATCTTAAGGGTGTGTGTCAAGAGGATGGGACCAGACTCTTTTCAGTGGTGCCCAATAACAGGATAAGAGGAAATGGGCACATACCGAAATGCAGGAAGATCCATCTGAATATGAGAAGAAACTTCTTATTTTGAAGGTGACAGAGCACTGGAACAGGCTGCTCAGAGAGGTTGTGGAGTCTCCCTCTCTGGAGATATTCAAAACTCACCTGGATGCGATCCTGTGCAACCTGTTCTAGGTGTACCTGCTTTAGCAGCGGGGTTGGACTAGATGATCTCCAGAGGTTCCTTCCATTCCCAACCGTTGTCTGATTCTGTGATTCTGTAATACGTAAACCAAAAGTCTTAAGTACTGTTTATGGAAAACTAACTTGTATAATTCAAGAGAACACTATGAAGAAATCTCTCAGCACCAAAACTATCTCTTGAAGCAAACTGGTGGATTTATAACTTTCTGTAATCATGGTCAAATTTGGCTTTTGACTCTGAATGTGTTATGCTAAAAATTAGTCTGAAATTATTGTCATGCATTATGTTAATATGCTAAGGTACCAAACTATAATCTGTAGATGCAAATATATTCTCTGTCAAGTCTTCTGTAAAAACTCCATTCATGGACTTTCAAATGATTTTTCAAAGCAAAATTCTCTTTTATTTTTATTTTGAGAAGTTATAGAATATAGATTTTTTTTTTTTTTTAGAACTACTAGTAAAAAGGAGAAATGTTCTTTCCCAATGGGACAAGACAATTTATTCTTTTTGGATCCATGAATTCTTCCACAACTTTACAATGATGCTTAAGTGGAAGTTCAAGAGATTCTTCCACAAATTTTCTAGAGTAGGACTAAGCTCAAAGACGCTGTATATAGAGAAGATGAAAGTCATAAAGATATCTTAGTTTTGAAGAAGCAAACAGGCCAAACCTTATTCTTACTTTTCTTCTAACTCTGCTTGCTCCCATGAATGTGCTTTGTCATAAAACTTGATGTCTGAACATGACTCAATGTCAGAAATTACTGCTGTTTTAACAGAAGGAATATTAGATCTGTAGAAGATTTTCCCTATGTTGATAGAATACAAATAATAACAATTTTAAAATATACGTCCCATTGAAATAACTCTCCTGTCCAATTTCTTTAAGATGTGTCCTTCTTTTCAAAACCTACAGAGGAAGTTATGATGTGAAAATGAGGAGAAACAGAGTACCTTTGACCACAATAGAATTAGTGTTGTACAGGATCATATTATGAGGGAGTGTAAATATAGGTTGAATATACAAACCATCTAAATTGAAATATAATTGTATTAACATCAATAATATAATCCAGCAAGGAAGGGCCAGATCATTCAGTGCAAACTGGACTGGAACATCTGTCATAAAAAGAAGGTGGTCATCCCACTCATGAGTTTTCTTTTGCCACAAGAATAATTATTTCCTGATATGTCTATACTATCAATAAACTCCTTTACTTTGGTTGTGAAACAGGTAAATCACTCTGAATCTTTATTATTGCCTGTCTCTTACTGAAACCTCCTATTAAATTACAGGTAGGAATGAATTTGAAGACACTGTATAGTTTCATATTCTTTTCAATCGTATAGCCTTTTTAGTATTTTGTTAGTGGCGCATTTTCAAGGAAGTATATCAGTTATTTCTTTTTTTCTTATTGCCATCTAATAAATTCTTTAAGCACATCACGAGCATAAAGTAGTTGCTTTTTGTTAATTTTAGATGGCATTTCAGGCTGCATTTTCTACTTTGTTTGACATTTCAAACAAAGTTGCGGTTTATTTAGTATAAGAATTCAAAGCATGAAATAGCTCTGCTCTTGTTAAATCCAATGACTGACCACAAGATGTCTTGAAACAGCAATCTATATAAATGCTAATAAATGACCATTGCATAAATGTAGTATAGAAATGGAACATAGATGTGAACAAAAATAAGAAAACTAGCGCCATCCCCCCCCATATCTCCCTCAGTAAAACATTCCTTTCTCCATAGAACCTATCTATAAAGCACACACAAAGAACAGAAACAATTTTTAGCCTTTTATATCAGCTTGAAATGGCACTACACTCTTTTTTTTCCTCTCTTCTTTAGTCATTTTTGTGACCTTTTCCCAATGTAATTTCTCAAATCTCCAGTAGCTGTTCTGCAGTCTTCATTAGGTATTCAGAACTCAAAGCAGTCAGAGATTACAGGGCGCAAACATGTCTATGTGCACATTTATAATGTATTGGGACATTTTTAAGGACCTCTATGCATATAAGAAGCTTAAGATTCAAAAATATTCATGCTAGTCCATTTCTTCAGCACAGAATAAATGTCTGCGTATAGTATCATCATTTCTGTATTCCTGTGGAGCATGGGACCTCTGACCCCACAGAAGAGAATAAAAAAATTAATGAGGTGGCATCAAGAAGTGAAGGAACACCTGCAGAGTGGATTTTCATTCTTAGTCTTAGGGACAATGGAATGTCCTTTTACAGCTTAAGACAAAAAGGGTAAAATAAGTTACAGAGCTCAGGCTACAAGGGAATGGAGGACTATGGAATAATGAATACAATATAAAAACTACATCATATGCAATACACAAATATATAAATTATACATCCCAGCAAAGCTATGAGAATCTCCAAATCAGAAGAAACACGTTGTAATGTTACATTTGTCTGTTTTTATACTCTTTTCTCTGCTTTGGTGTTCCTTCTGAAAGATGAAAATGTGTCCCCCTAAATGCAAATACAGATAAGGAATCTGAAATGATCACGCATTAGAGTGTATAGTACATGCTATTTCAAGTACTAGGAGTCAGGATGTTTCACTTATACTATTGCAAACCTTGAGAATGGCAGTATTGCATAACAGCCATACTTAATTATCTAACAAAAATTTCTGCTAGAATGCAAAGCTGTATAATTTAATGTAAACAAATCTACCAAGAATGGTACTTTAATGGTAGTGTAAGCCGAAGCATAAAATTCTAAAGCTACATATCACCAAAATTTTAGGAAGGAAATTAAAAATGAAATTGGATCTTTGCAGAAGAGATGATTGTTCACTTTTTCCCAATCAGAATTTGAGATGGAACAGCTTCAAGTAGAAATTCAAAATGTAGATATTGAGATACACTTTCATCCAAATGAGTCATAGCACAAACCCCCTGTATTTTCATAAGAACATGCATACATAGCTATAGCTGTATGCAGACAGATAACATACACAGGCATACACAGAGTTTTCAGGAACTTGTCATTACATTGCACTGAATTCCATGTTTCAGTTTGATAGTTACGACAAGACTAAGAATACCTAGGCATACACTCTGTAATGTCAAAAATGCGTTGAGTTCCCATGACTAGATCTTCAGATGTTCCATGATTATTAATTTTTGTTTCAATTAGAGTCTGTCTAGACTCTTTTTTTTGCTAGTTTGGCTTTCTGCGTTAAAAAATATCCTATCTTACCAATAAACATGGATTTCCATTATCCTAAAGCATTTACATTCTTAATCATATACATGATCTACGTTTGTTAATCAGAGTTCTTAGAACTTTAAAAAATATATGTATTCTGTGCTCTGATAGGTCATGCAATATTGGAGTAGATTGCTCAAATATTTAGCATATGTGATAATCAAAAGACTAACTAAATTAGGCATGGATTTCTTTGGTAACCTTACCTACTCTGCACTCAAATTTTCTCTATGTGCATGTTTGACACTAATAGTTATATGTACGTGGAGAAAATAAAAAAGTCGTGTAGCAATAGAAGGTGGAATAGCAAATGCTGCGGGTTTAGATTTGTACAGCAAACGACACAAAGGAAAACAGATTAAATATATATATATATATCTTTTTTCTTTTTTCTTTTTCCTTTTTTTTTTCCTCCGCATAGTACATGAGGCTTGAAGAGACTTCTGGAGGGTCACCTAGAACAGGATGCCCAGGGTCATGTCCAGATGCCTTTTGAATACCTCGAAGGACAGAGATTCCACAACCTCTCTTAGCAACCTGTTCCAGTGATCCAAATGAGTAGCTAATGAGCCTTGTAAATTGTGAATGAAAGACAGCACTGGATGCACTCAAAGACCAAACCCTTTATGCAAAAAGTCTCCTGTATTTTTTTTATTGTTATGTCCTATCGCATTTTATTTGTTTGGGCAGTTTTCATGAATGCAGGTCCACTCAAGACCAAGTCACAGAACCAGTGTTTCTCTGTATGCACTTTTTTTTTACTAACGAAGGTTTTCAAACAACATCCTGCTCTCATTGTGTGAGACTATATAGAAAGAAAGCTAGTAGAGATACTGTAGAATTGATTCCCTTGTTTCACTTAAAGACATCATCATGTGTCAACTATGCATGAATGCTCCTTAGTAGTCACAAACATAGTCATGAGTAAGCGTTCTTGAGACAGGGAGTGCTGCTGTCCAAAAGTATGCAACTTTGTTGGTCTTAGTAAGGTACAAATGACATGATTTCACTACATGAATGTGATTAATCTCTTGAATTGAGTATTTTCAACTTTATAAAAAGAGATTTCTAAATTTTCTATTTTGTTATTTTTTTTCCTTTTTAAATTACTTTATTGTCTTTCTTAAGAAAATAATTAAAAGCAAAAGAACTTTGTGGACAGTAGATTTCAAAGGGGTTGACAATGCATAAATGCAGATTTATTCCATGCTTTCTGTATGTGAAAACCTGAAAAGAAAGAAATGTGTTTGTGACCAAGACTTTTTGCTACCCTTTCCAGGTTTGAACAGGTGGATTTTCAAACTCCTTTCCTTTTCAGTAAACACAGGAGAAGAGGGAAAATGTGAGGTGGTATGGATGCGTAATCTATCCTTGTAAAAAATAGAGAAGTTATATTTGTTGAGAGAGTGCACTGTTCAGATTCACAGAGAGAGTATGCCCTCAATTTCAGTGCACTGTACCAGCATTCATTCAACTGATGAAGTTCTCAACTCAAAGGGCAGCATACACTTTGTTCTAAGTTCCTGCTGGAATGGAAAAGCTGACAGGGGGAAACTTGAACAAAGGATATTGTGCTGTTAAAGTTTGTTCAAAGCGACAGTTGTCAGATCTCTTTGAAATGAAATTGAACAGGAAAAACCAATTTTCTTTGAGGACAGAGTTCAGCTCATTTGGCGTGCTTTACCTGTCTAATTTGCTTCCTTGTAAAAGAAATTTTGACTAGGTCTATTTGAAAACATAGTTTATAGTAGCACAGGCATAGCTCAGAAAATTTAATTCCAGTTTCAATAAGGTTATGGACAGTAAATAAAAAATAATTTATTTCTGTTTAGAACAACTAAAATGCCACATTTTGCTAAAAGGATTGAACTTTTTATTTTTTTCTTATCAAGTGTGATTTTTAAGGTATTGACTTAAGCTTTTTTGGAAAAAAAATAAGTATCAAAACCAGATAAGCAGTAAATCCAAATCCACTACATATTTAAAACATTGACTTAAGCTATCTTGGAAAAAAATAAGTATCAAAACCAGATAAGCAGTAAATCCAAATCCACTACATATTTTAAAATATTTTCCAATATACATTAATTTGACTTGGGATAATAATAAAATATATAATGGAGGCTACAATGTTTATAAATTATAAAATTAAATTATGCATCTGGTTCTGATTATGAAAATGTAAGATAATAACACCTTTTGGTTTATGAAATGATTGAATATTTGGATACGGAAAACATTTGGACTCATTAAAAAAATAATTTGAAATACATCATCTTAATGTTTCAGAATGTATTAGAAGACTTGGCTAACTGTATAGCTATTTGCAGGTTATTTCTATCTCTCTTTGTTTGTCATGAAAGGAGTTGTCTTGCTACAGTACTTGTAAATGTTCACTGTATGAATGCAAAAATGGCAGATTAGATTTCAAGACTAGGTTCTTGAGATATATATAATATCTACTTCAAGAGCAACATACCTCTGACACTCTATCAGAGCACCTTATCTCACTTCTATATAAATAGGATGCCTATACTCAAGAAAGACCAACTCAATCGATTTATCTGTTGAAAGCATTTTTAGAAAGAGTAGTGACTGAACTGGCTTGGAAATTTCTCCTTTTAGCTACTGGCTATGCAAGCAAATATTTCTCTGCTATTAAGACCAGGTGAACTATCAATTTTATCACAGCTGTACACTAAACTACAGTCAGATCTCCAGTTTTAACATTTTCTTCCAGCATTTTGCTGATACAGTCTGCTGTGAGCAGTTTCAATCAACATCAGCATGGTCAGCTACTGGGTCTAGGGAGCTGTCTATACTAGAGCTTAAAATTTCATTAATAATGCTACGATAAATGAAATCTAGTTATCTAGCTGAAATGAAATGTGTTGTGGCAGGACTGGATTAACAAGGTTTGAGCTGTGGAGAGACAATCCTCAAAAAGGATCATGGAGTGGTGGTCAGTGAGTGGAGAAGCTTTTCTGTCTTAATGCAGTTTGTGGACAGACCATTGTTTTCCGTTGTTTTGCCAATCAGCAGTAAAATTTACCTGTACCTAAAAGTAAGCCCTTGATATAGACATTTTTTTGCCCCTGCTTTTATAATTTATGTTTGTAGACTGATATTTTTTCTATAGAGACTAGTCCTTACATGTAATGCAAGTCATCTACACAGATGAAGTGTAACATAATTGTCAATTTACAGATTGAGTGGATGAATTTCATCTGAAGCACAGAAGTAACCACTGTTTTGCTTAAAATAACACAGAGGGAGCATGTAGGAGAACAAGGTTTTGCACTCAGTGTTACACTTGCAAGTACCATCAAAATTTGACCTATTTTCTTTAGCCTTTTTGTATTTTGAGTATGTAAGATATAATAAGAGCAAACAATCTTTAAAGTTTTGTTCTTTGCAGTTTGAAAAGATAGGCAGACTGGTCATAAATACAGATAAAAACTGAATAAATATGTTGGGATGTTCATATGTGTGTAACACATTGATAGCAGTAACACAGAGATGACAAAATGATACTATCACCTCTGTAAAATAGTTTAACTCACTGGGGTGAAAAGCTGCATTTGGAAACAGCAGTTATTCAGAAGTAGAAATAGGCAACATTTGCATGCCATCAGCTTTCAAAACAACTGCATTTTCCTGCAGTGCTGGAAAACTCTCCCCACAACAGTTGCCTGAGTAATTCCTTTGTTTTGTTTTCTGAAAACGATAATGGTCTGGCATAATTAGGAATTAAAACTGTTCCCTTCAAAGGGTGATAGCACATCCTGGAGGGAGAACGGAATGCATATATGTGCCCTGAAATCTCAGGATATTGGATCGATTGATCTCTCCCCTAGGAGAGGGAAATGTTGAGGCATGTGCACTGACAGCCAAACACATTTATATTTATTATATGCACGCTTTATTTTGGTAACATGCTGCTGGGAGCTGAGGATTTCCCTTTTTGTGTTTTGTTTTATTTTTTTCTCATCTATCCTGAAGCTAAATATATTAAAGCCTGCTTTGCTGCCAGAAGCTGAAAGTGATGTTAGGCTCAACCTCTTTCCAATGGGTTAATCATGGCCAGTCAACATCATGGTTTGCATTGCTGCAAAAACATCAACAGACTGGCATAATAGCAAATAGGTTAAGCTTCTATTTCGTTTGCAGATTGGCAAAAATCTGAAGATAACTGGTATTTCAATAATTGATGAGCCAATGGCCTCTTCTGAGTACAGAAGAGATGGAAATATGTTCAGTCCTGGAAAACTCAACAGTATTATAACATTTGCTCTGAAGTACTCCTTGTTTGACAGGATTTCTGATGAAAATGGAGTTTAGAAAATATCAATTTAGTGTGATTGTGTCAGTGCCATTTTGCAGATAGTCATAAGGCTGGAAAAAGATGATGTCGCTTCAATAACGGAAGAATTTTCTGCTTGTTGGAAACAATGTATATTTTTTCAGAGAGGAGGGGTATATAATGTCATGTGTACATTTATAATGGAGCACTTGGAAGGTATGCATTTTTTGTTTTTTGCTTTGAGCAGTTAAAAGACGTGGTCCGAACGTGAATTTGCCAGAATCCTTCTGATACCCTCACAGTAAAGGAAAGCAAAAGCGTTTTTATAAAATTGTATGAAGCATATTACGTTAATTTAATAAGTTCTAATGGTAAGTCTCAAAATTCTTTAAATAAGAAGGGTTGATTTGACAGATCCTGTTATATATGGATTTCAAAACAAGAAGGCTTGTGCATTTGTGCAGTAACCAACTTAGATACATTTTCCAGCCCGGGGAAGAGCTGAGACTGCTTGTCTACATCTCTGAGGTAAGATCACTGGAAGTCAATTCCTTCTTACATACTCCTGTGAGCAGGGGTAATGCCCAGTTCATTTGCATGGATGGCGGAAGGTTGTCTATTGTTCCATAGAGAACAAAGGTATTTGGCAACATTTGTGCCCACTGGAATCACACATTTCCTGGTGCTCCAGAAATAAGGCTAAGACACCTGGCCTGCTTCATGAACACCCTTTGGAGGCAGATAATAGCATCGGGAATCTTCCACATGTAGAGGAAGAAAGGAACACAAGCTTCTCTAGTGTCAGGTTCTGGACTTCAGATTTACCAGACTTACCTAACTTGTCACCAGCACAATTCCTTGCTTGATCTGCAAATCTTGTGTAAGGTTCACGTCTGGCAAGAAAAAAATAATTGACCAAATGATACTGGTATAACATTTTTTGATAATATAGGCTTAGACGGTTATGGCTTGCCTGGTTTTAACTGATAGACATAGGTGGTGCATTGCTCCATTCGTGTTTAATATTTTAAACATGAATTTGTTGATCAGCAGAAGGTCAGGTCATAGGTAGTCTTCTTGTCAGAGAGTGGATGACACAGGCCTGTGATGTGATGGAGATGAAGCTGGCATGGCTTGGAAGAAAGGAGGGTAAAGACTGAACCTGGACATTCTTGTGGCACTTCAGGATGTCACACAAACTGCTGATTTGACAATAGATTGAAAAAGAGAGTCTATGTTTGCATTTGTAGGTGATTATGTCAATAAGGTTTAAAAAAAGGGTGGGGGTGAAATGAAACAGCATTTTGACGTGTATACACTTGATAAACACAAAAAAGTAGCTTGTATTTTCATTAGATCTTGAATTTCAACACAGTACCAACAGAACAGGTTTACTTGGGTTTCTTTTGGGGAAAGGGGCTATATTTTTTAACTTTCATAAAATAATTTACAAATAAGTTTTTTATCACCTTTAACAATGAATGATATCACCTAAGGGCATAAGTTAAGCTTTATGTTTATTAAGCACATTAATATTTTGCATTCAAGCTTTAACATGCTTTCATCTTTTTTCATTTTTCGCACAAGATTAACAACCTGCTTGAATTTGTTTTATTGCAAGCTATTTCAGTTTTCTCTAAGCTGCTCTCATTGGTTTAAAATTTAAGCTCTTTTCTGCAATATTTTGCTAACTAGAAGAGTTTAATTCATGTTCCATGAGAAAATTTCTATTTAAGCATGAGATCAGCCATTCAGCATGACATGTTTCAGAGAATTACAAGTATTAGTGAATTAATTTGCTGAACTATATCACCAATATTTATTCCTGAAGACATGAGAATTACTGCAAAGCTACTAAAAGAGTGGGGGGGAAACAACAAACACTCCACTATTTTCACAAGAAATATTGCATTATGATGTTTTTGGTATACCCTTCTTTCACTACTAAAATAATGAAACAAATACTAAACCACAAAGAGCTAATCCAAAACCTTTTTTTTATTGATTTTTATTGAGTTTACAGGTAACCTGTTAATACTAATATATCTACTGGAAAGGTGAAGCAGAAAAAAGCAAGTAAAATTGTTTCATGGAAATCTTTCTAGTCACTCAGCATTTTAAATTTAATAAAAGAGCTAGTATATGAATGAAAGTAGTTCCAGATAATTTAGTGATCAAGACATTCGTTTGGATTTCAGAGACCTATTTTCTCTGAATTTTTAATATGAAATGCTATAGAGAACATTAAAAGGGCTAAAAAGTGAAGATGTAGAAGAGACCACAATATTAAATTGCAAGGACGTATTTACTGGGATACAACAGATAGTTAAATTAGGTCATTCTTTAATGGGTTAATGATGCGGAAGAGGAAATACATGAACTGATTACATCATAACTTGATGTTAAATTGAGGGTAGACAAAGAATAGCAAAATGAGACTCAGAGGCTGTTTTAGAGAAATCTAAATGGTTAATACAGAGTAAATATGCAAGCTCAGTATGAAGGACTGAGAAAACAAAGCTGAAAATTTACAAGATTGAAAGGCAATGCAACAGAAATAAATTTATAGTAAAACTACACAAAGAAGTAGATCCAGTCATATGTGTACATAAGACAAGTGATTAGTAGGATCAGATCCTTGGATCTGATTCTGTCCCATAAAAGTCAGTGACATTAAGCCCTCTTGACTTCAGCGGTGAAAGATGAATCACATAAATTAATATTTGTTTATAAGAAATGTGTATTTTTACTTGGATAGGAGTTGCTGTGGTATAGAAAGAACAGAACGTAGTTGTTTTTCTTTACATCTTAATTTGGGGATATATACTTGTAGAAATAATGTTTATACTTAGGAAAAGAAGAATAGCAAATAAATTATTCTCTCAGCCTGTGAATCTGATTTTGAATCATAGTTTTAAAAAAATTCTTCTAGATTCTGGGAGATTATGCCTTAGCAGTACATTTAACTGTTACTGGCATCAGAATTACCGATCTGAACTCGTTTTTACAAGTATAGTTTTTTTCTTAAGACTAAAGATTAAGGAATTAGATTTTCTGACTCTTTTAATGCTTTCACAATGTAAGAGTCAAGTACATTCCACAAATAGTATAAAATAAAGATGGCTTGGTTTAGTTTGTAGTAGCATGTACATTAAACAGTGTTCTTCCCATTAGTGATTCTTACTGTGATCTTTGTTAAGGTACATTCTTGATCTGAGTGGGTTGAAACAGATCCTTACCCATGTTTTCCTAATTAGCTTCTGTATAAAATAAAGATAATGCTAATCTCGAAGTGCTGGTACAGTGATTTTTAATTTATTTTTACAGCATATCCTGTTTCTGGCTGTGGTAAAAGCAAGGAGTTCTTTATCATGTAACATAAACAATTCTTATTCTTTGTAAACCATATAGAAAAGGGGGCTTGTAAGGGAAATGAATGGACAATTGGGAGGACATTATGGAAAAATATCAGATCACAGAGCCATTGCTTTGAAATCACAAAGCAAACTTTCTGAAAGCTTTAAGTTCTGAAAAAGTTTTAGAGTTGTTTTTATGTGATTGACTTTGCTCAGTGTTCTAGCAGATGGTAAATGTTGTTGTTATTCTTGAAAAAATAAGAGGCTGTCGATGACAAATTTTGTACCAAAGCAGATTTAAAGTATTCTGGTTACAAAATCAGACAAAGGACGAAATAATATGATAGTTACTGCTATGAAGATTGAAAGCAAAATTTTGAAATGCATAAATCTTCACAGACAAAGTAAGGTGATGACTGAATGTCTATGTAATTAGAATGCACCTTAAGTTCTTAATATTCTATTTATTTAATTGCAATGTACACTAGAAATCTGAGAGATTTTTTAGATCTACTTTGAATCCAGGAACATACTCTATCTCTCTCCTGGATATGTTGATTCAGTGACAATATACAGACTCCTGAAATGACCTGAACAGTCCTGACAGTTCTGAATAGCTGTTATAGAGAGGATTACCACACCCCTCCCCAAACCTCCAAAAAGCCAAAAAACCTCTCGCAACCAAACCACACCTCCCCACCCAAAACCAAACCTATTTTTGAAATTCTTTTTTTGATGCCATATTTGTAAAATATAGTTATTTATCCAAACGAATCAGTTCCAAGTCTCATAATTCTTCTGTTTAGTCATACTGCATCTACAATATACAACCGCAGAATTGTTTATGCCTTGATAGATTTATGTCAGCCTCAGTGGATATACACCATTATATACTTTCTGCTAAGCGTTCTCCCGTTAATGCAGGTCACATTCAACTCTCTTATAAAGCCAGCAAATCTCTTTACCTAAACCCCTATCCATGAAATCTGGAATCATTGAATAGTTTTGCCAGATGTTCTTACAGATGAACAATGAGATTGTAGTTAAAACCAAAGTAGTTCACCAGGGAAATAAAGGACATTGACTCAGCTTGAAAACAAGAAAATATAATAATAAGTGCTTAATAAATTATTGTTTTGAAGAGAAGGGCACAACACTCAAAGGGACCCTTTCAGTCATATAGGCTGGTCATCACTTTTGCAGGTTCAATAGTATTTTTTCTTCTCATTCATGTATTAAAATAAAAGTAGTTGTCTCTCTTCCACTAGTTCTGGAAGGTTATTTTATAATTCTTATTTTTTAGGTGAATATAAACTTTCTTCCAAATCAGACCTTGAATTACTTCATGTTATGTTTATGGATATATAGTTGTGCAAGTGCTGTCCATTAGATAAATACTCCTTTTCCCTTACAGTGTTCATTTTCTGATGTATTTATGAATAGAAATCTTATTTCATCTTTTTTTTTCATAGACTGAACAAGATAGAAATTTTTAACTATCTTCTCTTACTGTTGAAAACGTACTATCCAATAAAACATTCAGTAGCAATCCATTAACTCTTTTCTTCTGTTGCCAATGACAATGCTGAATAGGGAAATGCTTTTTCTCATCCTACAGTCCCACTCTTCATCTATTACTTCAGGATTAATGGACAGTTTGATTCCAGTGTCCTTGAAACAGGGCTTTGGACTGAGCTTAGCCCTGAACTAACACTCCATTTGTAGCTAGCAGAGAGCTTTCAGCTTTATTAGATAATAGGACAGGGGTATCGCACTAGAGTCACTCAGTTCTGTCTTTGATCTTTGCAACAGTTAAAAAAGAAAAATAAAAGAAACCTCGAAGTCTGCATTCCACTTGACTGATGAGCTGCATCTACCTATTCTGCAGTGCCTGCAAAAGGCCACAGGTGGATGGAAACTGGGATCTTGACAAACTCTGGAGTAAAATATTTATTCTATGAATGTGTAGAATAAACATACAAAATAGAAACTCTTTTCATTTCAGTTTGCTTCTAAAAAGATAATCTAAGCTTGTGTGTGCTTGTGGTAATTCCTAAAGTGATACAGAGCACATTCAGAGCAGATTTCATATGAATTAAGTTCTCCCTGCCAGTGTCTTTCCTCCTGTCTACTGTAATATTAGATCAGGGTGAACCCAATAAGCATGTGTGGAACCTGATACCAGGATCAAGCTCTGACAGAAGTAATATCTTGAATGCTGTGTAATTCAATAGTTCTAGCTGCATTGTTTGCCCCCCTTTTTTTTCCTTCCAACTGCAAAAAAAACATTTAATAACACCAGCTGTTTGTGAAATACTGTTCTTCCTGCAGAATGGGATGCATTGGCAGGTGTCTATAAAGCTAGCACTCAACATATTTTGTTCCATTGAGGTGTAACACAGTGTGTAAATTAAAACTCTGAGTTGAAAACATTTTAGTCTGTACTCAAGGCAAAAAAGTGCATACTTCAACCTGTAGCCAACCAGCAGTTACTGACAGAGACAGAACATACCCTCTGGGGACTTGTATGCATCATTTGTTTAATAATCATAAAGCAGTGAGATATATAAGATGACATAAATGTAATATATAAAAAATGTAAAACTCTATTTGTCCCAGAAATAGTCTGTCTCAATATATCTGTGTATATCATAATAAGCCGTTATATGTTAGCTATTTCTTCAAACCAGTAGCCTAGATTTGAAGCCTACTGTTACAAAATTTATATTTAGTGATTAGATAGTGTTTAAGGAAACTCTTTTGTCATTATAAAGGTTTGAGCTGAAATTCTGCATCAGTACGTCTATCAGGAAGAGTGTTATCTGATCTTTGGATGCTTAGGTGTCATGTTTTGAGTCCAGCCAGCAGGTCAGCCCCAAAGAGCCTCTTGCTCACTCTTCCCCAGTGGGATAGGAGAGACAATTGAAAGGGTAAAAGTGAGACAACTTCTGGGCTGACATAAGGACAATTTAATAGGTAAAGCAAAAGCTCTGCTTGCAAACAAAGCAAAACAAGGAATTTATTCACTGCTTCAGGTTCCATCACGTGTAGTGGTTACTTGGGAAGATAAACACCATAACTCTGAACACACCCTTTTTCTCCTTCTGCCCCACACCTTTTATTGCTGAGCACATCATATGGGCTCAGATATCTCTTTGGTCAGCTGTCCCAGCCATGTCCCTTCACAGCTCCTTGTGCACTCCCAGCCTACTCGCTGGTGGGGCAGTGTGAGAAGCAGAAAAGGCCTTGACATTGTGCAAGTACTGTTCAGCAGTAGATAAAACATCAGTATATTATCGACATTGTTTTCATCAGGAATATAGATCACAGCACCACACTAGCTACTATGAAGACAACAAACTGTATCCCAGCCCAAATGAGTACATTAAGCTAATATTTTGAGAACCTTCGTAAGATTAAAAAACAAAACAAAAAAATCAAAGCAGCCGCTATTATTACTAATAAAAAAAACCCCAAACCCTAAAGATTGTTTTTCACAAGGGTTGTTTTTGAATTAAATAAAATTAATCAAAAAGATAGTGGCTTCATCACGGACCATTAAACAACTAAATGTCACATACCAGAGCTGCTAATACATTACATTTTCATGGCGTCAGATGAATTACTGCGAACTAGAAGAAATCCTTATGAAGAAATGAAAATGAAGATGTTTGATTTCCCGTATATGTAAGACAGACTAATTTTGCCATTTACTTAGAGACTAAAAAAAAGCTTAGAAAAAACATGTAACAGTAAAGCAAACTAATATTGTATCTTAATGAGCAATGAAGAATGAAATATCACCTTTCTTTACCCCTCTATCAAGCCTATGCTTAGAAAATTTCCCCATTACTATACCCGTTAATCATTTGCACTAAGGAAGCTGGCAAGAGCTACCAAAAACCAAGTAGTGTAACTTGAATGCCAACTGCACAAAATAATCAGGGTCTGGTGGGATGTATAATAAAATATGCCAGCCTGCGTCATTATAATGCACTTTTGAAAGAATTATACATATTCATTCTCCTCAGTTAGCAGCTGAATGACAACAGGCAGGTGAGAACATCAGTACAATACATCAAGCAAGACAGTTGCCATTATGAACAAAACATAAAAGTGTGACAGAGTTGAAAAATGGAAGGAATGTTCTGTTCATACCTTGCAGGCGTTGTTATTCTTTGATAGTGAAATGAAGCTTGCTGGGGAGAGAAGTATGTCTTATTGTCATTGTAGGTAGCACTTCTGTGACAAATTGCAAGAAGTATGTATTTTTTAATAAAATCTCTCATAAGCTTTTTAAAGGTATTGTCAGTATATGGAAACTGCCAGTTTCTTCTCAGCTCTTTTGTTATGTACCCATTTTTTTGTGTGTGTAAAATGAAGGGCTAGATTCACCACTAATGAACTCCAAAACCATGGCTTTCTATTGTAATAATGAAAGATACAATTATACTGTGACATTACTGAGCGACAAAATAATCAACTCTCTACCCTATTTCTATAATGTGTTTTTGGATTGCGAAACAGCTGGTTTATGTCTGTAAAACAAATAACTAAAAGGTACTTTCTGAACTCTTTCTGATTTCCCCCCTTCTTCTCCAATGTTTCTCAATGCAATATTGACAATATGCTGTCTCCTATCCTTCCAGCCACAGTCATTCTCTGGCCAATTATATCTACACAATTTGCAAAACAGAGCAGGATCGTAAGATTTCAGAAAGACTACTTTGTAACAGAACTTTTAAAATCATGAACTTACACACTGATGTGTCAAATATTCTAGAAAAGACAAAAATACATTTGACATTTTTATCTGTGCCAAATTTCTAATAGCAGATATTCTGGAATAAAGAAATGCTTACACAACCTTAATATCAAGAAAAGTAACCTGACCACTGTTTGCTTTTTTTTTTTCTTTTCTCCAGTAAGAACCTATGTTTTATGTAAAAATTCAGCTGGGATTTGTCATATTTCTTCAAGACAAAATCTACAATAGAAGTTAATTACTGGTTGTACATGACACCTGAAATATTGCAAGACATCATCAGACAACCTCTTTCAAATTAGAGATTAATTCTGGTATGTGCTGGATTTGAAATATTATGGATAAAACTTGAACTATCTACACAATCTCATTGAGCATGGAAATAAGTATCACTACAGTTTCAATGGTGGATTATAATCAGTGGTCACTGAAGCTTATTTTAATATTTTTTCAGGATCAAAAATAATTTGGCATGTGTTTATATGTAAACCCACTCATTAAATTTAATATCTTCCTCTCCATTTTTGACATTATCAGCTGAAGTTTCTCCCTTTGGTAAAATTCATGTTTTTCTTTCCTAATCTACCATTAATTTCATCTGGATGTAAAAATTTGCATTTATTCTCATTTCTTAACTTTCTAAATCATAAGTGCAGCTAAGTACAACTTCCTGTTTATATTTTTGTGCACCTAATTTTGAAATCTTTACATTAGTTACAGACATACTTAAGCATCATGTAATAATGACTAATAATTGATATGAGTTATAGATGTGCTTTGCCTTTACTGTGCAGAAAAAGCACAGATATTGCTTATTTCCTGTCAGAATGTATCTTATTGCAATGTGGAGTTACTTTCTTAATCAGTGCATTCAAATCTGATTGCATACTGACTGTATTTGGTCTTTAGGATTAAGTGGCAATTATAAGATCTACAAACAGCAGATGGGTAGAAGAATTTGAATTGTTTTGCCATACAAGAGATGTGCTGAGAATTTTGGCAAGCATATGGAATTTTTGAATGGATGATGAAAACACTAGGCATGGGACAAATGAAACAAAATGCTGTGAGATAAAACAGCCTACTCAGCTGTATGTGTATCTGGGGCAAAGGAAAAAAAGAAAAAAAGCACATCACTGAGAGTAATTGCATAAAGCATAGGGTCCTGAAAGGACTGATTTAATATTTCAGGGCATTGTTTGTGGATGGAATTTCCAGACACAAAGACAAGTAATCTTAAAATTTTTCATAACATCATAGAATAATTTAGATCGGAAAAGATCCTTAAGATCATCAAGTCCAATGGTAAACCTAACCCTGCCAAGTCCATCCCTAATACCTAAGAAAATGATAGACATACATTGTGTCTCACTTAGCTGTTGGTACATAATATTGCATATCAACATGTTATGAAAGTCTACTGAAGCTGTGAAGTAAAAAAATCAAAGCTTCATAGCCCAAGATCAGAAGCCACCTTTGAAAGAAAATGAGTGTGCCTCTGTTATACACGATGGACACAAAATCAGATCACTTTGATTTTCTGAAATAGTCAAGAATGTATAGGTTACTGTTGTATTCATTTCTATGTATCATTTATAGGTTTACAGCATTCAGTAGACAGAAGTATTGCTAATGTGGCCTATTATATTCCTTTTTCCTGTCACTTATTCTTCATCATACTCTCAGTTGATCTCCTGTACCTCTAACATATTTTGCCTTTATGTAACAACTATTTAATTTGTTAGATCAATAGATAGATCAATATTAGAAACTGTGTTCATTTTTCCTTCTTTTGACATCAAGTTTTCTTCTTTATTTCTGCATTTTTCAGCTAAAAATACATATGGTTACCAAAAAGAATAATTCCTCATATGCGGTACTGTAACATAAGGATAAACAAAAGTTAATTAGGACACAGTCATTTAGATGATCACTCTTTCAGCATTAATAGTAATGAATTAATTACAAATATTAAAATTCTAAAATAACATGACAGCTGATATGCTAATGGAATCCTTCAATTCTTCATTTTGCACGCATGAATTGCACATTTTTTTAAACTGTGTTTGTGTTTTCTATGGCTCTTTGATTTAGTAGATTGATTTAGTTTGTAAATGAAACCTAGATTATTATAGATATTGTGAAATTATGGCAGTTCTGTCTAACAGGTACTTCAGCAGCCTCCAAGTAAGGATCTGTGGAATATACTCGAATCCCTGCCTGCCCCTTTGACGTTGTGTATACATTACATAAGGTCAATATATCTCAGCACAAAAACTGTGTGATAGTTTACTCAACTCTGTAAATTATAACATACACAGTACCTATTCAGATTAATTACATTTGTTATATTACTTTTTGTATGCCTTGGCAATTGTTGGAATATTTGTGTAAACTTGTTGCTGGAAGCACTATACACACATCAGCCAAGTGTTACACCCCTCAATTCAGCCTCTGAATCAGATGGACATTATATCACTAATGACTTTACAGTCAAAGCTTAGTAATTCTGCACTTCGAGAATGACTACTGCTATGTATATTCCATCAGAGAATATCAGGTGTGCAGTTTTAAAGGGGAAAATATAGCTGCTTATCATACCATTTGGACCTACAACCTTCTGTCATATTTTCTGTTACAGTAAGAGTTTCTAGGCTAATTTAAAGAATTGTAATGAATTAGGACAGCATTCCTTTTTAGTCCTTGACACAAAGAACAGACAAAAGTAGAGTACTTCAGAGGGTCCCATTTGGCAACAAGTATATGTGTAAATATACTGGATGTATTTTTCCAAGAGATCAATGATTTATTATAATAATTCATTACCTCACCTGATGTATTTCTATATACCTTGGATAGTTATCTCATTTTACAGCTGGAAAAGATAGGAAGGCCAACAGTTTACTAGAAAGGAAATGTGAATAAAATTGAAACCTGATCTATGGTCTCCTTATCCCCTTCTGGAATATACGGCCACCACAGCTGGGAAGGTCATCTTGTCATTTTCCTATCGAAGTTAGGAGCTCATGAACTAAAAATCTGTGTACCTAAACCCTTTTTTTACTAGATGTATTTGGAGTATGTTATTATGAGCAAGGAACAGAACAGCACCCACAACTATTTTCATGCAAAGACATGGCAGACCTTCTTAGAGAACACTAGCTGGTGGCAAATATATTCTGAAGGCAATTGCTGGCTATAAACGCAAGCAAGAAAGACAAGACATAACAATGACACAAGATAATGAAATGAACTAAAAGTGCAATTAGTTTCAGGCCATGATTGAAGATGTCTACATAAACAATGTGAATGAAACTGTTGGTATGGATCTATGAATGCTACCCGCTGTAGTAAATATGTATCCTGGACTGTTTAGCCAATTCTGTCACAAACTAATCGATTGATTTCTCTTTACTTGGGCAGATCCATCTTTTTGAGATTGAATTAAATTGTGCATGTTGATATGTGAGCGTTAGTGGACAACTTATAGTATCTTCTAGAGAATAAGATTATGTTTAGAAAAAAGCAAAATATACTTATGTTAGAAAAGAAGCAAATTTTCTTAAGAAAGAATGGACAAAAAAACTGACTCAGTCAATGTCTTGAATAACTGGAAAAATCAGGAATTTTTTTCCCTTTTTCAGCAGAGTGCTTGATCAGAACTCTATTGAAAATAACTATGATCATTTATTTCTGTTTATTATAGGATTCGTAATCTTATCAATGCAGGAAAGGGACATTTATGATATTGAGATGAGAACAAGAGTTTGACACCTACCTGTAAGTTGCAGCCAGGAACATCAATAAAAGTTATATTTTCAACTTCGGTGAATTTTATTTTTGGTTACTTTGCTGACAAAAACCTCATGCCCTCCCAACTCATGCCTTACCACATTCTGTACTACAAAATTTGACTGATTTCAGTATTTCTCTTCATTATTGAACTTATTTTTGTTTTAAGGGAATAAAGTCTGAACTAGGCAACAAGATAGACCATACTCTGAAATGGGAAATAATGTAATGTGAACATGTGAATCAACTTGGAGATGATTCATATAGCTGTAAAACAAATAATTTACATTTAAATAACTTATCTCATTTTCACATAATTTAAAAGTAATTTTTATTCTTTCTCAACTAATCCTCAAATTTATGAGCTAGTTTGATCATATTTGTGCAATAAAATTGAAAATTTTAGATATGGTAGGTAATCAATTTTAGTGTCCTCATCTGTGTTTCCAATCTCATTACTGATTGCAATTTTCAGTGCAGATTACATGATGACCCATCAGTGGCTTTGTTGTTTCTGAATTACCGATTCGTCGCCTACTGCCAGATAAGAACAAAGCCTATGCATCAGTCTGACAGCTTGCAAACAGAAAATGGGCTTGTAGGATTGGATTTAAATCCCAGGTGTAGGGGATAATTACCACATCAGTCATGCAGTAACTGAAAAATGGTATTTCAACAAGAAAAATTACATTCCTTTTATAGTGCCAACAGAAATCATTATTTGAGGCTTCATACTGATTCAATGTATCATTACATGTGCATTGTACTCATTAAATGTAATGTTGGTTACAACCTAAAAAACTTATTGTTTCAGGTGCTTTTGTGGGTGAGTTAGCTCAAATCAAGATTTGTGAAACCTTGACAAGATCGAGGTCATTCAAAGGCATAATATACATTATACAAGTGAAACAACAGCAGAGCCCAAAGCATTCAAAACCGCTTCTGCTTCAGGGAAAAAAGGGAGGCTAAAGTAGGAAAACACAAATCCTACTTTGGAAAATCCTCTGGGGTTAGACCCTTTGATGCAGGCCTTTACATTAAAATAGATAGAAGGATAACAAGAGGCTGTCATCATTTGTGTGGGCCTGTCTATTCTATACTTTTCAGTAAACAAGATGCTGCTATCACTTAATTGTTTTATAGGCCAATAAATCAAAAACATGTTAAAAATAAACCATAAACAAATTAATTATTTAATGTCATGCTGTTGAAGCACAGATTTATTGTATTTTTTATTTTATAGCTTGACTGTGGTCAATTCTACTTTATTATTAAACAGACAGTAAAGCAATAAGTAGATTTAACAGAGTACTCTGTGGGTCCAGAGAATCAGCAACTGGCAATTGGAGGAAGGAGAGGGAAGATGCAGCCTTCATAGTGATCTCAAATGGGAACACTTCCCGTTGTATTTCATATCAATTCTGCATGTCTGAGTTGCACTAGATGCACGATCAGTGCTCTCGATTTCCCAGGAATAGTTTTTGCAATACCCAACTAAGATTTATAAAGGCAAATGTCTTCTGCAACATATTTCTCTAATATTATGAAGTAGAGGTTTTAAATGGTCTTATAAGAACCATTCCTGACAGATACAAAATCATTTTAGAATCCAAACTAAACTAGAGAGAAACTCCTTCCTCTCATTCACCTTAAATTCATCTTCCTCATTGATTTGTACTTTTCAAACACACATGGGAAATGAGGAGCCCCTGGCCTACAAAAAATTTGGGGGCTGAATGCTTCTCCCTGGAATGAGTTGTGTGCAAAAGGCTGGGGTCTCCCCAAGGTACCTCTTGATTGTATTTAGCATCGATATTTTTATAGATGGTCTCTGCTAACCTATGTCCAAACTTGGCTTCTACAAAGATTCAGGAAAAGTACTGAAGTACTGGAAATAACACTTGGGCAGAGTTGGGAAGCACTGACAAATCTGTTAGACCCAGGTAAAATTTAGGATGCTTTTGACCAGTCGGTTATCTTTTATAGAAGATAGGTCTGTAACATTTTTCTCAAGGGTCTGTCCTTGTATAAATTTGAAGAATCTAAGAAGTTCATTTTATTGTCTGGTAAATGAGTGTGCTCGTGATGCAATATAATCCAGTGTTGTGAGGAGGCAAAAGTGCTATGTCAGATAGACGTTGCCTGAATCTTTAGAGAGGAAATCAAAGACCCCTTGATGTAAGTATTTGCTGATATTTTCAGCAGGTAATATTTCAAGAGACTGTAAGAAAAGTAAATGAGAGACTCTGTCTTAACTGCAATTAACTAATTGTTCTGAATATATAGAACTAGGATTTGCAGGTGTCCTGGTTTCAGCTGGGATAGAGTTAATTTTCTTCCTAGTAGCTAGTATAGTGCTGCAGTTTGGATTTAGTTTGAGACTAAAATAGATAACACATCGATGGTTTAGTTGTTGCTAAGTAGTGCTTATACTAATCCAAGTTTCTTCATCTTCCCATGCTCTGCCAGTGAGGAGGTGGACAAGAAGTTGGGAGGGGACACAGGCAGAACACCTGACCCAAAGTAGCCAAAAGAATATACCATATGACATCACGATCAGTATATAAACTGGGGTAGTTGGCCAGGGAGTGGCAACCACTGCTCAGGGACAGGCTAGTTATTGGTTGGTGGGTTGTGAGCAATTGCATCGTGCATCTCTTGTTTTGTATATTCTATTATTACTATTGTTGTTGTCGTTGCCGTTGTTCTTGGGTTTGTTGTTGTTTTTATTATCCCTTTCTGTCCTATGAAACTGCCTTTATCTTAAGCCAAGAGCTTAACTTTTTTTTTTTTTTAATTTTTTTTTATTCTCTCCCCTATCCTACTGCAGGTGAGCAAGCTGCTGTGTGGCATTTGGCTACCTGCCAGATAAAGCCACAACAGCAAGGAGTAATACTACCATGTGCTTCAACAGGAAGAACATGAAGTGAGTACTATTAATTTGCAGTTTATTGTTTAAATTTGTGGCTTGTTGCTTTAATTTGGATTGTCTGCTGAGGAATACTTTAACAGTTACACCTAAAGAAAATTAGTTACACAATTTGTAATAGTTTCGAAGAGTACTAAGAGAGCTGGAAACAGTAGTGCTGTGATCCTGGGAAGAGTAATTAATAGTTACTTGCAGATCAGGTGGCAATATTAGTGCATTAATATCAGGCCAAGTATGTGAATGAAACTAGAAATTAGCATTCTGTTCTTTCCTGGAAGTGCCAACTCCTATAATGCCGTGGAGAATGGAATTTAAGTGCATGACTGCTATCAGTGACTTACATGTCGTAGATAAATCGTGGGGTCAACACAAAGCAGATTTAGGGATTATAAAATATGTTGCAATTGCACAGCATTTTGAAGACAAGTGTGTTCTATATCCAGCTTTCTTTTTCAGGTTTCATGGAGATTTTTTTACCTCAAGCATCTTAGTGCAAATTAGTTATTTTGAGTTCACTTTATTCTAAATGAAATATATTTTTTAAATTTAGCATTAAAAATGTCAGTCCTGTCATTATTGCAATTTTTAGTTAGCTGAACTGTGCAACTAACTGCATCAATCCACATGCCAATGTTCTGTAGCATTGGCTAATATGGAGGATAGCACTAACACTATACAATCTGAATATGTCTTGTAAGTATTCAGTGACACAAATATTGCTTCTCTAGCATAAGAATGACTAAGATTTTAATTTATATTTCTTCTCAAGATTCAGATTTGTTTTTTTCCTTTCATTCTTTTGTGTGAATCCTAAGAGCCCAAATTATCAGTCAGTTAACTTGAACACACAAAATATAAGGACAGTAAACAGGTAAATGGGCATGAAAAACACTAATTTACACTTGCAAAACAGGTAATTTCATGCACTGGTGGCAGCCTGCACATACAGTTATTCATCTCATTCATGCATATGCATGGCTTCAGCACAATTGCTTTTTACATATGTGCATATATTTCACAGGCACAGTTTAGTCACTGGTATTTAGTTATGATTTGTGTGCATGTTCAAACCCTGTTCATTCAGAATAGAATATAAGTTCATGATCCTTTTGCAGAAGGTAGCTATATCATATCAATAATTACTAGTCTGCTAAGAAAGCAAGCTTCAGCAAACCCCAAGCTTCAGAGCATTCCATACTACTCAATTTCATTTTTCAGTAGCATCTCTCACTTGTCCAGAACCTGTACTTCTCTCTTCCTCACATGTTTGACTTTCATTATATTCAAGGAAAATATATGAAACAAAACCACAAGATGTGATAGTGTAGCAAATGAAATATTTTTTTAATTGCAAAATGAGAAATGCTGAACAGGAGTCCATTGCACCAAAGATTATCATAGATAACTCCACTTATACAGTGGAATTTACAGTCCTTTTATTCTGACACAGTCCACATAATAGGTGAGGACAAGCCAGAGGTTCATCACTGTGAAGAGTATTTTGAGTAAGGTGAGCATAACCTTGCTATTATGTGAACATGGAGGATGGATGTTTTAAATCTTACACACTTCTACATCCCACATACTTTATAGAGACAATGGACACTCTCGTGCAAATATGTAATAATTCAAGGTAGATATTCTCTTCTTGATAGGAGGCTGAAGAAAGGTAGACTAGTGGCAGTGATTTTGTATCAATTCTATCTAATATAGGTTTGCAACCTGGCTCAAGATTAAGAAGACATCTAAAGCAAGATGAAGACGACTTGAGTTCTTTTCAATCCTGTATCACTGCCAGTTAAACCCTTTGACTTTTCCAGACTTCCCTAACCATGAAACTGCAGACTAGCTTGAGTTAGAAAATTCAAATTCCCCTCTTGCATCAGACAGAAAAATAAAGGTTTCTTTCTTAGTGACAGAGCCCTAAGCTCATCCTCTTCCCTTCTGGAGCCTTACTGCCCCATCCAGGAACTAGATCAGTTACAGTACAGCTGAGCATAGTTCCCTGCCCTCCAAGAATCTCAGGGGAGGGCAGCACCTAGCATTGCTGCTGGGAATCCACAGGCAGGGCTGGCCTCTATTCCCATGGGAATAGCTTTGAAGCTCGGGGTCTCCCTCTGGGACTAGCCTGAACTACAGTCTCAGCTGTGCAGCAGCCATGTACCCTGTTGATCTGGACCCTGAACTTAACCCAGATAATGAACTCCCCAGCTTGACCATGGACCTGCCTATAGACTTGCCCAGCAATTGTTGGGTTCTATCTGCCCCCGGTCATGGTCTCCAGGACTGGCTCTAGCCTGGACTCACTGACTTAATTTCCCAGTCTGTTCTCAGACAGATGTCATCACTATAGATTTTTCTTGACAATCTCCATCCTAAACTGCCCCCCGGCCTGCCCTGCTCCTGGGTGGGGCAATGGGACAGGTCCTGGCTGCCAGGCAACCATCGCTTGTGGCACCCAGCTGACAGGGAGCCATGGGCCTGCGCAGCCCCTGGTTCCTCGAACTTCAGCATTCATCAGCTGGTAGCATTCTCGGTGCCTGTCTCAAAGGTCTGGTTAGTGAAAAAAGAAGAACTAGAAACTCTAATAAGAACTAAACAAGCGTGGCAACCACCTCCTCAACTGGGAATATTTCTTTTAGGTCAGGAAAAGGCCTACAATGTACACAAAGAATCTGTTCTACATTTTACTATACGTAAGTGCAGAGACAAGAAGAATACTATGAAGTTTACTTATTGATTGAAGAGAATAACAGTCTGTCCACAGACTGTGAACCTATAATGTTTTAATAACACATCTATTCCTTTAAACATAGTTATTTACACAAACAGCAGCACATTTTTAATTTTAAAATAAGAAACTGAAAATGTGTCCTCTCCCTCTCCATCTCCTTCTCCCTCTCTTTCTACCACAAAATTATATTCTATAACAGCTGACCACATATTTCAGAGTTTCCAAAACCAAAACAATTACTTCTAGGCAATTACCACGAATAGAAGCTATCAGCCTGAGAAATAACTGCTGCAGAAAAACAATGAACAAAACTAATTGAATAGTGCAAATAAATTATTCATCAATTTGAAGAGGAAAAAAAAAGGCAAATCTATTGGCATATTTGGTTAACAGCTTCAGATATGCAAAAAGGGGAAAAGAACACAGTTATTCTATAATTATGATATAGGGTGGGATTTTAAAACTCATCAAAGATTTTCACCATCCAAGAATCACTGTAAGTCAGCAGAAGTAGGGTACCTCCTTTCCATGAATGAAACCTGACTAATTTCGCTTGAGCTAAAGGAATGTAAATTAAAACGCCAAGCAAGCAGAGGCCATTTTTAAAAGTGTGGATGCCATCTCTGTTTAAACACATGTCATGATGCCTAAGAATAATTGCAAATCAGAACATGATATTAGCGAAGTACACAGTTTTTATACCCGAATAACGGCACAGAATCAATGGATAAGGGAAGAGTGACTGACATAATCTACCTGGACTTGTGCAAATCAGTTGACACCGTTCTGCATGATGTCCTTGCCTCTAAAACGGAGACGGATTTGACAGGTAGACCGCTTGGTGGATAAGGAATTGGCTGGATGAGGGGTAATGGTTTTAAACTGAGAGTAGATTTAAGTTAAATATCAGGAAGAAATTAGTCACTGTGAGGGTGGTGAGGCACTGCAAGAAGTTGCCCAAAGAAGTTGTGGATGCCTCATGCCTGTAAATGCTCAAGGCCAGGTTTGATGGGGCTTTGAAGAACCTGGTCTAGTGGAAGGTATCCCTGCCCATGACAGGGGGGTTTGAACAAGATTATATTTAAGATTCCCTCCAACCCAAACCATCCTACCATTCTATGATCCTATGTCAAAAACTATTTACTACTAAAAAGTCATATTCAACATAATCCTTACATGTTTTGAATAAAACAAAATATCTTTATACCCAAATGTGTGTATCACATGTTACAAAAGAGACTCTGACAGCAGTCTCCCTAATTCTCCATATTTTATGAGTCCTCAAAGATCCAGAAAAATCTGGATTTTAAAAAATTTTCTTCATGAGACTTCATACTTTCCCCAACTTGAAGTATACCCAGAAGACCAATTGAAAGAAGAGGAAAATAAGTCTTTGGCTTTAAGCAGCATACACCCTTTGCCTGTCTGCTTGCCCTTGTCGTAACTTTAACTATAACTAGGAGATATATATCACCATTAAAAAGAGTAACAGAAGTTCTTGGTGCCAATCAATACTTGATATGTTCCTGTATTGGGGGCTGTATAGCATCAAGCAATAAACTAGGTAGATAGTCCCAAACACTAATACCAAACCCTAACCTTATTTTATAGTTAGAAAACTCATCAGTAGAAGAATAGAGAATATAAATCCTTGGCTTCAGCTGACACCAGCGTTCTTTCTGATATAAGCCAATATCCTTTGTCATTTATTTTGTGTAGATGGGGCTTTTAACTTAATCTATGTGTTAGGGTTAGGTTTAAAGTTTCAGTTATGGTTTGGGAATCCAGAGCTTCAAAAGAACATTTTACCAGTTTATTCTGGATACCGCCATGCCCTCAAAGTTAGCACAAACAGAAAATATCTTTTTAAATGTAAAATGTTGTAGGACTAGCTAATTGCTGAATGCTGAAGGGCCTACAGCATTGAGAGAAAGCTGGTGACAATGGAGTATTTTTTTTTTTTTTTTTAATTGGAGCTGGTTCTTTCTGTTGGATTAATGTCAGGGTTTATATGGAGGTTAGCTTTCAGTTTTTAGAACCTAATGCATCAAGGTCCCTATTTCCTTTCAGTGTCTCCAAGACCTGCACAGTTATAGAGCAGCCTGGTAACTTGAGATATCAATGATCTAGGTCCTGTATTATTATTAACATGAAGGCTTTGTCACAGCCTGTTAGTTTGGTGTTGTTATAGCATGATCCCAAGTATATATGTTACATGGTTTTGGGATGTAGTATGGAAGCACGAAGGAGTTTCTATGGATACAAGTCTATAGGTGCAAGAGAACCAAAGCTGATGTAAATTTTCTCCAATGTCTGAAAGGGAGCAGTAACTAGCACAAAGCCCTAGAATCATGCTTGTGTTTTGTGTCAGAGAAAATAAGCTGACTTGCTCCAGAACAGAACTTGAAAATGAAATATCTTAAATGTTGTATATAATATCAGGGGACCAGGACCCAAGGATAGACTGGGAGGTTTGTTGTTTTTTTTGTTTATGTGTTTATTTGTTGGGGTTTTTTTTAGGGGGGGTGCATGGCAGTGAAGAGTCAGCTACTGTCTACATGTCAGCTACATGTCTATGAGATCTTTCTGACACTTCCTAAGCAACCTCCCTTCACTTCCACAGACCTTTTCTCCATTTTAGGACTGAAGTAATATTAGTTAACGTCTCCTATAAAATTCTAGGTATATGCTTGGAATTTTTTTTCTTTTGTTTGTTTGTTTGGTTGGTGGTGTTTTTCTTTTTTTATTTTTTAAAAATCATTTAACAGTTTTCGTACAAATCAATACCCATGAGAAATTATATCACAATAATGTATGTTAGTTGGTTGGTTGGTTGGTTGGTTGGTTTTTTGTTTGTTTGTTTTCTTGGTACCTTTACCTGTAATTTCTTTTTTAATACTGTTCATTTAAGGGTATCATACTGCACAAATATTGTTATGCTTACATGGAATTTATAGGGTTTTTTTTTTTTAAATAACAGTTTTGTTCTTCTCAGTTGATACAGCTAATAACAACCTACCACTTCAGTGAAGGAATTAATCATCGACATCCTGTGGTCTGTGTTATGTGGGAGATAAAATCAAATGTTAATGCTCATCTTTTCTGAGCTTAAAACCTCTGAATGGTTGCAAAATACTCTCTTAAAAATGATATTGTCTGTTGGATAGAATGCAACTAGAATCCCTGAGCATTAAAGGTGGTCTTAGAAATTCACATTTTAGGATTTTATGAAACAAACTGAAAATCCTGTTGACGCTAAGCTTTATATTTGTTGCATCTGAACACAATGTTTCCTTCTCCTTCAGATTAAATGACAATCATAAGACGCTAAGTTATGGAGGAGTGACATCTGGCTCCTTGGCAGACACCTCAGGCAACTGTGTTAATAACTTTGGAGATAGCTGTGTGTCTGTAATAGAGTTAAGTTTGTTGTCTGGATTGTATTACCCTCTTACTCTCTGAGACATTTTTTCCATTTTGTCCTTTAGCTCACATTGGAATCACTGAACCACTCATAACCCTGACTTATCAGCCGTCTCTTGCATTTCCATCTGCTACTGTATGTTGCTTTTGTTGTTACTGTTTATTTTTTCCCCCCTGGAAGCTGTAATGATACTTTGCAAAAACTTCAAAAGGAAGGTTTTGTCAACTGGAAGTGTACTTTTAATGCTTGATAAAACTGAAAATTTTAGACAGCATTTAGTGCTTCTTAAGAAAATACACTATATGGGAAATGTACACCTACTGAATACTTAAGCTTAGAATTGAGAACTACACTTCAAGCTTCATTGTAAAAAGCAGCAATTCCAACAACAAAAGTTAAAAAATAATTTAAGAATATTTTAATATTTCTTAACAGGTGAGTATGTATGGAAGCATAAGGGTAAGTGCAGCAGGCAGTATTTCTAACTTGGAGCTGAAACATTTATAAATACTATCAGGTCAAAATATTTGCCAATTTAATAGGGAATTAATGGAAATTTAGATTTCTTCACTTTTTTTTGAGGCATACTATAAAATTTGTGTGATCTATTAAAATGTCAGTGTTAGAAGATAACCAAAATCTTGTATTCTGAAATAAAACCACATTTTAACATGCCTATCTTTCATTGCACGTATCTGGCCTATGTGATGCATAAAATCCAGAAATATTGATTGGATCCATTTATTTCCTGGAGAAAAAATTTTAGTCCCTTGGGCAGATCTCTTCAGTTTATGAGAATCACCAATATGGCACAAAAGCCTACTATTTTCATATTTGCAGCCATTAGGACCTGAGTATTTTAACTTGTCCCTCCTGATATACACCATGTGTTTCAAACATAGTCAGCTGGTACAAATTAGTTTAACCTTTAGGCAACAATACTGTGTTCTGTGCTGGTTATGATGAAATTGGCCTTCAGAAACCACCTGAACTCTGTGGAAACAGGCACAGCACCTATACAGTCAGAGAGCAACAGTTATAGTGTGATACCCAAGACGTCCTCTGGGATGCAAGACTATGAGGAGGTAGAGGTATGCCTTTCTTTTGGTCCTAGAAACACTATGAAATTAGAAACCTAGCTACCTCCTGATTCTGTTTACTAGAAATTATATGGCAGGAATGTGCTTCAGCCGTATTCCTTTCTGAACAGGAACATCACAACTCTATTCTGTGATAGCAGGAGGGACGCAGTATACAACTGATAATAAAACTTTTATGTTAGCTAGGATTTATACCACCTAGGTTTCACCTTCACCAAGAAATCAGTTAGCAATGAAAGTCAAGCCAGTAATTCAGATGCATGAATGAGACAATTATAAACTTTGAAGTTCTGACCCTTAGACAGAAAGATTAAACATCTTGTCTGAAATACATCAAAATACACAGATACTAGTGTTTGTAGGCTGTGCTTCTGTTGCACTGCATGTGTATCCTTAAAGTTGAGGCATAACATTTGAAGTGTGTGGAATCAAATTAAATACTGATGTAAAATATGGCTAGGAATTTACAGTAAATTTCTAAGTTAGAAGAAACAGAACAAAAGTGGAGGTCCTTAATGGTGAAAATGTAAATTATCATTTCCCAAACTGTCCAAAAATTTCTCAGACTAAAAAAAAAAACAAAACAAAAAGGCAAAAAGAAATGAAATTACAAACCCCAAACTACCATAAGTGTGTCTCTAATTGGCTAAAATTTTGAGAAAGTTTTGATAACTGCATTTTTTTCCTGTTTTTTCAAGTCAAAATAAGCACAATATAGACATGACTGCCAATGTGAAATGCCTTTCAGATATGAATTATTCTCATCAGAAACAGTGGAATCTTCTTTTCAAAAGCTGTCAGTCTCCTGTGTCTTACTTAACACAAACCTTAAACCCTATTAAAAAATCAGTGCTGCTAGTAAAGGTGTGAACAGATGTTTTATCTCCATATTTTGTGCATAAATGCAAGTACTCTGATATAAATTGATAAAACTGTAGAAACAAATCATTTAAGATTTGTGCAGTGATTAATAATAGAAGTCAGTAATCAAATCTCCCTGCCACCAACACATCTGTTACAGAGAGTTTCTAGTTTGCCCTATTATGCAAATATGCAATAAAACAAATAAATTACTTGATTTAACATCTGGTTGAAAAAACATTATTTTTAGGTGATTTTTTTTAATGTATTGTTTTCACTATTGATAGCCACTTGACGTAGACTAATTCAATTATGCTTATGTAGGGAGTCATAGAACTGAGAGGGGAAAAACTACAAAATCTTCTCAGGAACTGCTGCAGGATTTTGAAGATATTTAGAATTCCTCAGACACACATAGCTTCTGGAATAACAAAGTGCACAGGAGAAGAGATTTTTTCCTTGAGTCCAACACTTCTGGATATTTCTGCATATAACTTGGTTCTTCAATAATAGTAGCGTCACTTATATAAGAAAACCTTTCTGTTAGCTTGAAACAACCAGCTTCTAATACATCATTGCACATAAAAATGTATGTGATCTCAAAAAAACTGCTTCTGAACATTTTCCTTGGTAGTCTTATGAACTGAGGAGAGGGAAGTATCAGCACAGAATTACTGTCCACTTAAGATATGCTTAGACTATGATGTGTGGTTATGCAAACTGTAGATTTCAGCAGCCTTTAACATCTTAAGACTGCTGCCACTGGCTCTGCAGTGGATGAAGACAGCAAATTCTGCAGTGCTCCTCAAGAAGTCGTTCCCTTAGTTTTGTCACTGCTATCCAGCTGAAAAGGACTTGATCAGATGAACTTTGCAACAGAGAACCTCCAGCAGACTTGTCCAGCCTCCAGTCTTCCTCCCTCAGCCTCTGCCAAGTGATTCCACCAGCTCCTCAAGGCATTCCTCTCTGATGTCTTCAGGCTGCCCTCAGGTCAGCTGTGGCAGCAGGACACGGGAGGATGCTCCTGTTTATCCTTCTCCGGGGCTGCTGCAATGTTGCTGGGTAGTGGCCCTGTGACGGTGCCCTGTGTGATGCCCTAGGGTGATGGTGCCCTATGTGCAGCTCACTGCCCACTGCCCCTCCACCCAGCATCCTTTGGAACAATGCTTTTGGGGTGTTTGCCCCCAGAAGCCCGGGGGGCTGTCCCTGCCCTTGGTGGCCATGCACTTGGCACAGCTGCTGGGTGTCCCTGATGCCTCGTTTGCCACTCAGGTCCCGAAGACAAACATTGTGCTGCTACTCTTCTCTCAGGGCATGTCAGAAACCAAACAAGCCCTGCAACCCAGAGACCACTCCAGTAGCTATCCCCTCACAGTGTCACAGCTAATGCCCTGGCCCTGACAGGGACCTGATCTGGCTGGACACAAACCTTTTTGCTGGGGCATAAGGGGACTTATTTGGGCAGTTGTAGCCTTGAGAAAGCCAAAGTGTAACCAAAGCCATTAGCTGGGATGAATCGTGCCAACAGACCACTATGGAAACAAGACAGGCTTTGAAAAACAAGTGAGCAGAGATTAGGCGCGGTAGAAAGCTTGGTCGTTGTCAGACCTAGAATATTTGGATCTGTGCCCAAAGCACAGCCAGGCAGATGACTACCCTTCCAAACTGTAAAAATAGCCCATTGCTGCTGCAGCCATCATGTCCCTTTGTCCCGCTGAATTCAAGCTCTGCAGCTCCCCTGTCAAACACACCCGTTGACTCTGTTTCTATGGGATACAAAACACGCTTCAGCCCTAGGTTAAAACTTTCAGAGCTCATTTGTGACTTTAACCTTGCTGAGAGTTAGTTGTCTGCCTCACTTTGTGGGAAGACATTCAGATCTTATCTAATACCCTGGAAAACGTCTTTTTCCTTTAAGATTTAGTGTTTGGAGTACTGAAAGAGTAAGGGAGTTACTATTCTTGCTATTTTGAACATTAGTGCCAAAATTGATACGTACCTTCAGACTATGTAAATCAGGGTATTTATACCATAGACATCTATTTGATTGTGGTGACACCAGAGGCGAAAGAAAGGGGTTTGCTTCCCTCCTTGTGAGCTTTGCAGACACATAGAGAACATGAATTATTTCCTCACTGTTCCTTACCAGTGCAGCAAGGGACATTTTCTACTACACAGTCTTAACTACAAGTTAATATATGGCTGCAGGACTGATGTCACCCCCAGAATTTTGGGTTTTTTTAATCATAGATCTGTTTACATGACACCAGGCCTGCTGGTGACAAATGGGACACACCTGTCTCAAAGGGATAAAGAATCCTTGGGCAGGAGTTAGCACAGCTTATTGAGTGTCTATGGGTAAGAATCAGGGGGAAGGCCAATGAGGCAGATGTCCTGGTGGAGTCTGTCACAGACCACTCAACTAGTATGAAGATGCAGATGAAATAAACTGCATGCAGCTGGGAGGTCTCACAATTGCTAGCCCTTGTTCTTGCGGGGGCCTTCCACTGACTAGATTTCTTCTGGAAATACAACACAGCAGAGAGGAGACAGTTTAAGAGGCACCTGGAGTGTGTAGAAGACAACTTCCTGACATAGCTGGCCAGTGAGACAACTAGGAAAAGCATCTCACTGGACCTGTTGTTTGTGAACAGAGAAGGACTCATGGGCTATGTGGCAGTCAGAGGCCACCTTAGGCATAGCAATCATGAAATAACTGAGTTTTCTCTTCTTGGGGAAGTAAGGAAGGGGGTCAGCAGAACTGTTACTTTGGACTTCCAAAGGGCAGACTGACCCATTTAGGAGGCTGGTTGGGAAGCAGTCCTGAAAGGCAAATGAGTCCAGGCAGGCTGGTCGCTCTTCAAGAAGGAAATCTTAGAGGCACAGGAGCAGGCTGTCCCCATGTGCCGAAAGACAAGCCGTCTGGGAAGAAGGGTGGCCTGGCTGAACAGAGAGCTGTGGTTGGAACTCAGAAATAAAAGGAGAGTTTATGACCTTTGTAAGAAGGATGACTACAAGGATGCTATGAAGTTATACAGGGAGAAATTCAGAAGGGTCACAGACCAACTACAGCTGAGCCTTACTACTGCTGAAAAAACAATAAAAAATGTTTCAATAAATACATTAGCAACAAAAGGAGGTCTAAGGAGAATTCCCCCCTTTCTTGGTTGTGGGGGGAAACAGTGACAGAGTGCAAGGGAAAGACTGAGTTACCAAATGCCTTCTTTACCTCAGTCTTTAGTAGTAAGACCACTTGTCCTCAGGGTACCCAGCCCCTTGAGCCAGAAGCCAGAAGACAGAGCAGAATGAAGCCCTAATAATCAAAGGGGAAAAGATCAGCAACCTGCTATACCACTTACACATGCACAAGTCTATGGGACCAGATGGCATCCATCCAAGTGTGCTGAGGGAGCTGGCAGAGGTGCTCACCAAGCCACTTCAAACTATTTATCAGCCTACCTGGCTAACCAGGGAGGTCCCTGTTGACTGGATATTGGCAAATGTGATACTCATCTACAAGAAGGGACAGAAGGAGGTTCTGGGAAATTACAGGGCTGTCAGTCTGATCTCGGTGCTGCCGAAGATTATAGAGCAGATCATACTGTGTGCCATGAAACAGCACATACAGGACAACCAGGAGACGAGGCCTAGTCAGCATGGGTTTATGAAAGGCAGGTCCTGCTTGGCTAACCTGGTCACCCTCTATGATAAGGTGACCTCTTTAGTGTTTGAGGGAAAGGCTGTGGATGTTGCCTGCCTAGACTTTAGCAAAGCCTTTGACACTGTTTCCCACAACATCCTCCTGGAGAAACTGACAGCTCATGGCTTGGACAACTGTACTCTTTGCTGGATGAAAAACTGGCTGGATGGCCAGGCTCTAAAAGTTGTGGTGAACGGAGTCAAATCCAGTTGGCAGCCAGTCACAAGTGGTGTTTCCCAGGGCTCAGTAATGGGGGTAGTTCTGTTTAAGATCTTCATCAATGATCTAGATGAGGGGGTTGAATGCACTCTCAGTAAGTTAGCAGACGACACCAAGTTGAATAGGAGTGTTGATCTGCTTGGGAGTAGGAAGGCTCTACAGAGGGATCTGGACAGGCTGTACTGATAATCCAAGGCCAGTTGTATGAGGTTCAAGAAGGCTAAGCACCGGCTGCTCCACTTGGGTCACAACAACCCCATGCAACACTACAGCCTTGGGGAAGTGTGGCTGAAAAGCTGCCTGGCAGTGGAAAAGAATCTGGGGATGCTGGTTGACAGCAGCTGAACATGTGCCAGCAGTGTGCCCAGGTAGCCAAGAAGGCCAACAGCATTCTGGCTTGCATCAGAAATAGTGAGGCCAGCAGGACTGGGGAAGGGATCATCCCAGTGTACCTGGCACTGATAAGGCCCCATCTTGAATACTGTGTTCAGTTTTGAGCACCTCACTGCAAGAAAGAAAATGAAGTGCTGAACAGAGTTCAGAGAAGGGCAGTGAAGCTGTTGAAGGGTCTGGAGCACAAGTCTGATGAGTAGCGGCTGAGGGAA
This sequence comes from Pampusana beccarii, assembly GCA_013399365.1. NCBI lineage: Eukaryota > Metazoa > Chordata > Aves > Columbiformes > Columbidae > Pampusana > Pampusana beccarii. Next base: position 344,226 of record VWYH01008677.1, read on the forward strand.
CTGGGGCTGTTTAGTCTAGAGAAAAGAAGGCTGTTTACACTCTTTACAACTACCTGAAAGGAGGTTGTAGCATGGATGGTGTTGGTCTCCTCTCACAAGTAACAAGAGATACGATGAAAGGAAATGGCCTCAAGTTGTGCCAGGGGATGTTTAGGTCGGATATTAGGAAAAATTTCTTCATGGAAAGGGTTGTCAGGCATTAGAACAGGCTGCCCAGGGAAGTGGTTGTGTCACCATCCCTGGAGGTGTTTAAAAGTTGAATAGATGAGGTTCTTAGGGACATGGTTTAGAGGTGGACTTGTCAGTGTCGGGTTAACGATTGGACTATATGGTCTTAAAGGTCTTTTCCAGTTAAAATGATTGTATGGTCAGGATTGGACAACTTCAACTTTTGTTTTTGGTTTTTTTTTTTAAGTAAGCAAGGATAACTTTCTCACTTTTTTCTGTCTCAGGGGAGCACGACAGGTTGTGTGAGACTTTTTCATTTTTTCTACAATGCCCCAGATGTATATTGGAAGAACTAAGACCACATTTACTTCTGTGGAATAGAAGAAAAAACAAAGTAGTAAGAAATAGAAGTATTAAAATGTGTCCGTAAGACAGAACTTTGTTCTGAAGATGTATGTTCATTTTCTAATGCAACCATACATGTTGCTCCCAAAATTCTTTATGCTGAATTATGCATTTTATGAATTAGTACTATAAAACCAGGAAGACATTAATTTCAAACAAACATCATCTTTAAGCTCCCTGGGTTACAGAATATCCAGCTGTGCCAGCAAAGTACATTGCTCTGGAGGGATGCATTTTAATACAGTCACCTCAGAGCAGAATATGTTCGTTTATAAACTGCATTCAAAAATAGCCAAACAGAAAGTTCTCTAGCTATTGAATGTCTTATATCCATTATTGATAGATCACACTAATAAACAACATGTACATTCAAGTGATTCTGTAGACAAAGAGAGACATAACCCATCATTTAAGTGGAGATGAAGTAAAAATATGTCCACCATTCCCAGTAACTACTCAAAAATCTGATGAAAAAAAGCTATCATATCCTTTTCTTCTGTATAACAAATAGAAAAGAGAGAGAGCAGTGTCTGGGAAGCATACAAGAATGGAATTAGAAATTCAGTTTGTGTAGTGCAATATGTCTTTCTCTCTGAAAAAGTGATTATCAACAGAGGTTAATGGACATTTTGGTCCAAAAGTCAGTCTGCCAGGCTTTTGGTTTTTGTCTTGGATATTGTTTTCTCATTTTTCTCTTTTTCTTCTTTTTTCTTTCCTTTTTTTTTTTTTCCCCCCTCCTGTCTTTTCAAATGTATAGTAGAAAAGACAATTGATTAAAAAGAGATCTTTACAAGAAGGCATCACAGTTAGTGTAAAGAGAAAATCTAGAAGCTTGTCAGGAATTCATTAAGAGAAACACTGAAAAATATCTGAGCTTGTTCAAATTCCAATAGATCTCCTCAGCTGAGAAACCAGGTTTCAGAGAAAATAGCAACAGAATTTGTCTTATTCCTTGTCTTGACTTCCCTGATTTCAAGTAAAATCTTCCCAGCAATATTCTTTGTACAGTCCAGAATGAATGTAGAGACAATAAAAAGGGTTAAACATTTTTAAAGTATCACTGTGTGTGTGTCTGTTCATATTTTGTATTTTCAACATGGTATGCAAAGCAATAATACCTTTTTTTTTTTTTTCCTTAATGAAGAGGCTGGCAGAGGAATGAAGTAAAATTTCTTCTTGAAAAAGGCAGAACTGATCATGGTCCCTGTAGAGCTATTTAGTGCCTAGAAGTGGACATATAACGATATTTCAAAAGCCTTGATGTATTCAACCACATTAGACTGTGTAGATATGGCACAGGACACAAATCAGTCATGCATCCTTCTGGAAAGTCAGCTGAATAGCAGACATTAGGTCATCTAAAATGGTATTAGATCCTTGTGTTACCTGACTTGTTCCTTAGCAATCTTGTGCTTGATACATCATGGAAAACTTCAAATGACTATAAAGTTCCCTTTCTGCATTCTCCTAAAGCCTCATTTTCCAGATAAATGAACTGATTTCATCATTTAGACAGTCTCCAAAGTGAAAAGAAACTGAGAAAATACCACACAAGCATATACAGTTTTACATTTCTTATGTATAGCTCAATGTATTATTGTTCATTGTACGTTGTATGCTGTACATTGTCCAGACCTCCAAATAATTTCCATCAATTTTCTGTGTCACTTCTGCCATGAGATAAGATGATAAAGATTTGAGATAAGAAGCTAAGGATTTAAGAGATGTAAATGTCAACAAATATTTTAGCTCATAATTATTTAATTAATTTTGAGAAAACGATGTGACACTGAGAGTTTGCGGTGGTTGCAGTCCCACTCTCTCTGGGCCACATCAATACCCAGGCAAGTCAGGCATGTTGTGGAGAACAATTCCCATTATGCAAGTGTAGTGACTTAGAGCACTGAGGTATGCCCTCTGTAATCTCAGAGCTCCTGCCATATGAGGAAAGATAGCCCTTCTGCCTGGAAAAGTAGCAATGATCAGTCATTCCCAACCTGTGGCTCACCTGCTACCTGGATTGTAACTTGAGTGAGTCGGTACCAGAACTATACAATCTGAAACATTCTGGACGTAGACATATGGTGCAAAACACCAGAATATTACCTCATCCTAAGTGTGGCCGAAGCGGAAAAACACAGACTAAAATCAATGATCTCATGACCCTATAAATAGTGAACCTAAGTGAGGCCAGTTGAGGTCTCCAAGTGTAAGAGTCAGTCTGAAGAACAGTATTTGCCTGAACATCATTATCAGGGACTTAAACAACAAAATGCTCTGGTAGAAAGAAGTGGACAATGGCTTGTGGAGAGGCCTGAAGAAACTAATTGCGCTGCACAAGACTTTCTGATTCGGGGGCTGCAAGAAACAATAGCTGCAGGTGGATTTCGCTACTGCATCAGCCAAACTTGCACCCCACACCCTAAAAGTAATTGTGCTATGAAGGCCTCTCCGACCTGGGGACAATAACTGCTGTCCAGAAGATGGATTTTCACCTGTTGCCTGAGCCAGATTGCCCCGCAACCTCCTCCCTACAACAAAAGCCTACGAAGAAAAGCATGCGCAGAGGCTCGCCAAGGATCTTGAGGTCACCCAACGGACCGGTAAGAGACCCCCGAAAAGTGGCAGCGCAGGCGCAGATGGGTTCTGGCAAGCAAAGTGAGGACTTTTTGGGCCTGCGCAGTTAAGCCTGGATCGTGCAACATAGATGGAGAATGGCCTCGATCTATGGGAGTGAGGGGGGGGTGAAGAAGCATAAAAGACAACTCCTAACTGGACATCATGGAGATCTCCCCACCGAAGGATCCTGGACCACGACAGAGGACCAGCAGGACTCTTCACCCAGGACCGGAGACCGGAGGGACGCCTTTGGGACTTGTTCAGTGGTAACTAACCCTCTTTCCCCATTTTTCTTTTACCTTTCCCCTTTTTCCTCCACTTTTCTCTTTTCCGCGTGCCGCTTTACGGGCAAATTAATAAAGCAACACTGTTTGATTGAATTATAACCCCTTGGCAGTTTGGTTGCCTTAATTTTGCGCCTCGAGATCAAGGTAAAACGAACCATCACGAGCCCATCACTGAATGGACCGTGACACCAAGGTTGCAGCCACTTCACATCTGCCTCTGAGGTGGGATGCCTCTCAGAGTCACCTCACAATGAATGGACACTGCGAAGCCATGGATGAAGATAGATTTCCCAAGACTCAACGAGCACACATTGAGAATACCAATGTATTAAAAATGAGTAATTTACTAAACTTGACAGGGAAATTTCAGTCATAGGTGTACCTCAACATATATTCAAATATCCATGAATTAGTACACATGTGCATGTGTGTGATTTATAAATTTGTATACATGTGGTTTTATTCATATATCTGTGTAGATGTCTATGTGTATGCTATCTGATTTATCCCTTTCTAAGTATAGTACGACCCTTGCCATTTTTGAATCTGCAATCAATTCATTGTTTTGGTCATAACAATTCTGACAGAATTGTTTGAAATCACTTTATTAATCAGATGTTGATTCAGCACTATTAGAAATCATATATTAAGGTTGTGATCTACCTCAATAAATTTCAAATTGATGCTAAATCAAAACCATGTAAAAATCCATCTACGATAGTGTTTAACATGGTTTTTCACCTCTCGAAGTTTGTAGCACTATGAACAAAAAGTGACTTGTATTAGCAAACATTTGGTGTATAAGCACTTCTTAGAAGAATTTCTCAGCATCAGGTTTCAGGATTTCAGATGCATTTGTTCTGCTTTCACAAGGGAATTGTTATTGTTGTATTCCATAACAAGAACCTGGGGAGGAGAGTGCGTGGCCTGAGTACTCTTATGTCCTGGAAGTTTTACGTCTTTACAGTGACGAAGAGTGGTCATTTATAACACTATTGGAAGCTTGAACAGTCTTCAAGGAAGTCTTTTGTGAACCAGTGGTGACACAACTCAATACAAAGAGTTGCAATTTACATATTCCTATGTAGATATGGGATTTGTACAAGTTGCAACTTCCTTTGATCAGTAATTAATCAATATTTAGCAAGCTACATAAGCAATCAGCAGGTTGACAATAATCATTCATGCAAACACACAAGATCTGCTGAAAATATGTCCTGTCTGTGTGATTCAGTAACTATCAGAAACTGTATAACAGGAAATACAGAAGGAAATCCATAATTTTTTGTGGTGTGGTAACAAAACAGAATGAAAAAAGAAAGAGCACCTGTAGTCGTGAAGTACAACACAAAAAAATTATCCCCAAATTAATATTTTAAGATGGAATGAAGAGGAATGGAAATAAACCACTTGATCAGTGATCAGAATTATCCTGACAGGATCAGTGGAAGTACAGGAAATGAATGAATGAGCTGACAGCAAAAATTTTGTATTTGAAGCTTATAAAGTACATAACTGAGGAGGACACTGAGATAATAAAAAAGGCCACAGAAGCCAATGGTAATAGAAATTCTGAAGAAACATAATAAAAATGAAATATGATTATTAGACTACTACGAAATCCGCAAATTACTAAGAGAGTTGAATACTGTTCAACTGTCCTCACACAATCCATTCCCCTCCTCCCAGCCTCAGCTGTTCGTAGATGTCAGTCAGCTGCTCTACATGCTCTCCATAAAATCCATTAAAGGAACATGTGGATTTTATTTTTTTTCTGGTAAGAAAGCAAAAATATAGAAGTGTTGCTCAGGTATAAGTCTCATGAACTGAGTGTCCACTGTCATGTATCTGATTTTGTATACATTTTAATGACAATTTAAACCATTTATCACCATTTGCTATAAAACACCCTATTGCAAAACAAGTTGAGTTCAGATAGAGAAGCTGTGTATTGGTCTGATGTTAGACATCACACAGACTCTTGGTGGTGGAAAGGATATCATGTTTGCAGAGTTTCACCGGCTTTTGACATAATAAATCGCTAGTGGCTGCTAGCCATAACAAGCAGCAAGATGAAATACCACTCTGTGGTAAGACTGACACAATCTGTGTGAGAAAAATCCATAATTTTTCAATGAAATGTACAAGAATCCAAACTGATGGCAAAGACAGTGAAAAAGACCACCATAAAAAGGGCATCTGTGTGTATATTTTGTAACATCACTACAGGTAGCCAAATAATTAACTTCAGCACAACTAAAATTATGTGTGCAATTCATTTGTGCACCACTGCCCAAAACAAAGCCTACACTTAAGCTGAACAGTATTATCACTACTTTCCATGTGCTCTGGGGTGTATATAATTTAAACAAAAAAAAATTATTATCAGTAGCACTAATGTAGGAGAGTTTCTTTCACCAAAACATAATGAGGCCAGTAACCATCTTAGAACAACTTAGAAACTTTCAATGTAGCGCAACTCTTCTTCCAAAATTCAGTTTAATATGGCTTCAGATAGCTTCCTTTAAAGCAATTATCAAAAAGAAAACATATAAAGTTACTGCTTAGAAAAACGTACATTTCAGTATATTGTTCTGCAGAATGCCTTTGATTCCAAACTGGGGCATTTGAAACAGCGCTTCAAAATGCTTGTTTTCTGCTATTTTTTGGCATCATTACACTTGTTTGGGAAAGGGTACTACATGTTGTGAAGCTGTCCACTGTATTGAACGAAAGTTACAAGTGCATTACTGGATACTCCAGACCAAGTAATGGCAACAATCAGTATGTTCTCTTAGGGACAAACCTACAAGGCATCAAGAAGGCTGTCAGTGCTAAGGCAGAATGCACATGACAGACTAAAGATACAAGAAGCTGTTTTGTGGACAACTGACCAACTTGGCTGACTGAAACAAAAAACCAAAATATTGTTACGATGGAGTAACTTAGAATACACCAACCATACAATTGCGAACATTAAACACATTGCTTAGGTAATAATACAAGGGAATGAGCATTTGTCATATTGCTGAAAGCTTTCTGTAGTCATGGGATTATAATGAAAACAGATGTGTTTAACTATCTGTCAATAAAAAAATGACAGGATATAATATAATATGTGGAAATGTACTGTTCCAAAGACAGATAGGACAACCTGGAGAACTGTGAAAGATAGTAGTATAGTATATTAATGAAAAAGAAAGATCATGCCAGTGATCTAATTAGGACTATAGAGCTGCCTATAACATTAACTCGTTTTTGCAATATATTATGCTGATAATGGAAGTACACAAGAAACAGTAGTAATAAAAGGCACCTCTTCTGATATTCATGTAATTTGATGTAATGCAGAGGACAGGAATTAAAGTCATAAGGAATAATATCGTTTGCATTCAAGGTTTATGAGTGATATCTTCCACATCTAGCAAGTAGAGGTACTTCATTTCTTCTTGAAATTAAAACACCTTAAGGCAACTTCTGCGAATGTATGTATAGACTGTGGTCCTTTTCTCCACATCTGTATACACACATGACAAGTATCAAAACAAACAACAAGTATGTTTTTTCTTTTGAACGCTGTTTCTGTAGCCAGCTGCTTGCAAAGAGCACTGCAACACCTGGCTGTGTTGGACTCTCCATCAAAAAAAAGTTACCTATTCAGATCTGGGCCAACTAACATTGGCCTAAATCCTGAGAATCACTTAACTTTATGACTTAAGAACCATTGGAAGGTGTCTGATCTTCTTTGCCACTGAATTGGGTACATCCGCAGGGGAGACACTTCAAATTCTGAAAAGTCTTTGCCTACCTGAGTAGGGCTTTATATAGGTTTATTTCTTCATTTTCCTTAAACATTGTTTGTGTTTCATGTGAAATAGGTAGTTTTTTTCTCCACTGAATTAAATTTCTTAATGTGTCTCGCCAGTCACTTATTTTTAGAAAGCACAACTCACCTTTCACTGACCAATTTGTGCAAGCAGAGAGTGAGAATCTCATCACATGAGCTCTCATTTTAAGGTCTTGTCCTAATCATTTCTCACCTTTGCCAAATAATCTCATGGACAAAACAAAGATTAAAGTCAGTGTACATGAATTTTATTGGCGTCTTTCCGTATTACTAGCTGTGAGACCAATGCAGAAGTTAAACACTTTCTTCCTTATTTCCATTGCTATAAAATAGGAACAGCATGGCCCTGTGTCATGTATACAAAGTATACATATGAGGAAGAAACACAGCAGAAAGGATATGTTGGGCTTTGGAAGATCTGACATAGATCTTGACATTTATACTAGAATCAGATTTATTTCCACTTTCATATATTTTTGAATGGAAGAATTACATAAGCCTGGTAGACTAAGGGTTGCATGACGCCTTGCTAACAGTTGACCAATACCTGGTGTTAGAGAAAGATAAGGCTTCCTATGCCTCACAGAAACTTTCTCTTTAATAACTTACTTAAGAAGAATTATTTTACATATGCAAGATTTTTATTTTTATAAAAAGTTACCTGATTTGTTGACTTACATTAATGCCATAGGTAGTTCTACTACCCAACATGTTACAGCTAATCTAAAAATTAGGTGCGAATAAATACAAATCCAATAACAACAACAACATTATAATCTTCTTTACTTTAAACCAACATCTGAATTAAAAATGAAAAATTTATGATAGACAGAGGGAGTTTAGGACACGATTTTATTTAAAAGAAGACAGGAAGAGAACAGGTGTTTATTGTAAAACTTTGAATGACAAAAAGCAATAATATTATTGTGCTGCTCTTAGTTATTTTACCATTAATTGACATTTATTCTAGTAGTGAAGAACTAGAATGTAACCAGAAAAATGTAACCTACTAGAAATGCAACAGGGTTAGGACGCAGCACAGATTTCCAATGTCTGCAGCCTTCCACTCATCCCTTTAGAGTATTTTGTTGGGTATATGCAGAGCCTTGTAGTTTAGTAACCTGCATATTGCCCTTTCTCAGGCAAAGCTATAAATGTTTCTTCTCATCTTTAGAGGATGAATTTACATATTGAAATTCTAAAGCGGCTTCACTCACTCATTTGTGAAGCAGTATGGCCAAAGAATTAAAAGCCTCACCATTTTCATGGAACCTACCACCTGTTTGAATTTTATCAATTTTATCCAAACAATTTAAATAAAAACCAAAAGTAAGAAGTGGAAATCAAAACCACAATAAACTTCAAACATACTTACTCTGTTCTGTCCTCCTTTCTTAATTGACTTATCATGGCATTAATTCAAAACCACAAGATTTTTAACTTGAAAAATGCAAGACATTCAAATTAAATGAAGATTTTTAAATTCTCTATCCCTCTACCTAAACCAACCAGAATTTTGCAAGTTTACAGTTCTGCCCTTACCTACATCAGGGTTCTTATGTCTCTTACCATTCACCCTCACTGTCATGTGTTGAAAACTTCTTAAATCTCTCTTGATCCTACAGTAAGTTTACAGATATGCCCTAATGAAAGGCTACTTTGCTTCTCTTGTGATGTAAAAAATTGCAGCTCTTTGGATAATAACCTCCAAGACTGTAGTAAAGGAAGTAAAATCTCTGAATAACGTAAAAAGGAAATGAAATACAAGTTCCCTATTTGTCATTAAAGCAATTGTACCAAACTAATGTTTTGCTACTGAAACGAGAGAATTCCTGAAAGACTCTGTTGTGAGGAGGTCAGGTAGCTTGGGAACTTAATTCAGTCTCTTCCCAAACATAATTAAAAATTCACATATATATCCATTATGTGAAAATAGCAGAGGGTTTTGGTGGTGGTTGCAAACAGAATAGAGAACATTGTGGCTGCTTTTCCTTCAGTTTCAGAGGGATGTAAAATTCTAATTATAAGGGAAAAAACAACAGTCTTTTATTTTAAAGTATAACACGGACAGCAAAACACAATGGGTAGGATCCTTTCCTATTTTGTGTAAATTGAAGGAAGAAAGTAACACTGATAGGTAGAGGATAAAACACACAATATTTTCTAAAACAAGACAAAATTCTACGTATTTATTGCAGTTTCACTACTATATATGTGGATCAATTTGTTAATTGCAGATTCAGCTTCAGCATACAAAATGAGTTGCGTCAGGTGAATTTTAGCTCACTTAGTTCTGTTTTTGAGGTATGCTTACATCTTTCTAAAGAAAGCAACATATAATTTTCTAAAGCAGGTGTTTCTCTGTTGTATGAGGACTTAAAGATTTAGTTTTCTATGTTATTTTACACTATTTTTGGGTGCTGAATACATTGTTTTATAGTGTTCTAATTTCATAAGCTTGGACTCTACAGAATATGCAATGTCCCTCACCTAAAAAAAGGTCCTTGTGACTCATTCTGGTTTAGAGCTGACAGAATATTGATCATCCATTAAGCAAATTTAGTGTATGTGATACCATCCTCAAGGTGGAGATAAGGAGACACACAGTGTAGGAACAACAAGACTACTTAATATTCTAATCTTAATCACCTATCTACTGTCCATATTTATAACATTGCTCTCAGTGGACACGTTCTTTTGTCCTGAACTATCACTCAGGAGTGTTGTATTTGTAATTCACTGATGAGTATTTGGTTGCTTTAGACTCCTACTTTAATTTGATACTGATTAATAAAAAATAGAGTCTTACAACTGAGATAATATAAATCATTGTTACTGTTTTCATACAATTCTAAAATTGAAGTTAAACTGACAAAGTGACCTTATTCTGATACACAGTGTTTTGCTGAAAAGATAAATGCAACTGTATTTCATTTCAACAACAAAACTCTTGCAATGTTGTATTATTCCATCGGCTTATCTGCAGTTTAGGGTTTATCTATTCATTCTGCGTAAGATCTTGTGAATGTAATTAAGGGTCACACATCTGTTATGAGGAGTAAGGGATAAAGGAATTAATTTCTTATTTTTTCTTCCCTAGAGCTAGAAATTGGCTTGCAAGTTACTATTCGTTGGAACACCCCAGAGTGCTGACAATAAATGAAACAGATACAGCTGCACTCCACTAGGCAACAGAAAATCAGATTCACAGAAAAACATCCACCCATAAAAAGTACTGGACATTTATCCTCAGAACAAGGATTTACAGAACTTTTCAGTGACTGAGCACTTCTAAACATTAGAGCTCAGTTAAACTGAGATCTCTAATTTATATGCTATATATCCTGGCATTTTAAGTCTATTTCTACAATTATATTTCTTTTTTATTTGTAAATTAAAAGCATTATAATTTACAGAAATTTTGATATTATTTTAAAATTTTCTATCATGTGTTAATGCCATCAGGTCTGACTCATTGTGAATTAAGGGACTTTGATGCTAAAACCTATATGTGAATAAAGCATGACTTAACATTTATTATGGAATTCAGTGAGTTCAGAAAAAAGCATGGGATACTCATTTCAAGAACCATTTGATATGAGAATATGGTAGACTGTGCAAACATCACTAGAGGGAGTCACGACCACACAAACCACATTGGTGTATTTCATAAACAATTTACTGAGCTGAAATCTGGTTCCAGACTATGAAGTTTGTGCCATGTTATACAATAGTCACCTGTAGGAAATTCCCATTTGTTTTCTGGAGAAAGGAAAAGGGGGAAATGCATCTGTCACGAATAAATTTTCTTTTTTGTTGTTTTTTGTCTGTTTTTTTTTTTTCCTTAATATTGAAGGAGTTACGTTAGTATAATTTACCCATTTAATAAGTAGCCCAAAGAGCTTGCTGGGAAAGCTTTACATGGGGTTTCCTAAGGATGGAGACTCCTTGACCTTTCTGGGCAACATGTGCCAGTGCTTGGTCACCCCCGCCCAGTGAAAAGGTGTTTCTTCTTATGTTCTGACAGAATCTTTTGTAAATCAGTTTGAGCCCATTGTCTCTTGTCCTGTCACTTGACACCACTGAGAAGTGCCTGTTTCTGTCTTCTTTACATCCTTCCTTCAGGTATGTGCATCGATAAGATCCCCCGAGCCTTTCCTTCTTCAGGCTAAACAGTCCCAGCTGTCTCAGCCTTTCTTTGTAGAAGAGATGCTCCAGTCCCATAATAACTTTCTTGGCCTTTCATGGCACACTCACCAGTGTATTAGTGCTTCTCATGTGCTGGGGAGCCCAGAACTGGACACAGAACTCCAGGCGTGGCTTCACTATTGTTGCTCAGACGTATAAAGTATCACAGACATTATAATTAAGATGTCTATTCTTAATGAAACCAAAATTGGAAACCTGATACAATGGCAAGAGATAGAAAGACCTTGATGAAATGGAACATTGCAAACAAAATTCAACTATTTTTGTATTCTGGAGGGGTAGACAGAATTTTTTTTCCTACATTCTAGAAACAACTGCAGCTAAAACCATAGCACATCTTTCTGCCACCAAGATATAACACTGATTTTATTTAAAAAAAAAAACAGTTTGAGACCTTTACTGTGACTAAGATGTGTTCTCACTAGAGCCAGACTCTTTCCCATGCTCTGGTTTCAGCACTTTTTCTACTGTTTAGGGATGACAGCAGCAAGACTTCATCTTGCCTTTGGTTTGAAATGGTTGCTGACTTTATTCCTTCTGTGCTCATCTGATTATAGCTTTTGGTCCTACACAAGTGTCTATGGTGAAGACTAAAGAAGTTGAGGTGCTACCCTGCTTTTGAGATTGTGTTAGCAATAACCTAGGAGAAACACCATTTAGAGGCATCATATAGATTGCGGTTAATAAATTTGACCTGTAGATTGGTGATTGGTATTCACTCAAAGCGAACATCATGTTTCTGCTGAGCCTGTTTCAACGGCACAGGTTTCCCAGCAGTTATATGCCAACCAAACAGTTCAGAAAGAAAAAATAAGTGAAGCAGTTAAGAAAGGTTTTAGAATACCTTTACAATTTCTAACTATAAATCTATATGCGTCTCTTCCTAAATTAATGATAAGCACAGTGACTTTATTGAACTCACCCTATCTTTACCAGTTACCGTCAATCAAACAGTAAACAAACAATATAATTTGACTGATCTGACTAGTTACTCAAATGATAATGACAACTAAATGCAGGCATAAGTATCAAACAAAAGACTGAAAACAATCTGCAACACAAAATTTGTTTCAAAAAGTTTAAATTTCTGAAAAACCAAAGTCATCTCACAGACTCTGAAGACGAAGACAGAAATGTGTTGATTATATTAATAGCAGAATTCATCCATTTTGGTACATAGTATTTCTTCATACAGTAGACCTCCTCAAACCACCTTTATTGGACTCCACTGGAGACTACAAAGAAGGTGGTTTTGTGTCTTCATAAATACGTTTTCTCCTTTTTTTCTTTTTTTTTTTTTTTTAATTAAGAACTTAAAGATTTTTTTTTGTCTAAGCTTCTCTTTCCTGTATGTATCTTTCATTCCACTTCTAAATGCTCTTCACATGGCAATAAAAATCGATGTTTCTCTCCACTTTCAACTGCATTTCTTTCCCTCCTTACTACTTCAAAGTTTAACAGGAGAGTTTTAAAGTGCCCTTACAGAGGGCCCTCACCCAGCAGCTCTGCAGAACCATGTTTGAATAATTCATCAGACTCAATCTTACAGAGTGACTAATGTGCTAATTATACAGAAGAGTCATTTATAAGGTTGGATCGGGTGCTCAATGCTAAACATCATTATAAAATATTCATATGGTATTTGGGAATCTTCTGAAAACTGCAGATATGACAGACATCCATAAAGATGGATAATTTCCTCAGTACCATAGTCCTGCTCAACTGAAAAGATTTATCAGAAAGCCAGCATCAGGACTGGTAGAGATACAATCTATTGTGACTGTGTGTTAGAAATAGATTACCTATGCATACTGCAAAGCAATTTAAAAATAGCTCGTCATATTGAAAGCCTCCTATAGTCATGATACGTCCCTTAATTTATTGTGAAATTTGAACCTAACATTGTACATGGGCTGTCTTGTACAAGATCTTGTTAAAAGTGCTTATAAAAGTTCTGTGTGAAACATGAAACTTGACCATATGTGTTTGGCCACAACACTTCAACTTGAACTATACATTTCAGTTATGTTTTAAAGTGAAGGAATGGGAAGCTTTTGATTTATAACAAAAAGCAGAACTTAGTGAAAACCAGATAACAGTGTTTGTTACTGGAATAGGTGAGATTCTTCTCTCAGTGACATAAGATGCAACAGGAGAAATAATAATGAACAAAAACCTATCCAACAGCCAGAAAGACCACATGCAAATCCAGAGATGGATCTACAACATTTCTGTAGCCAAACGAAATATGGTGCCATCTAAAGCATATATGCCATCTCATAAGGAATATTTTTACTGTCGGGATAATATGGCAAACCTTTGCACTGGCAACAGAAAAAGCAGTTTTTATGTTTCATTTTAAGGTCTACAGTTACGTAAACTCATTAGCTGTAATTTTCTAGACTAAGCCACAGTTCTTCCAGTTATTAATGAGTATAATTTTATTTCACACACTTTCAACAAAGTGGCTTATACTGGACAGCATCTTGGTCAGTTTGGATACTGCAGTGTCCCATTACTGTTTTCTCCTTGTTTTCTCTTGTTCAGAATGAAAAAAAATTGTTCCAGAAGAACACGCTCAGAATTACTTCTGGATACCAAGCCAGCCATGGACAGTCCCAGATATGCTAGGAATGCCCATTGCATTCATGATGTGGAAACAGACTGCTGGAAACAGAAAAAAAACCCTCTTTTTCGTATGTTTTTTTCAGGATCAGACAACATAAAATGGAACCAATAGAACGCTTTTGTCCTTTCCTTACAAAAACTGCTAAAATTTTGTCACTTCATGTTGCTTTCCACTTAGGACAAGTATTCTTGCATTTTTAATATCATGATTCTTTGTTTCACTTGCAGACTTCTTCCACAGTTCAATGCTTGTTCAAGTATATAAACATATCTGTGACTAGCCTGCTGCTTAAACAATGGCCTTGACTTCTGATGCCTTCAGACTGCAACTCCATTCCCAGCAGGAGATCTTCTGTTAGACTGGATGCTCCAAAACCCTCACGATCCTCTTTACATCTTGCTGCTGACATTATTTTGAGCTCTGCTGTCATCATAACATCTTTCTTAGTCCTGGTTTAAAATTTGAAATAACTAATCTGGAGTGCCTTCTTTTCCATATACCTCTCTGTCATATAATGTCTCATTTTTCTTACTCTCAACTGGTTTAGAGATATCAAAGGTTACGTGAATTGCAAATGGGCCTAGGTAGAAAACAGATGCCAATAGAAAAATAGCATAAGTTTCTCTTGGGTATATACGGAAAAAAAATCTGCACGTTCACAAGAAACAGTTTTAGGAGACTAGGGAGTGAGTTGGTGATGTACGATAAGCAGTATGACACGCATACATATCGAGCTAACTGACAAAGCTAAGTGCAGTGAAAAAAGACCTGAATTATGAAAACTATATCTAATTGGAAAAATAAGGAAAAACTTCAATAGTAAACTTAGGACAAGAATGATTTTTCAATGACATGAATTTCAACTACTGTTAATATTTCTGTGGGATTCTTTTACAAGGACCCAAGTGAAAGTTAGCTATTATAAACAAGTTTATAAAAATCTCAATCTGTTTTTAATGAATTGGAGAAGTTAAAAAGGAAGCAAAAAGTAAACAACAAATCAATTAAAATCCCACATAATTGAGCAAAAGGTGCTTCATTTAATATTTCTGCCCCCAAAAAGGAAGCCAAATCACCTAGATTAATAATCCAGTTTGAAAATGCATATGAGAGGGACATAGTAATGGGTATTTGGGGTACTCTGACTGTGTGAGCAAGCAGTACGTGTGTGATAATTTCAGAGATACAGAAAAAAGTGTCCCTATCTCAGGAAGAATGAATCTTTAACTTTGCTCACCTGTGATAAAGAAAGAGAACTATATGTTTGCTATGGGAAAGAGAATCCCATGTGTTGCCCAATTTATTGGGCAACTATCCATCCTGAAGAGCTAACAAGTGAAGCTGAATCTTCTTTCCTCTTTGGAAGAGTCTATAAAGTTCTTACAATTTAAACTCACGTACTTCCACTCGAACATTTCTGTTTAGACTGTTTCAGATATTGATAACAATTTAAAGATTGAACATATTTGGTTAGAAATTGATTAGTTTACTGCTTTTTTTTTAACCACTATGTCTATTAGATTCATGTTTTACATTAATTCTTCCTTGCCAATGAATTGCAAATCTTCATTCTGTTAATGCATTGAAGCCATTGCTGGAAAGTGGGCATATGAATGAACGATCATGCAGTGCTCCCTAGAAAATCAGACATTATGGAATGTATTTAGAAACTTTTTTCTTTTTTCAGTGTCTGGTTTAACTAAATCTTTGTTTATACAGATGACTATATCTGAATATACTATCGACTTCAGTTCAAGCCCTTTTCATATATGGCTGTGTAAATGAGATAAATTTAGATTCTGGTTAAATTGACAGGCTGTTTCTGGAATTATTCTCTATGTTCTGCCCTCATGAGCCATAAAGATTTTTCACTATAACGAGTATTTATATAAACATAGAGACATACAGTGCGATACACCAGATGGCTGCACTGCCATTCAGAGAGACCTTGACAGACTTCATGGGGACCTCATGAAGCTCAACAAAGGGAAAGGCAAAGTCCTGCCTCTTGGAAGGAATAACCTCAGGGACCTCTATACAATGAGGGCCAATTGGCTGGAAAGCAGTTTTGCAGAAAAGGACCTGAAGTCCTGGTGAACAACAAGCTGACCGTGAGCCATCAACACACCTTCACAGCAAAAAAAGGCCAACAGGGTCCTGGCTGTGTTAGGAAGAACATTGCCAGCAGACCTAGAGAGGTGATTCTTTCTCTCTCCTCAGCACTGATGAGGCCACACCTGGTGTCTCAAGACCACCTAAACAGTCATACTTTTACCCTGTAAACACTCCATCACAGAAACACAAAATAGCTGAGGTTCGAAGAGACCTCTAGAGATCATCTATTCCAACCCCACTGCTCAAATCAGGGACAGATAGATAACTTTCTCAGAGTGTAAGTTATCTCTATAAATTCAGTTAATACTTAAAATTAGCTGCTACAGTCCGTAATAGAAAGACTTTAAGAGGAAGAGGCATCTTACAGAATTTCAGAATTTACCTCTAACCAGTCCAATATGTAAACATTTACACTATTACTGCATTTTAAAAGCTAGGCGATATATTGATATACCTTTTTTTTTCTTTTTTCCTTCCCATCCAGGGGAGCTGAACAAGTTTCATTTGGTCTTGAGAAAGTATAGATAGAAAGTTATTTACATTTTTATACAGACTGATATTCAATGTGAAATTGTAAACGTAAACATGCATACACATGCAAGCATGTGCTCAGAACTTTTGAAATCTAAAATAGAAATTGCATTCATTTAAACCATTAAGACTTGAGACTTCTTTACATTATTGTTTATGGAAAATACGGAAAATTAACCTGATTGTTTGCATACTTTCAGATACCACTGACAAAAAGAACCTGGAGTGGGCAACATGACATTAAGGCAGAGTCACTCTCACTCATTGATTAAAAATTTATAAGAAAAACAGTGCCATAAAAAAAAGCTTATTCCCAAATATTCAGGACTCTGAAATATGCAAGATAATTTTTGATAGCTCTTGAAATTTTTCACCCTGCAATATCAATTTCTCAAGAGCAGTGATTTCAAATGTATTCTTACTTAATTCACAAGTATGCAACTTAGCTAAAATGTCACACTTGATTATCTGGAAGAATACTTTTTCTTCTCGTGGGTGGCTGCACATGAGACTGATTACCCTAGAAGACTTCTATACCTTCGTTTTTGTTTAAAGTAGTGATGCGCAGGTAGTAAAAGTAGCAATGCTACTATTTTTGTCTTCCAGTGATATTTATTTGTTGCAGCAACCTATTTTGGAGCAGCTGTCTCTGAAACAGTGGCCACCATCTGCGAAATGTATCCAGAGAATGGCCCCAGCCAATGTATCGCTGTGATAGCTTCTTGCCCTCAACTGAAGACCCAGCCCTATTTTTGTACTGATTCTACACCAGACAGAATTTCCCGAAAAATACAAAATTTTCATAAATGAATTAGGAATAGGTTTATTGGGAATAAGTTTCTTGTCAGTAAGGAATCTGAAGATGAGTGGTAAATCCTAAGGAAAGTTTTAAAACAAAAGGAGTTTATGTACTTAGCAAATATACCTCTGTCTTTTGTTAGCTCTGCTCAACACCTCCCTCCTAGGGAATGAATATGCTACTTTTTTCATAATCTGCATGTAGCTTCTCTGTGCTCTAAACCCTGGATTTGGGAGATTATACAATCCTGAAGGCTGGTATAATCTGTATCTGTGGGGTAAGATCAGTGTAGTTCTCTGACCATTTTTTCTGTTACATGTAGAATGTAATAAATCTAGTGGTATTCAAGAACACATTACACTTCTGGAGATATAACATTAATTGGCTGTGAACAAAGCCAAAACTATCCTGGAATGCTGATGTTTGTAACTTCTGGTTTCAGTGCCTCTTTCTTGTGCTATTTACTGATTGTGCAATAGTTTTTCCACCCACTCACCCACCTTTCCTGCTCTCTACCTTCACAATACCCATAGAGGTTTCATTAAGAGCTTATTATACCATTGTATTTGCATGTTTCATTCATTAATTCAGACTTCAGTATTTTATTTTTTCTTTGGAATTATTTCTATGTTGTTGAGGTTCTTCACAGTTAACACCATAAACCAGATTAATAGGCCCGATACAAAAGGTAATCAATCAAGATTATTATGACAGTATGACAAAATAAGTATTCAGAATTTTTCAAAGTAAAAGTAACTGATACTGTAAAAGGAAAAGTAGAAATGAGGTGCTACAGTCTTGCGTACTTGCTATGGATGGATTTGCCTGTCAGGAAGCTGCAATGGCTGGCAACTCCACTAGAGATGGTGCCAGGAGCCACAGGGGCTTCCCCAGAGGCCAGCAGGACAGGCATCCTCAGTGGTGAGGGCCCATCCCACCCCCCCAGCCAGGAGCAGGGCAGATGGGAGGCAGCCAGAGACAGCCTCAGCCCCAAGCATTAGGCACTTCCCTGGGGATGGGGACAGGCCAACACCAGGCAGGGATGGTGGGTGTGGGTCAGGATCAGGCCCAACAAAAGACCCCAGGGTTTGGCACAGCCCCAGCATGGTCACACAGGGCCTTGGGGATAGAGATGGGCCAAAGCTGGGCCTGGTTCAGCGAGCCCCATGGCCAAGCCAGACAGGGCTGTGAGGAACTGGAGACTGACGCTCCTGTAGCATTGCTAGAGCACAACATGGTGGTCCCAGGCATTGACATGGGGTCCTGGGTCAAGAGTAGGCTGGAGGCAGCCCTGGGGGTTGGCGGGGGACAGTCAGGACTGGGAGCATCTTCAGGCCCATTACATTATCTGGTGTGTTTTATATCAGAAAATCTTCCTCACAAAGAAAAAAACTGACAACTAATAAGATGAATTAGTTGAAGAATGCATGAAGTGAACCCAAATGGAACATAATTATTCCCATATGAATTTTCTTCATATAAATTATTTATTCCCATACTAGAGAATTCCCATATTAGGGAAATTTTTAATTCATAGTGTAAATAATGTCTGGAGAAGTCTTTTCAGATGTTGTTAAATGATCTGTTCTGTCTCTGGAGCAAATTAGATTAAATGTTGTAATTTAGCTAAGAAAATGGTCACAGGTCTGGCTGAAGTGTACTGATATTTGAAAATATATTTTTTTAACATGACTGAAACCCATCACTGTTATTTGGGTGCCTTTCATCTGACTTCCATCAGGTAAATGTCTTCTCTTAATTCCACGATTTACCACACATTCCAGACAAATTAAGTGTTCCCCAAGTTTACAGCTGAAAATGATGAACTTGAGGTTATAGAGAGAAGGTGCTTACACTAACAGATTCTTTCAACAATTCATCTTTTCCTAGAGGAATATTTTAAGTGCCCTACCTCTTTCAGTTTGGATTATTTTCATGCCTGAGCCCTTCTGAATGCCAATGACTTTTCTGCAGCAAAAGAAGGAAAGGGTTATTAATTTCTCTCATTCATGTTATGACCCATTCCTTCCTACATATTTTAATTTTTCTTACTGTTAAAGATTTGGATTTTTCTGAAGAAACCTAATACAAAAGGAAAACCTCACTACAGACCCTTTTTTTTTTTTTTCTCAATATCATGTCTTTCATGAAAGAAAAATGTTATTTGACATCTCAGTTTTAACTGAAGAATCTTAACTATGATCAAGGTCCAACAAAGGCTGTTGGATAAAAACCCTGGTTTTCATTTATTGAGAATTTATGCTTTATGTCAGATGTATTACCTTGCATGTATGATGGCAAACAGGCACTTTGCCTGTTACAAACTCATACTATATTTATTTCCTACTCTTATTGTATTTGTTTTTAACTGTTTGGTAATGTACAAAGCTGGCATATGTCTCACCAGATTATAAATTCTACAAAGCTGTTAGCATTTTGTGAAGTATCATAATGTACTCTTGACTGATCTTTTATTACCAAAGACCTCAGCCAGCTACTGAAGACTGAAACTGGCAGAATATTTAGCGTGCCCTAAGTGTAACTTTGAGACAGCAGGAGCTAGAGCTTTCTGTAATTATACTCCCTGATTGTGGAATCTGCTCCCTATTGAGACTGGAAGAGCAGCATATGTTGTGACATTTAGGTTAAAATTAAAGAGGTGCACAAGTTTGTTGATGCATTTAACTGTGGAGAATAATCTTAATTATTATTTTTGAATTGTGTTTGTAAGAAAAAAAGAACATAAAACCGAAGCTGTACAGAGAACTTCATGATGTTAAGAGACTGTTTTAAATTGTTTGTTATTATTTGTTCACAAATTAAAGGAAAAATAAGAGGTAATCAACACCATGAACACAAAATAAAACATTCAGTCTGGATTCTGAGAAAATAGTTATTGCACTCATATTAGTTCATTCATGCAATCTCACCCACTTTATACATGGAGAGGCTGGAATTTGCCCTGAGAAACATAAGCTATGAAACCATATTTCTAATTAGATCTGTCTTTAAAATTAACTTGAAATCACTGAAAAATTTCTCACTTCATTTAATTAGTAGGTAATTTTTTTCTAGGTTGGCTGGGTCATTTAGCTAGTGTGACATCCATTCATAATATTATCTGCATTTTCAAATATTCTTGGTTTTAAATATTCTATTTAGTAGCTGCCACATATTACTTCAGCAAGTATTTTTCTCCCGCAGTGTTTATTTTATATTAGAACACAACATTATCCTAGAAGAACTTTTTTTTTTTTCATTATTAGGTCAGGCTGTATTTAACACTGGAATTCTTATTGCATCTCTATAGGTGTCCACATAAAATGGGATAAATCTCAGGTGTTTTCTTCAGAATTTCATTAATTTGTCCTCACAACATTATCTTTTTAATATAAACAGTTTCTAATATGTCATGTCTTTCATGAATGTTATCACAATTAAACACCATAAACACATCTGAATTTTGTAATCCTAATAGAGGCCAAAACTAGATAGTGAGTTATGGTCAGGGCTGTTGACATTTTGTAATCCACAAGACAAGAAAATATAGTTTTCCTTGTCTGCATAAAGACCCTATTTGATTCTGTACTTCTTGCAATTCTACTTTTCTTCGTGCGTCTCCCACAGGGTCTCCTGTCCAAGAAGAGACAGCCAGTTTCCTATTGTCTTTTACCTCTTGGCTGGTAACTGCCTGTTTGGAAGTTTGTGAGTTAGGTATACCTAAGTTACTATAAACTTACCAATGCCTTGTACATACCGTCTCTCAGAAACATTTCATTCTGGAGGACTATGTCCATAGAGATTCCTTTTAGATGATATCCCATCCCAACTCCTCATGAGGACAATCTTAAGTGTCAATAGATAGGACAGTAGTGTCTGTTGTAACATAAGAGGAAAGATAAAACGTTTTATTCAAACTGGGATTCATTCAGTTTAAAATACATATTTTTTTTATTAACTAAAAGAACTGTGGGTTTTTTAATAATAAGTTATCATATTCATTTTATAATTACTATCGATGTAAATTTTGGGCTTGGTAAGAAATCTTTCTCAAAAGGTTTTAAGAATCCTCTCATGCTATATAGATCTGGGGGAGAGGGGGAATAATAATAATAATAAAAGAAATAGTGGAACAGCTAGTAATTTGCTTGCTGTGCTTGGAAATAGATTTAGCTTTCCTTCATAGTAAAATACTAGCAGAGTTTCAAGTTTTGTGTTAGCTTTCTCTATTAAAAATAAATTGTACAAGATTTTTAATATAAAAATATTGACCATTTAATGAAGGACTATTCCAAAGGATAATTTGAGAATATCATATGCAATGAATAAACACTGAAAGGAGACAGAGGTGAGGTAATTTTTCTGCACTGTGGAATGATTCTAGAAGTCTTTTATCAGTTAGAGGACTATGGAAAGAATAAGCATGGGCACATATATTTTAAACAAGTCTATAGTTACCCGGGTCCTCCTTCTTGCCCTTTTTGAAGACTGGAGTGACATTTGCTTTCCTTCAGTCCTCAGGCACCTCTCCTGTTTCCCAAGACTCAGCAAAGATGATGGAGAGTGGTCCAGCAATGACTTCTGCCAGCTCCCTCAGCACCCGCAGAATTCTGCTTGTACCTATAGTATTCCAGACTTCTGTGACAAGTTTTCTTTCATCTTTCTAGAAAGCTGAAGGTCCCTTTTTTTTTTTTAATTATTATTTTTTTAAAGCGAAAGAAACAAACCATACTGAAAACATCCACTCTTTCTGCCAGCAACATCAACCGTCATAGCTGATGAAGATGTCAGCCTGAAGTACTTGCTGGGCAAATAGCCACAAGTCTGAATAGTAGCTTGTACTTCAATAATACACACAAAGCTATATTTCCCATTGATATACATAGGCAGATTTATCAAAATTCAGTAACTTATTCGTATTAAGTAAGCAAATACTCCTCTATATGCTTATATCAATAAGTTTTCAATAGGCCAGCACGTATCAGTGAACATGCAGCGGGAACTTTTTGGTGGTTCATGCTCCTGACCACTAAACAGAAAAATGAATGAGAGTTCTCAGTGTGCACAGGAATCTCACAAGTCTTAGCAAAATTAATGTGCTTGCTTTCGGAAGAAGTGAAGAGGTACATATGAAGTATGAGGATAAACAAGGAATAAGTGGTAGACGAGAAGCAGCATGAGGTGTAGTGGAGATTCTTGGTTTGAAAAGACAGGAAAATTGTTGTTTCTGTCATTCTTTCTGGCTAGGTGAGTGAAATGTTCTGCAAGCCAGTGGAGAGAAACCAAAACTGAGAGATGGCTGTCTCCTAGTTCAACAATGAAGGGAAGACTGAGGAATTTCTAGACAGATGGATAGAAGACTGCCAATTACTGGTGATGCTGGAGATGGCAAATCCCTGAAAGCAGGATAATCATATAGTTTTTTTTAGTCCTAAGAAAATTCAAGGCCAGAAAACTGATAAAGATCTGGATAGAGTAATTACTATTAAAATGGGAGAAGATGTCCTGAATACACTAGAGAGCCATAAGTCAAAGTTCAGAGGTCTAGCATGAAGTTTGGATCTATGAGTTCTTAAACATTTTCCAATCTACCAAGACTACACAACTAAGACAGAGACCTCTCTTTTCTCCAGATAAGAAGGGAAAAGTGATATTCTTCTGAGAAGTGCCTGTCTATTAGTCTGTGACCCTTAAACCTGAAAGGTTAGAAGGACTGAAATCCATGTAAGAACTTGGGTTATTGTCACTCAGTTTTAACAAGTGATTTTGCTTAATAACTAAGACATGTAACGGTGAAAAAATCAACGAATAAGCAGTAAGGTAGGTAAGATGCTTCCTAAAGCTTCACTCAGCAATTTTAACTTGGAGAGGATTAAGCTCATATTTTCTTCTGTTTCAGTACTCCTGGCTTTACAGACTATATAATTTTCTTTCAGAATTTCAAGCATAGTTAATACTTAATACATAGTTAATCCTCTCCTCTCCTCTCCTCTCCTCTCCTCTCCTCTCCTCTCCTCTCCTCTCCTCTCCTCTCCTCTCCTCTCCTCTCCTCTCCCTTCCCTTCCCTTCCCTTCCCGGAATCAAGTTCTCTGTCTTTCTTTGACTCACAGGCTCCCCCATAAGCAGACAGGAAATAACACAGAGCTGGTCAAACAGGAAGCTAGTATGCCCACATCTTCCATGTGATGAAAGGCCAGGAGGGCCTTTGCAGATGGTCCACCATGAGACTTAGAGTAGGTGTCACAATTTCATGTTGGCTGTTTGCAAGGAAGCTGCTGCTGTTTTGGGAGGTCAGCTAGAGTTCTTGTAGGTCATCCCTGATAGTCCTATATGACTCCTATTTCACAGCTGTTAAAAAAACCACATGTCACCACCACCACCAGTTTTAAGCTGTACCAAAGTTACCATTCAGGGCTGCTTTATTATCTTGATTATCTGCTAAACTCCTGAAATTGAAGATATCTGCAACTTCCTCTTAGTTTCATTCAGAACTCCTGATGTCTGTCACTTGTTTTCACCATTCTCCATGCCCATTATTTCTAATTGGTGCAAGACTGTGACTGTATCAAAAGAACCACCAAAATGATGACTGAGAATGACAATTACAAGATATAAGCTTGTCTTGATTCTTTGGTCAGTAACAGCTTAAGTGGAGATAAAAGGAAAGACCGAAATGTTTTTTTCCTAAGAAATGAAGATTCATGTTGAGTAGTCATTGTAAGGGTTAGGCAGAGAGTGCTGAGAGATAGTGAGAATTTAGTGGAAAATTTTAGATTCAGAATAGGGAAGCAAGCGATAATGTAGGCAGCCCATGAATTACAGGCATGATATCAGCTAATGCAGACTCACGTTTATGAAGTAATGAGGAACTGGAGTCAAAAAGGATGAAAACGAGGTAAACTTGATGTAGGAAGATGTCAATATCTCCTTACAGAACATCCTGTAAACCTATATAGACTGCACTAAAACAGTCCTTCTTCTCCAGCAGTAGCTACAGAATGGCGTTGTTCCTTGGAGGAGAGGTTATGTGGTGGACACGGATTTGTTGATAGGCTTTTGGTGCCTTTCCTTTCAATATCATTTGAGAAATTATATTTTCTTTTAGTTCATAGAGAGTTGCCTGCTTTTTGCTGAATCTTTTGTTGTAAGCAAGTTTATAAGATGAGAAGTAAGAACCTTGATAGTCTTTTTTGCAAGAGAGCTGTGACAGTTACACGAAAGAGTGAATGAAAATCTCTGAGGAAATGGATGAAGGAAAAAGAGACTTGCTGGCCTGTTTCAGTCTTGCAAAGACTTTTGTTGTGAAAATGAATAATCATTCACATGAGTGTCTGAGAATGGAATCATTTCAGATAAGACAGACATTTGAAGTGTTTCCAGTTCCATAAAAGGTGAATTAAACACTGACATTTGAGAGGCCAACCGAATTGAGACTAAATGCAGTTGAGATTAAATGCAGTTGCCTACACTGAGAAAAGTGATTACCCTAACTGCAGATGACTGTTTTTAGTCAAATGAGTGGCAAATTATGTTAGTTTAAGTGTAGGACTGGAATACATATTGTGGAATAACAAAAACCCTTGAAATGTTTCTCAATAGTGTATACACTCAGCTTGTTTGCATCCCTACACAAGAACATTACTTAGTATAATGTTTAATTAATATTATTCAGTCTTACTAGATTTGGTTTGTCAAGTGATCTATAAAATTAAGATATGAGTAAGGAGTCATACCACTGTGCATTACTGCAGTCTCTAAAGTGCTTCAGAAGAAAACAACCTATAGCAATATTGGTTTTGTTGTCATAATGTATAGAAAAAACGGGACTTCATAGCTCTTTATATAAATTGAGGAAAATAAATCTAAAATAGAAAAGCAATCAAATGAAATAGACAAGTATATATGTTTTTCAATCCTTAAGTTTGGTCCAGGAATATCAGCATACTGTTAGACTCAAAAGAAAAAAAATAAAAGATAATTAATCAGAGCCAAATGTTGTTGTTGCTGTTGTTTGTTTTGTTTTGTTTTGCTTTGTTTTGCTTTGTTTTGTTTTGTTTGGGGTTTTGTTGTGTTGTGTTGTGGTTTGGTTTGGTTCTAGAAGTATTAATTCCATAATAGAATTACACTGAAATTATACAACACTCAAATGTTTACACCCCCACTTTCTCTTCTAAGAGTGCAAACTTTCAGTTCTAGTCTATTTTTTGTTGTGGGATTGTTATTTTTCCATTTGGATTTGGAGTTGCCTAGACATCCCTCTTGGTTAATATCTTACCAGAGCAAGCCTAGCCTTGGGAGGGAGTTAAGTCTAACCTTTCAAAAGTGCCTTCAGACCCTACCCCTCAATGTCAAATGTTGCAGCATAATCTATTGGTTTCTTATTTCCCCTTATGTTTCTTCTTTTTAATGTTTTATTTTCTCCTTAGATGTTTTCCTTGTCTCTTCTCCTGCTGTTCCCACTATCTCTAGTCCGACAGGTTCCCAGCTGTAGTTTCCTTTGTTTTCTCTGTTAGACTGGTAGCTCTTTTGAATCCATCATACTATCTCTGGGCTGCTCTTTTGGTATTTGCTCTCCTAATCAATGCCTTTGTCATTTAAAACTAAGGTGTTCTCAGAATTGTCTTGAAGAGCTCTTTTTTCTATTGTGGCCAAACAGGTAAGTATTGTTCCACCTTTTCTGAAGATCTATAGTCCTGCTGTCTATCATTCCAGTGATGATTTAATAAATTCAGAATGCCAGAGAAAATAAAAAAAACAGAAAGAGTATAGACAGATGGAGAAAAACTGAAAGCAAATGTGACTTTACAACTTCTAAATTAGTTAGAGTTTTCTCACACTGTTTTAAATTTAATATTTCAAATGACCTAATTTGTCTGGAGAAAACCAGCAGCACATAAGGTAACCAGACCTAATACACTTATGAATGGGTAAATTAATTTCAACACATTAAGTTGTACTTGGGAGCTACCTACAAGCTGAGTACAATATATAGCCTGCAAAAATGTTTTCAAGTATTTGGACTCAAGTAGTTTCTTCAAGCTCTATGGAGGAGGCATTGTTGTGGGGTATTTTTAATTGGTTAGGGTTTTGTTTGTTTGGTTTTGGGGTTTTCTTTGCAGCTGAAGTACCACTATAAGAAAGATCCACAGAGCCAGAAACAAATTACTAGCTTTAAGTAATAAAAATCAGACACTGCCATTGCTTTCTGTGTGACACACAAGATCAAACAGAAAGCTTAATGAGTGGACATCATACAAAGTCTTCCAATAGATTAATGAGTTACGCTGTTATTTCTTGCATTTCATGCCCATTCTTTTTAAGATTATGTTTCAGTTATGTCATTCCTCCAATCTCAGCAAAACACTGTCAATCAAGCATAAACAAGACAAAATAAAGAAACTGAGACAAACACCACCTGCAAACTACAGATATCCCTATACATATCCATTTGCTTTCTCTGCAATATTCTTGCATGTGTACCAGATAGTTGAAGCAACAAAAAGTATGTGGTTGGAAATTTCCTACCTTTTTGTTGTTGCTTTCAAAGAAACATAGTTCAATCAAAACTTTAATTATATATGAGTAAATTTTATTTGGCAATTTTCTTTCTCTACAGTTGTGTCGCTGTTTATCATCTAGAATTGAAATTACTGTATATTAAACGGAAGTTCATCCCGTTCCAGCTAGTTTGATACCAAATCTAAACTGTTTTGGAGCTTATGATATAATGCTGTGTGGCTCATCTTCCTCCTCTACATCTGTGATCAGCTGTGTAAGCAAAGAAGACAGAATCCATAGGCTCGGAATAGAAAATTAATGTATAAGACACCTTAACTAAAACTCCCATGAAACATTGGAAATTCAGAAAAATAGGCTTCTAATACAATCTCAAATCTGACATTCTACCTTGTTTATAAACATTTCTCAAACTCTATTCAATTCCGTAAAATATGAGGAGCTTAGCCTTACTTTTTTTTTCATCTGATGCATGATGAAAATTAATACCAAAAATACAGTTTTATGATGGCATTACCATTCCACTTTTTAAATCAACATTGTTGTAAACCTCTCTCTGGTCAGCTCTTCTCATGCATCTTTTCAGAATGAAAGGAATAGAGCATAATTTTGTCTATTCCTGGCATATTTAATGAAACAGTATCAGTAACGCTTCATGGCTAATTGTATCAAAGGCAGCTGCAAGACCTAAACAAATCAGTTTGAGGACTTAACTCACAGCCATTGCCAAGAGGAGATAAGCAGGCAATAAACCATTGCAGTTCTCCTGTCATATGTGCTGATCAAGGTTAAGGATTCTAGGTATCAGCAAAGACTGGGATAATTGTATCTGTGCCCAGAGATTACTTCTTTTGATACAGTCCCCTTAGACAGGGGCTGGAATCTTGATTTACTAAGAGGAGGCTTCAAAAGCACTGCCTGTTTCTCTTGGATCTCAAGAAAAACGTGAGGCATATTTTCAGGGTGCGAATCACAAACTGCACAAAGAAAAACTGGCAAAAGCACCAGCAAAGCATTTTCTGCATTTGTCTTCACCAGACTTAGCCTTGGTCAAGTAGAAAGGGGAAATTGTCTTTCAGTCATTTGGCTCAAGATCTGCTGAAATTCTTTACTGTAATCCTATATGAAAAATGCAAAAAAATGCCTATGGTTGTAACAGCCAGTTGATTGGAAATTTCTGTATATTGATGTTGAATCTGGTTTTCTTACAAAAGATGTTTAATATTTCAAAATCTACTTGATTCATCTAACAGGACTACCAGTGGAGCAAGCTATTATATCTTATTTCATCCCATTCCCACATGATAGGTGAACCTCCTTTTGTATCACATCATAAAGCACATTTCACCACTTAAATAAACAAAGATGATCATAATAGTATTTACATGAACAAAGGATATTTATTGTCCTTTGTTTATCCATGATCTCTCAATAGACAAATTCAGCTTGATTACCTACAGGTTTTAATCCACAGAATATTCCAAATGTTCTCATTACCACTGTGAAATCCAGCACTGCGTCTTAAAACTTGCAACTGTAGAAACAACCGAGTAGCATAAACATTCAGTCTACATAATTCTATGGCTACTGACATAAAGCACAGACATTGAAGTATACAACATGCTCATCATACTAATTGTTTTCCTTTTCCAAGTTCATTCTGAGATTTACACTTCTTTAAGAACTTGTGCCAGATCCACTATTAACCAGGTTGCCAGCAGTGTTATTTCCACCCCTCTATTTTCAGGTGAAATAGTATCTGTGCGTGTTTATTGCCATACTAGGCACCATTAACTGAATTATGCTGAAGGCTTGATATTCTTGATTCTTGTTTCCTAAGGACAAGAAAGGCAACAAATTTAATTACACTGCTCAGAACGGAAAGGTAAACTTGTTCAAACTCTTTAAATGTATGGAGATATATCTTCAAAATGTTTTTGTTTAGGACTTTTCTCAAAATGATCGTTTACATTTTAAGTAGATTATTTCTATCACGTAAACTTGCTTCGAAATCGTTAAGGCTATTCCTAACACAGCATGTTTATTGTGTATGTATGACAAATAATCAGTAGCCTGATTTTTATGTTCTTCTGTCTTCACTGTGAATATTGCAAGATCCTGTCCTATAGTTCACCTACTGGCCTTCCCTCAGGAAAGAAGGTTTTAACCATATTGTTACTCATTGTATTCTTGAAAAATTATATGTCAAGGGAATATGTCAAATTTCTTCCACATACACATTATTTACAATGTTTTTTTGAATACAAAAGGAAACATAGAAGAAAGGAAAGATCAGACTGAGGAGGTCTGTCCACAGAACTTTCATCTAATTCTGCATCTTGAGAGTTTTCTGTGTGCCATCATTGTGAATTAACTGGATGTAGGCAAGTTTTTGTGGATCTATGACTGTATGTCTCTCTGTAATATACACACATGCTGAAACAAACAGCACACTGTGTGGAGTTTACGTAGCTATGCAAATTCTCTTCAAGACACAGATATGTTTCCTTACCAGCTGGAATACTTCACTGTAAGCTCAAACTATGTGAATAATTTATCTCCAAAATGTGCCAACAATCTGAAGTAAAAAATAGGTTAAAGCAAAAATTTGAGATTTAGGTTTATTTTCATCTTCCCTCTCTAGATTGTTTAACCTTGAATAACTCCCTCAATACTTTTTCAGGGTTTTTTTCCGTAAGTTGATGAAAATGCTAATGACAATGTGTGTTAGCAGAAAAAAAAAAGTTATACCAGGATTCTCTAGGTTAAATTTAGTTGAATAAGTGGAAATATCACTGGAAAACTGAGAAGTCTGAAGCTCAGAGAACAGTAAATCAGGACTTCAAATGATTTCTGTTTGGATGCTGACAAGGCAGGATTTGAAAACTGAAGACACAATAGTGATGATACACCTATGTTTGAAAAATTATGTGTGAATACACTTACAAAATGAAATGGATGTCTATTTGTAGTTATCTACCTGAGGAAAAAAAATGAAATAAAACTTTTTTATATAAAATATGTTAAATTTATTTTATTATTGTCCTGTGCTTCTTATGTAACCTGGAGATCTTAAGTAAATGTCATAAAAATACCTAGGGAAAATTTAAATGTACACAAAATAATGAGACTAAGTAGATGACCTTTTAAAAACCATTCCAACACTGTTTTATTTAAGCCTGTCTGCTTTAAACCTCCTGCTTCCAAATCTTCTAAAACTACATGAGGTCTTTATTTCTTAAAGTCCTTATGTTGCCTTGCGCCATAAAGTATTTTGTTTGATTTTGACCTGTGAAGACCCATTTCTAGACTGACATTGTTATTTTCAGGTAAAATACTACAGTATAAGTGGCAGCTATTTCTAGAAAATAATTGTGAACAAACACATTGATGACTGGTCAGCAGAAAAAATTAAAATTGAGTGCTGATTTGTTAGGATGGAAAATTCAAATGAATGTACACAAACTGATGTGCAGTATTTTCCAAGCTTTTATTTTAAAATGATACTTTTTGCCTTCTTGTGAGTGTTAGCATTCACACATTTTCTTGAGTTGTCATAACATTTATCTTCTTAAAAAATCAAAAAGGCTAGCAAAAAATAGGTACCGATATTCCAGCCTCTGATGCTAGCACCTGAAAAAGAATTTCAATCAGCATAATCTATATTTCATGAAAACCTGTGTTCTATAACCGTAGCCTTAACCCATAATAACAGGACTTTAAACCATTCTTGCATTAACATATAACATGGCAGTAATTTTGTTTTACTGAGAAAAAAATACATTTTTAGCTCATTGTGAAAGGAATAAAATGTTGTGTTTCTTTTCCACTGAAAGATTACAAAAGACAGAGAATGAAAAGCAGAAATGAGAATAAGCTTTCAGTGTTGGAGGGTGGTTTGACCAACAAAATCTATTCTATAAGCAAACATTTCTTATTGTACCTTAATCTTGCAGCAAAGTTATAGACACATGTATAAACCGGATTTTTAACGCAAAGTGACAGTTATGTACGTATGTGCATATGATTTACATAGAATGAAACATTCAAAATTAATCTCTTGAACTGATCTATGTGAAAAATGACTGACCTATAACCTCAGGATGACTGACCCTGAAGTGATGGCTATCTGGAATCATATACCTGTGTCATCAGTTCCTGGCAACCATGATTTATTTCTGAGCTATCTTTAGTGCTATGTCATGGGAACAATTTAAATATCAGAGTCTAAAGGAGGTTGCCATGTTCCTTTGGTTCCTTTTTCTCTATACAAGTAGAGGGGTTTCCCTTCAGATTTTCATATTTTTCCACAGCCAATGAGAAAGCCATTCCTGCAGCACTGTACGTTCATACTTTCGTTGTGATAGGTATAGAGGTAAGACTGAAGAAATTAAAATTATTCCCAGAATTCTGTGCCACATCTACTCAAAAATTAGTTCAGAGGGGGGTTATCTGGATGATGGGATCAAGTGTACCATGATGGGGTTTGCACATAACACCAAACTGAGTGAGACAGCTCTGTGGAGAGGGGTCCTGGCAGACAAGAAGCTCAATATGAGTGAACAGTGTGCTGCTGTGACAAAGACCAACAGAATGCTGGGCTGCATCAACAATGGCACCACCAGCAGAGACAAAGAAGTCATTATCCCGCTCCACTCAGCGCTTGTCAGGCCACACCTGGAATACTGTGTTCAGTTTTGGTCATTGCTATACAAAATGCTGTGGACAGGAGAGGGTCCAGAGAAGGGCCACAAAGATGATCAAAGAACTGGGAAGCTGCCGTATGAAGAAAGGCTGAGAGAACTGGGTTTGTTCAGCCTCGAGAAAGGAAGGCTTTAGGGAGACTTCATCACCATGTTCCAATATTTTAAAGAGTGGCTACAAAGAAGATCAAGACTCCCTTTTTACAAGGAATCAAGTGGAAAAGATAACAAGTACAAGTTACTCCCGAAGATATTCCAGTTGGACACAAGAAGGAATTTTTTCATTACGAGAATGATTAGCCATTGGAATAATCTCACCAGTGAAACTGGAGATTCCCCAACATTGGACACTTCTAAGATTCAGCCGGACAGGGTACTGGGCTATCTTGTCTAGACTGTGCTTTTGCCAAGAAAGTTTGGAGCAGATGATCCTTGTGTTCCCTTACAACCTGTTATTCTATGATTTTATGATTCCATGATATATTGATATGGAACGTTGAACCTGTCCCCACATGGCAAACTTCTGTAACAATAATAGACATCTACCAAAGACTGTCTGAGAAAGAGAAGACCCAAGATCTGGTAAAAAGAGACCTCTCTATAGGTGATAATTTTGGTTTTGTGGACGCTCTGTGATTTTCTATAGTATTTTGAGGGCTTTTCATCTTCTGACTAATGCAATTATCAAAGTGTAATGTTGCTAAGGCAACCTCCTAGAACGTTCCTTCCCTGAGGTCCACAGAAAATTCCAAGGAGCAAAGAAAGCAGTTAATTCCTATCTAGCACTCACTCAAAGTTGCATTTTTTTCTCAAATCTAATTTCTTGTGTCACATCTTTGAGCTCATTTACTTGCAGTGAAAAATGAGAAAATGAAATCTTCCTTAACATTCAGGAATATGTCTCACACACTATCATGTCTCTGAATGTTCCCTGTTGTAAAAAGCATACATTCCCTCTGACCTTTTATCTTTATTTTGTTACATAAATTATTCAGTTTTGATGTGTCTTATAGGTCAGACACTGAACAAAAAACACTTCAGAAGAACTTAAAAAAGAACCTAATAAATGACAATGAAGTTTGCTTTTTTCTGAAATCTATTCAAATATAGTCTGCCGCAGAAGTTGATTAAATACACAATTCCCAGATAAAGTATGCACTTTGAAATGAATTAAGTCTGTGCTAAAGCTAGAATACTCTAGAGCTTTGCAACTCAAAGAAGGAAAATTAGCCCAAATGGATATTGCCTGTTTGGATACGAAAAAATAATTAGAATTATCACTAGCAAACTAGCTCAAAAGTGATTACCTAAGTTAGGTGATCTCATATGATTTCTCACATGTATATGGCTGTCAAAAAAATACTTTCGCTTTTTTATCACACTTTTTTTTTTTATTTAACCAATCCAAGCAATGTAGCTCATTCAATATACAACATTTTCAGATTACCTATTTTAAATGAAGTGTAGTGGAAAACAGATTTTTCTTGAGCTACCAGGAGACTGCAATACATAGAACTTTAAGTGACTTTGCAGATGTCTTTTTTATCTGTCTTTCATATTTGTATGTTCTTTTATCTGGTGCTCAGGAGAAGAGAAAACATCCACTTAGGAAAACAAAAAAATCAGGTTTTATTTTCACACTAGTTTTAACATGTCCATTAAATTCTACGGTACACTAAATGCATCAAGAGTTTGAAAATAATAGCTTGCAGCCTCAGTGAACTTCTGCACAAGGCAGTATAACCACTGCAGATTTGCTGTCTGCAATTAACATTGCTATCTGTTTTTATCTCCACTTCTCAAACTGTCATCAACCTTAGTATCTTTCATACCATGTTTTTCTTACGGCAGGCTTGTAAATGATGTATACCCCTACCAGGCTTATTAGCAGACCTTTTCCAGAGAAATCCCTTCTTTCCATCTGACTCCAATTGGACAATTTCTCGTCTGTATTCTTTAATGCTTCCACTGCAAAAAAAAGGGATATTAACAAGCATGTTGGAAATTGAGTATACTAATTTGCACAGATTCTACAAAATACTAGTTTATTGGATGTTATTGTACACAGCACTCCATTTGTAATGAGAGAAAGCACTACTATTTTCAAATTCAGAGTCTTCTATTTTGTCATTCTTGTATTCTATTCTGCTCCTCTAGTTCTCTGTTACCATCATATTTTTGATAAAAAACTAACTCACCTAGCTTTGCTGCTAACACCAATTCAATTCAGCTAAAAGACACAGAGAGTAAATTACAAAATAACTGATCACATGATGTCCTGGTTTTGTCAAAAACAAGACCAGTTCTCTTTTAGTGATTTTTCCTTTCAGCAAAGTTCTTCTAAGGAACTGCACTTTTCTGAATTTAGCTTCATGCTTTTTGGACACTGCGCTCCAAGACTGAGAAGAGTAACCAATGGAATGCAGAAGCAGCTCATGTTTAGATTTATTACTGTAGCAACCAGGAATTCCGATAAGATTTCGCATGTTCCATCATGAGAGGGGAGTATTTGCAAGGAGGGGCAGACAGAACAGGTGACTAAAACTAACCGAGTATTCCATCCCGTACACATCATACATCCTATAAAAGAGGGAGATCACGAGGGTCTCTCTGTCTTCAACCATGGCCATCATCTGAAGAGGACCCTGCCTGTCTGCCTGCAATCCTAGGCCTGGATCCTGAGACCCTGTATCCCTGAATCCAGCTCTGGTTTGCTATGAAGTCCCGCCCAGGATTTCCAGGTGCCTGCCCTGCAGCTACTGGAGCCATGCCAGCTCCCAGCTCGATCACCGCTGGAGGAACTCCAACTCCATTTGGGAGGGGTTAAATGCTGCTCTACTCTGGGACATTCAAGATTGGTTTTGTATATTTTGTATAGTTTTCTCTATTTATTAGTAACATTAGTAAAGCCTTTAAAACCTTTCCAACTTGAAGTCTCCCTTCCTTCCTCCTTACCACTTTTTCCTATCTAAGGTGAGGGTGAGGGAGGGGGTAACAGAGAGCATCTGCCACAGTTTATTGTCACCTTGCAATTAAACCTTGACACATGAAGATGTAAACAAAGTAATAAAAAGATACCACAGGTATCCTCTTTCTTCATATGGTTCTTTTTTCTGTCTATCATTTGAATTTCTATCTTGTGATGTTCGAGGGTATCTTTCACCCCTGCACCTTCTTTCTCTGTCTACTAGTAGAAAAGAGCCAACGAGGAAGAGAAGAATCAGTTTTTGATTATGCACATTTACAATTATATTTGTGGCAAATCTATAAATTATTGTGAGAGATGGTGGCTCTCAGCATATGGTTTGAGTGTGTGTGAAAGACAGAGGTCCTTAACACATGGTATAAGTGTGGAAGGCTGAGATATTGTGAATTATTTGTGTCAAAGCTTGCTTGCTAAAATAATATGCTTAAGGCCTGCTTGTTACAGAAAAATGCTTGCTCACACTGCTTGCTTAATTGGGCCCGCTGTGAAGGCCTAAATACAGAGAATTAAAGCACAAAATGCGTGATCACTGTGAATTGCTGAAGCTCAAAGAATGCTTGAAGCTTATGTAAGCTCAAGTGAAGCTCCAGAGATATCAGCCACCAACATCTGCAAGTAGGCCTGCAGTGTGCTCTGGCAACGTCCGCCACCAACTGCCATAAAATGACTAAGTTATGACTTGCAAGTGTGGCCATTCACCACCAGGACCAAAACCTGTCACCTGGGACTGGCGGACCTGAGACCTGAGCTCTACCAACAGCTACTGGGACCTGGACTCTGCTACCGAAACCTGGACTCTGCTACCCACACGACCCGAGACCTGCAAACTGCCAGCGTTACCAGGACCTGAGACCTGCAAACTGCCAGCCTTACCAAGGCCTGAAACCTGAGAGCTGCCCCACAGGAGATGATGTTTGGATCCCTGGCGGTGACTATCTCTTGCTCATCTCTTGCTTATCTTCTTGTGTGCTTGCTTAACTTTCCTCCTAGTTTCTCCCCCTTTGTCTCTGTTGCTCTAGCTTTAGGTGTGAAAATGAAATAGTTTCAGTCTGTCTTTAGGCATAAAAATAAAATGAGATTGTTTAGCGGTGTCTGACCTCGTTTGTGTCTTAATCTCACTCTTGGAATAATTTTTGAACCTTCCTGAATCTGAAACTGGGCCAGGACCTCATAATTATGAGTTCAGAGATTAGACAGAATTAACCATAGGAAGGAAGGACATAGTGAATTAACTGGAGGATAAGTTGTTCTTTTCTACACTGAGAAGCATATAACAGTTAAATAACAAACATACAGTGTTAATCCATCTAGGAGTTTCACTAAATTACTTGAGGATTTGGGGAGGGTTTGGGGGGGGTGGAGCTTATAGTCTATTTCATCCTCCTACTTATTCTTTTATTGAAATAATGATCTGGAATGCGTGACAGCCCAGTAACAGCCAAAAGTAGATGATGTTACTAACAAAATATTATATAAGCAACACAACCAAGAAGATGAAGCTGAACAAAATAAAA
Source organism: Pampusana beccarii (assembly GCA_013399365.1). Taxonomy (NCBI): domain Eukaryota; kingdom Metazoa; phylum Chordata; class Aves; order Columbiformes; family Columbidae; genus Pampusana; species Pampusana beccarii. The sequence goes on from VWYH01008677.1 coordinate 380,554, forward strand.
AAGTCAAATATAAATTGAAAAAGTTATGCTGAAAACTGCAGAAGCTGGAGTAATCTAATGGGTAGAGCAGGGTCCATGTTCAAAAAGAAATTTGTAAACATTTCTTCAGAAATCCAAAACAACATACCTCAGCACTTGTAATCAACTACTCATTCTTCCTCATGGCACCTGGAAGTCTTTTGTCTTATAAAATCTTGATTTTTTGTAAAGCTAAAGTATGAGATCTAGAAATGAGACTTTAAGATTTGTTCTTCAGATTTTTTCTCTCCATAAAATGTGTACACCACAGCAATGACTTTGAGTTGCTTCTTTAATTTTTGTTTATATGACACTTGGATATCTCATATGAAAGTCCTGAGAACAGAAGCAAAATAAACTATCGTTATATGATCTCCAACTTACCTTTCAATTAACACAAACAAACAACAACAACCACTAAAACCAAACAAACAAACAAAAACCCCACAAAACGTTTTAGGTCACCTGGGAAATACCTTTAAGTGAAGGAACATTGTGGCGAGGAGTCTTTCCTTTCTTCTATTTATTTGAATGGGAAATACTTCTGTCCGCAAAGTAGGATTATCATAATTCTTAAAATTCGTATCACCGTTGTTGGATAAATTTAATGACGTGACACAACTTTTAGAACAGATTTCAGAGAAAGCCAAATTACCATGAAATTGTATAATTGTAGAATGCTTTAGGTTGGAAGGGACCTTAAAAGTCATCTAGTTTCAACCCCCCCGACACAGGCAGGGCCATAGAATCATAGAATGTCCTGAGCTGGAAGGGACCCATAAAGATCATCAAGTCCAACTCCTGTCCCTGCATATGAAAACCCCACAGTCACACCATGTGTCTGAGGGCATTGTGCAGTCTCTTCTTGAATACTGACGGGCTTGGAGCCATGACTACCTCCCTGGGGAGTTTGTTCCTGTGTTCCACCACCCTCTGGGTGAAGAACCTTTTCCTAATGTCTGACCTAAACCTCTCCTGGCACATCCTCTCGACGTTCCCTCAGGTTCTGTCATTGGTCCCTACAGAGGAGAGTTCAGCACTTACCCTTCCTTCTCCCCTTGAGAGGAAGCTGTAGAGTTCAATGAGGTCTCCTCTTAGTCTCTTCTTCTCCAGGCTGAACAAACCAAGTGACTTTAGCTGCTCTTCATATGGCTTCCTCTCCAAACCCTTCACCAACCTTGCAGCACTCTTCTGGGCACTGTCTAGTAGCTCAATGTCTTTTTATACTGTGGCAACCAGAACTGCGCACAGTGCTCCAGTTGAGGCTGCACCAGTGCAGAGCAGAGTGGGACAATCACCTCCTTCAAGCAGATGGCAATGCTGTGCTTGATGCACCCCTGAACAAGCCCTCTTGGTTGCCAGAGCACACCGCTAGCTCATGTTAAACTTGCTGTTGACCAGAACCCCCAGATCCCTCTCCACAGAGCTGCTTTCCAGCATCTCGTCCCCCAGTCTGTGTGTACAGCCAGGGTTGCTGTGTCCTAGGTTCAAAATCTGGCACTTGTTCTTGTTGAACTTCATGTGGTTGGTGATTGTCCAGTTCTCCAATTTGTCCAGATCCCTCTGCAATGCCTCTCTGCCCTTGAGAGTGTTGACAGTTTTGTGTCAGCAGCAAACTTACTAAGCAATCTCTCGAGTCCTGAGTCTAAGTCATTTATAAAGACATTGAAGAGTGCTGGCCCTAAGATGGATCCCTGTGGGACCCCTCTAGTGACTGGCCGCCAGCCCGACATAACCCGATTTACTAGAACACTTTGATCCCAGCCATCAGCCAATTGCTCACCCACTGCATTTTATGTTTATCCAGCTGTATGCTGGACAACTTGTCCAGTAGGATACTGTGAGAGACAGTATCAGAGGCTTTACTGAAATCCAAAAAGATCACGTCGACAGGCTTCCCTTGGTCAACTAGGTGGGTAACCTTGTTGTAGAACAATATTAAGTTGGTCAGGCAAGATTTTCCCCTCATGAACCCATGCTGGCTGGGACTAATGACTGCATCATCATTCAGATGTTTTTCAATAACTCCCAGAACAATCTTCTCCATGATTTTTCCAGGAACAGAAGTGAGGCTGAACAGGCCTGTAGTTGCCAGGATCATCCCTGTTGCCCTTCTTGTAGATTGGGACAACGTTTACCAGCTTCCAGCCTTCTGGCACCTCTCCAGATTCCCAAGAGTGTTGAAAAATCACAGAGAGAGGTCTCACTCTTATGTCAGCCAGCTGTTTAAGCACCCTTGGATGAATCCCACCAGGTCCCATTGACATCTTTCACTAGACCACATTGCTCAAAGCCCCATCCAACCTGGCCTTTAATACTTCTAGGGATGGGGTATCCACAACTTCTCTGGACAACCTGTTACAGTGCATCACCACTCTCACGGTGAATATTGTCTTATCTGACGATCTAAATCTACCCTCTTTCAATTTAAAGCCATTATCCCCTGTTCTATTACTACATGCCCTTGTAAAAAGTCCCTCTCCAGCTTTCTCGTAGGTCCCCTTTTAGTACTAGAAGGCTGCTATAAGGTCTTTCCAGAGCCTTCTCTTCTCCAGGCTGAACAAAGCCAGGTCTCTCAGCTTGTCTTCATAATAGAGGTCATCATCTTATCTCCTCCTCTGGACTTGCTCCAACAGGTCCAAATCCCTCTTATACTGGGGACTCCAGAACTGAACACAATACTCCAAGTGGGGTCTCGTGAGAGTGAAGTAGAGGGGGAGAATCATGTCCCTTGACCTGCTGGCCACACTTCTTTTTATGCAACCCAGGATAAAATTGGTTTTCTGGTTTTCTGTGCACATTGCCAGGTCATGTTGAGCTTCTCATCAACCGACACCGCTGGTACTTCTCCTAGGTCTGCTCTCAATCCGTTCTATGCCCAGCCTGTATTTGTGTTTGGGATTGCCCTGGCCCATGTGCAGGACCTTGCACTTGGCCTTGTTGAAGTTCACGAGGTTTGCATGAGCCCACCTCTCAAGCCTGGGAAGGACTGCACCACACACCTTGGCGTCATCAGCAAACTTGCTGAGAGTGCACTCCAGCCCACTGTCCATGTTGCTGATAAAGATGTTAAACAGCGCCGGCTCCAATACCGACCCCTGAGAAACACCACTTGTCATCGGTCTCCACTTGGACATCAAGTCAGCAACCATGATTCTTTGAGTGCGACCATCCAAACAATTCTTCTGTGGACCACATCTACAGAGTGGTCCATCCATTGAATCTTGCCAATTCAGAGACAAGGATGTCATGCGGGACCATGTCAAACACTTTGCACAAGTTCAGGTAGAATCGTGGAAGTAAAGAGAATGCCGAAAATGAGAAAACTGGAAAAAAGTGCTTTATGTCTCCTCTAAGTGTGTGCCGTGATTGAAAAGGGAAGCATTTTTAAGTTTTCCTGATATTATATATGTGAGCTGTGACCCTCATTTCACAAAGACAGTTTGTATTTAATTTCTGGGTTTTTTTAACGATAAATTTTGACTTTACCAGACTCATTAAATTGCTTCAATTTTATTGCATGCGTGACAGATTAATAAAAAAAATGGTATCAAATCAAAAGCCAACAGATTTACAGTTACTGACTGAAAGCAGGTGACATAAGGTGCAGAATGAGAAAAGCCTTGCATTAAAAAAAAAGACAAGAATCTTGAGTGGATCAAATGATATATTGCTGATTATCTTGTTTAAAGTTCAAGAGGTCAGGTTGTTTCATTCTGGGTCCCAGCTCAAAGAACAGAGACAAAGTCCTTACCCTGACCCAACTGATGCACAGAGCTTTACCTTCAATAAGGTTTCCTTCCAAGAGCAAAATGCCCTTTTAGGTAGGTTTGGGTTCTAAATCACTTCGAAACTTGAAATTCTTTTTGCAAGCCCTCCTTTAGTGTCATTTTGTTCAATTCTTATGAAAATTTAGTTTACATCATTCAGCCTCTTATGAGAGCTTGCATTGGAAAAGATTGGCAGTCAAAGAGTGAAAGACAGGTAGTAGTGTAGACTCTTGATATTTCAACCTCTGATTGTTCAGGGCTTTCAAGCTGGTGCCTAATCTGACATCTGTTGGATCGATGAAGATGGGAAATGCTGATTTTTAAACAATTGTACTTATATTTTGCTGATTCTTACTCTGTAGTTATTCATTCTCACTGTAGATTTGTGACAATCATGTTTCTTATTAGGTCCTTAAGCTCTTCTATATATCAGTTTTCACAGATAGTACAGTTATGTTAAATTTTCTCAGACAGGCATATCCTCCTAGATCTTGACTCTTCCCTGGAGAGTCTTCATTTCACCAACAACTGGGAAAGGATTAAGAATTCCAGATACATCTAAGGATCCAAATGTTTCCTCCTTCCTTCCTTTAAGATGAAGGTTTTGAAGCTCTTCCTGGAGTTTCCATTTACTTCAATTTCTGACAATAGAATGAAGCACATAAATCTTTTTAATTATGTTCTCCATACATTTAAGTCTGATGCTGTGTAAATGAGATTTCTGAGATGCTGAGGTTTGCTTTTACCGTTTCTATGGCAGAGGGCACAAGCAACTCGAATAGACTTAGCTACTAGGTGGATTCCTAATAACTGAATGTTAGAGCATGTGATCTAGCAGTGAAATTGTTATTGTTGTCCTGTAAGACAGCACCATTGCTGCCAAGTAATCATTTAAGTCTTCTTAGAAGATGAAATTGGAGTTTGCTTACCTATAACCTTTCCCATGTAAAGAGAAATTGAATGCATAAACCAAAGTCAAGACAGCGACCTTCATTTAGGTTACAAAATATTTTTTTTTAGTCATTAAGTAGTTAGAACAGATAACTCTTCATCAGAATTTCTGAGGCACTTGTACACATCCAACTGGTAAATGTTATCTGTGTTATCTGTACACATTAAATGGTTACTGCTAGATGTTTTGGGTAACACAAAATAATATGCTTAATCAAGTGTGGTGGGAGGAGCTCTCTTTGGTCTAATTTTTCATTTGTTGTCCAGCTGTAATTCCATGTGCTATTGAATTTTATTTTATAGTACCTTTTGAATATGTATATTTATATTATACATATATACACACAGATTGTCCTTTAGTCATTAGGTACCAATAAAAATTGCCTAAGCAAAGCTTTTTTTTACTTATTTTAAGAGTCAATGACAGAAAAACAGTGTATTATCATATAAATATAACTAAAGTGTCACTGGAAAGTGTCCTGAACCCCTACCCTTTCTTGAGTAATTACATGGACACTCTTGTAAGACTTCACTGTAAATCACAAGCTGAGAATGCTTAGCTTTAGTTTGTATTCCTAGCAGAGGCAGGAACATGAAACTCATCCTGATGAATCCAGTAAACACCTAATAAGAATTCATCATTGGAACTGAAAGATGAATCCACAGAATTCAGTTTGGAAACAGCTCCCACTGACTGGGTTGGTCAGTGGCACAGAGACAAACTAAAAGGCGGAAACACTTTGGTTCATACTGAACAGGATCTGCAGCATATTAGTCGGAAAAGCTATAAAGAACAGCAGAACAGTTGAGGTTGAAACAGACCTCTAGATATCATCTAGTCAAACCCCACTGCACCAAGCATGGTCAGGCAGAGCAGGTTGTCTAGGAATGTGTCCATTCAGGTTTTGAATGCCTCCACAGATGCAGATTCCACAATCTCCCTGGGCAAGCTGTGCCAGTGTCCAAATACTGTCACAGTAAAAACATGCTTTCTTGTGTTCAGATTGAATTTTCTGTATTCTAATTTGTTCCAGTCCCTTAGCCATCTTAGTAGCCATTTGCTGGACTCCCTTCAGCAGCTCTGTGTCTCTACTGTATTGTCGAGACCAGAACTGACACAATACTCCAAATGTGGCTTCACCAGGGCTGAGGAGAGGGGATGGATCACCTCCCTTGATGTGCTGACAGCCCTTCTCTTAACATAGCCCAAGATACTATTTGCCTTTTTCTGCCGTGAGGGTGCACTGCTGGCTCATGCTCAGCTTGTTGTTCACTAGGATCCCAGGACTTTTCAACAAAGCTGCTTTCCAGCCAACTGGCCCCCATTGTGTAGAGGTCCCTGAGGTTATTCCTTCCAAGATGCAGGACTTTACCTTTCCCTTTGCTGAACTTCATGAAGTTCCCACCTGCCCTTCTCTCCATTCTGTCAAGATCCCTCTGGATGGTGGAACAACTATCCAGTTATCAGCCACTCCTCCCACTTTTGTATTGTTATCAATGCACTCAAGAAGACTCCTAGACTGCATGTGTCTTGCATTGTCCTACCAGCAGATATTGGAGTGGTTGAAGTCAACCATGAGGATCAGGGTCTGTAACCATGAGACTTCTTCAAGTTGTTTGAATAAAGCCTCATCTACTTCTTACTAATATCTGTAGAAGATACCTACTACAATGACAACAGTGTTAACATTCTTCTAATCATGACCCGTGAGCTCTCAGCTGGCTCCTGACACATCCCAAGGCAGATGTCCATGCGTTCCAGTTTTCCTCACCATAAAAAGCACTCCCCCTCCTCATCTTTCCTACTCATACTTCCTAAAAAGTCTGTACCCCTCCCTTGCAGTACTTTAGGCAAGTAAGCCATCCTATCACATATCTGTAATGCTCTTGAGGTCATAGACCTGTAACTGCATACTTTTGACTCCTTGTGTTTGTTCCTCAGGCTGCATGCATTAGTATAAAGGCACCTTGGAAGGGTACCCAAGCACACCAGTTCCCTGATACAGGCTTCACATCTTTCCCTACAAAACTCTTCTGCAAGCATTTCCTTCTTTACTTGTAAACACTCAAAGGGATTCCATTCCAACTGTTGTTTTGTTGATTGCTATGTCCAATCTGTTTTCATCAACTCAGACCCTTGGCTTGTTCACCCTATCCCTAACTTCCTTCTTTCTTTGGTCTGCATAATTTCTAGTTTAAAGATCTCCATACCAGGTTGGCCAGACTGATGACAATGATACTTTTGCACCACTTACATCAAATCATAGAATCATAGAATCATTTTGGTTGTAAGAGACCCTCAGGATCACTGAGTCCAACCATAACCTAACCTAACTCTAGCACTAAACAAGAACCTTGTCTAAATGCTTTTTAAACATGTCCAGGGATGGTGACTCCACCACTGTCCCGGGCAGCCTGTTACAATGCCTGATAACCCTTCCCGTGAATAATTTTTTCCTAATATCCAATCTAAACCTCCCCTGGCACAACTGGAGGCCATTTCCTCTCATCCTATCACTTGCTACTTGGACGAAGAGATCAACACTCTCCATGCTACAACCTCCTTTCAGGTAGTTGTAGACAGCGATAAGATCTCCCCTCAGCCTCCTTTTCTCCAGGCTAAACAGCCACAGCTCCCTCAATTGCTGCTTGTAAGACTTATGCTCCAGGGCTCTCACCAGCTTTGTTGCCCTCCTCTGCACTCTCTTTAGTATTTCACTGTCCTTACGGTGAGGGGCCCAAAACTGAACACAGTATTCAAGATGCAGCATCACCAGTACCGAGTACAGTGGCACAATCACTTTTCTAGTCCTGTTGGCCACACTATTCCTGATACAAGCCAGGATGCTGTTGGCCTTTTTGGCCACCTGGGCACACTGCTGGCTCATATTCAGCTGGCTGTCAATGAACACTCCCAGATCTCTCTCTGCCAGGCAGCTTTCCGGCCACTCTTCTCTGAGCCTGTAGCGCTGCCTGGGGTTGTTATGACCCAAGTGAAGGACCTGGCACTTGGTGTTGTTAAACCTCATACAGCTAGCCTCAGCCCAATGATCCAGCCAGTCCAGATCCCTCTGTATGGCCATCCTACCCTCCAGCAGATCAACACTCCCACCCAATTTGATGTCATCTGCAAAGTTACCGAGGGTGCACTCAATCCCCTCATCCAGGTCACTGATAAAGAGATTAAACAGGACTGGTCCCAGTACTGAGCCCTGGGGAACCCCACTTGTGACCGGCTGCCAACTGGATTTGGCTCAAATCACCACAACTCTTTGGACCCAGCCCTCCAGTCAGTTCTTTATCCATCGCAGAGTACACCCATCCAGGCTGTGAGCTGCCAGCTTCTCCAGGAGAATGCTGTGGGATACAGTGTCAAAGGCTCTACTGAAGTCTAAGTACACCACATCCACAGCCTTTCCCTCATCTGCTAGTTGGGTCACCTTGTCATAGAAGGAGAACAGGTTGGTCAAACAGGACCTGCCTTTCATAAACCCATGTTGACTGGGCGTGATGATATGGTTCTCTTGTAAGTGTTGTGTGATGTTACTCAAGATCATCTGTTCCATGACCTTGCCCAGCACTGAAATTAGACTGACAGGCCTGTAGTTCCTCAGATCATCCTTCCGGCCCTCCTTGGAGATGGATGTCAAATTGACTCCATCTCTTCCAAGCAGCTGATGGCCCTCAAAGAGGTTCCCATGGTCACAGGAACTGAAACACTGTTGCCAACACCAGCTCTGTAATCAGTTGTTAACCTGCAGGATCCATTGAGTCTTACTTGGACCCTTTCCTATCACGACTGACAGGAATATCACCTGGGCCCTCCCTGGCCTTCACTATTGCCCCCAGAGCCCTGTTGTCATTCTTAATATTTCCCAGGTCACCTCAGCAGTATCACTGGTGCCTGCATGGAAGGGCACCTGGCAGTGGCAGTCAAAGGGCCAGACATAACATCTCAAATATAAGCCTCTGGCAAACAGTAAACCTCCCTAGATGACAAGTCAGGTCAGCAGATCTGAGCCTTCATCAACCGCAGCAGGAAGTCACCCTCTGCTATCACTCATTGCTTCTTGCCTAATGTTCTGAGTGGCTCAGGTTTAGCCACCAAAGATGCTCCAGCTGACAGCACTCCCAGCTGTCAAGGACTGTGAACCCATTCCATAACTGCAAGTCATGAGGTGGAGCAGGAGCCTTCCTCCCACCACACCTAAGGACCAACGGGTTACATAAAGAAAGTTTGCAAGCCTGATCCTGACATACTACTGGAAAAACTGTTACACCTGTTGGCAGTGTGCTGGGCCTGGCTCTTGTATAGGCCTCTCTGTAGCATGGATTAAAAGGAAGGACTTGATACTCCCTAATTAGGGCTAAGAACAAAGATTGCAGGTGCCTTTTAATGAGGGGTAGCTGACAAGAGTCTGTCAGAATCTGCTGGAACTAACCTTACCTTATCCTTAGGCTTACCTGGCAGCAGCAGCAACCTCATATTCCTTTGAAAGTTCTCAGGGGTACCCAGGTCTCTGACAAAGTGCCCAGAAACTCAAGAACGTGTCAAAGAAGCACAGCCCAGAAACCGCTTTGCAAACTGCGATATCTGTTGGCCGCCTGTGTTATCTGTGCTCTGGGAGCTGTGCTCTGGCTCTGATGGTTATGTAGACCCATACAGAGGGACGAAACAAGCACATACAGCAACATACAATCAGATTCCCTGTCTATTTAACTGAAAACTCAGGTCAGGTTTTCTGTAAAGGGTCCATGCAAGCAGAGGCCAGATTTCAAGTGAACTTGTAATGGTTTCTGAGTGGATCATGAGCAGCCTATGCATTTATGGTAGAAAACAGGACAATGGAATTAGTCCTCTAAGACGTTTCAGAGTCTTTCCACTAGCCTCCATAGGCTTCGGACTGAGTGTCAAAAACTCTGAGTTTCACCAGCTGTGCTATTAGAATTTAAATATTCAAACACATTTAGACTTTCGTTCCATTGATTTTAGATATACTTGAGCTATTTATAGATGTGGTGCAGCTGAACTGCTCCAGACCAAATTCCTGCAGGTTAAATGTTCAGAAGCATATTTTAGATTCAGACTAAAGTAGATGGTAAATTTCATTACTAGAAGATGCTGCATAACTAGAGGTCCTATTATTGAGAGGAGATACAAAACTAATGACATACATTAAGTGACAAAGGGTCAGTGGTCATGCTTGAATGAGAAATAATTCAAAGCATATGTATTAGTGGATTTGTGTGACTGTAAAAGTCATTCCATCCACAGATATGTAGTTTATGCAGTATTTCCCAAATGCTTTGACTTGCACTGAATGGTATAAGTTACTTAATATGCTAACATAACAGAAGCCTTCATGGACAGTATTTTTTTCCATTATCAGGACCTTTAAATACTCTCTGAATTCCAGCCTCTATGATATAGTAAAAATGAGGATGTGTCACTCATTAATTATTTTCCTGTCTCAGAAGGGATATGCTTTTACCCAAGCTGTGTAGTTCTAATGCATTTTTGATTTTTTGTTGGTGTCTACTGTTTAGGTTGAGTACATTCCTTCCTATAGCATTGATGAGTTCTGGATGACTTGCGTTTTCTCAGTCACTGATGTTTTCTCTTCTGTTTGGTCAACCAAGGCAGGAAAGATCGTTTTGATCAATGTAAAGTCAGCCATCAGGTGAAGCATCATCACTCACAACCTGATGTCAAAAAAGGACTTGAGACTGCCTTGCTCAGGAAAACCTGAAGGGAGGACTACCATCATATTTTACCCCTTACAAGCTACTCAATAAAGATAACCTCCCCTTTGCACTTACAAAGCAGGTAAAGAAAGCCACATACAATGCTTTCAAGCATGGGTTTATACATGTCTGTAGAACTGCCCTATTTTTCTTGTGAGTTCACATAAATAAGTTGTCACTAAACCAATATTTATTTGTTATGGTTTCTGTGGCGCACTGCTTCTGAATAGTTTATATTTTCTGATGACACTGATGATTCAGTGCAAAATGATATTGGCTGACATTCAAGTCAGAAATATGCACAAGTTTATCAGCTAGGAATGTGAGATTCACAATGGTGAAAATTTAGGTTTTGGTCAGTAGCAATTACCTTCTAAGTTTCCTTTAAGTTGGTATTACTGGATACTGGGGAAGAATACTGACAGAACTAACATTCAATCTGCTAATAATTTAGTTTAGTGTATATATTAGTTACTGTTCTGATGACCATATACAATTTGAAACACAGGACAACTGAATCAAAGAAAATTCTGCTACAAAGAAATTTTAGAAGCCATCTAATCCATCTGCTACCTTATGGGACTTGTTATAGTGGCAGCAGTTTTTTTAACCTATATTTAAAACCTTTGAACAATAGAGGGTGTTTTCCTCAAAAAACTCATGTGTACTTAAGAAAGTCTGTAAGAAATAGGACCACTCCTCAGCTGTCTATTTGGGTTGCTGATCCATTGGACTTTCAAAGTGTATCCAAGCCTCCATAATTTTCTCTTCACAATTGCCTGTAAAACTAGAAGTTCTAAAGAACCCTCTAAAAATAGGGCTTATAGGATTTATAATGGCCTTATTCTTTATGTTTTATGTTTGCTCCTGTCCCTTACTGCCCAAAATTTAACTGTATATATATGGTCAGTGTATTTCATGCAAAAATGGTCAGATATAGGACTAATACTACAAAATAATTAAGGATCTAACAAAGGTTTGAAAAGGATATGTGCTTTACACGGTTAGAATTTCAAAATAAAACAGAACAGATGTCTTTATGACCACTTTCTAAAAATGAATTAAACAGAGAAAAGCTTTGGATTTTTCATCTTCTCAAACAAGAACATAATTCTAACACAGTATGAATGCACAGAAAAACTTGGTACAAACCCTCGATGCCATTCTGCTGGTGCAGAGATTGGAGCAGGAAAGGTGAACTAAACATTGCAGAAAGTCATTCTCTGTTGGTGGATTCAGCTCTTATCATTAAGATCTTGCATCTCTAAGTCTTTCATGTAAATGGTGAGGAAAGGCATTATGAGGTGGGGGGAGTGGAGGGGATGACAGGGACTACACAAGCAACACAGGTGCGGGGGAAAAGGAAGGAAAGGAAAAGCAAGAGAGAATTATAAACATTACTTTGCCAAGGCCTTATCAAACTTTAGGAGTAGTACAGAGTAGTTACAGTAGTAGGAGTAGTTACATTTATACAGTCTTAAAATTACATTAGGTTCTTTCAAGGCAACCATGAAGTTGATGTGGCCCCCAGTGAAAATGAGTTTTACACCCCTGCTTTAGATGGTCCTTCATAAGGAAATCAGCTAAAAATATTTAATGAAAATGAAAATGTATGACACCATAAAGTGATTCAAAGCCAGCTGAAACAGCTGCTCAGAAATATCAGGAAACGGGATTGGAATCTTTTGCACAGCTCTATTAGACAACTTTCTTCAGCAGGTCTTTTATGCATTATAGTCCTGACCCTACACCATTGAAAGTATCTGCATCATTATTGCCTTAAGTAAAGTCCACATTTATGGTATGACAAATGGATCTGAAAAAAGAGTGTAACTAAACAGAGGAAAATTATTGTCAAGAGGAACTTTTACAGTCTTTGCTGTTATCACTAATCTAGTAAGATCCAGTTACCCCACATCCAGGAGACGATCTCAAGTTGGGATGTCTAATAATGGAAAAGTAGTCAAATTTTCAAGCTGTTCTGAAGATTATCCTGTGAAATTAGAATGTTATATAGTCTTGTTTCTTGTATGCAAGAGCTATAAACATTTTCCTATGCTTCCCAGGCTGAACTTAAATGTTACAAAACAAACAAATGCCTTCTTCCTACCTTACCTGTTGGTAAATAGTAATACAACAGTAAAATAAATTGTGAGCAAATGTTTTTGGTTCTTGTAACAGTAATATCAGAGAGAAAATGGAAAAAGTACAAAAAGATAAGAAGTACTAATAGCTAGATCATCACAAATGAATAATGACAGCAAAGGAGGAGAGTAGAAAGTACAGTGATGAAAACAGAATGGTGATACCAATCTGTATTTCCCCTGTATGTTCTCTAAGATACGAGACTGCTGACTGATGTGATAGATTCAATTAACCTTCCACTTTATCCTGGTACTTACATTGAAGTACATATTTCACTTCACTTGATGTTGAAAGTCATTTATATATACACATAGTTGTAAATTAATAAGGAATTATTGCATAATTATCTGCTTGCATAAACATAATGAGACAATGTTTAATATCCAAAAGAAATACAATTTGATTTTTATTTTTGAAAGGAATTACTAGCAATATTTCTGCCTTTTTAAGGAAATGTTACTATTTTGCTGACACTGGGAATACCAGCCATAGGAAAGTAGTTCTGACAGATGCTCAAGTTTTACATTTGCATATTTAGGATTGTGAAGACATCCTATACTTAGCATGCATGCTTATTTGTGTGTTCCTGTGTAAATAGCTTGCATCATTAGAAGTAAATCAGTGTTTAAAAAGACTTTCAAATTAACTGGAGTTATAAAACTTCAGTTCAGAAACATCATATATTATGGCAAAAAATGCTAGACCTCAAACTCAACACAAATTGATCTTTAATGCAAAATATTCTCCGAAATACTTGAATTATTGCCATCTGGATAGACTCAGACCCTTCATTGCTCGTGAATACAGGATCTCCATTTCAAAGATCTAAGATCATGTACATCAACATGTGATTTCAATGACTGTGTGAAATGGTGGCAAAGCTAGCACGAGCGTTGAAGTTTATGATCATTTGTGTGTGTGTGTGTGTATGTGTGTGTTCAGCAGTCACTTTGTCTGAAGTGAAGAGTCTCTACTGTATTACTGACAAATTGAAACATGTACAAGATAAAAATGAAAATCAGTGGAGAAATGACAGCTTACATTATGTGATAGGGAGCAAGAGAAAAATGGACTCTCATTATAAATCTCTGACTGTTTACCCAGTTGCTTGAAATCTTATGGACCCTTCTTTCTCTTAAATCTGAGTCCTCCCATTGTCTCAAAGTTTTACTGATTCTTTTCTGGTACATCTCCACAGAAATTCTGAAATTCTGTGTCCCTTACAAGATCCTTTACTCCACCTAGTCTTATTTCATTTATCGTAATTCAGAAGTCACAAACAACTTTTTTTCTAAAATATCAATTTCAAAAAAAACATTGATTAGTAACTAGCCTGCTGTGGGTTAACCCCACCAGGCAGCTAAGCATCACACAGCTGCTCACTCGCTCTCTCATCCCCAGTGGGATAATGGAAAAGAAATAGAAGAGTAAAAGCAAGAAAACTTGTTGGTCATGATAAAAATTATTTAATAAATGAAGCGGAAGTGGAAGAAGAGATAAAGAAAAGAAAACCCAGTGATGCAAAGGCAAATCACATCTTGTGGGTAAGCCGATGCCAGTTCCCCAGCAAAAGAGGGCTAACCCTGCTACAACTCCCTCTTTTTCCTTTTTATTTCTGAGGATGACATTGCATGGCATGGAATATCCCTTCGGTTTGTTTGGGCCAGCTTCATGGTTGCCTCTCCCAAGCTCTTGCATATCCCTCAATCTATCAACTGTGGGGGCAGAGTTAAAAACAGAAAAGGCCTTAATGTTGTGCAAGCACTGCTCAGAAACAGCAAAAATATTGGTGTGTTATCAGCATTGCTTTGGTCACAAATCTAAAAAACCCAGCACCATCCAAGGTCCTATGAAGACAACTAACTCCATCCCAGCCAGGCTCAATACATTATCAAAATTTGCTTAAGAATTTTACACATTTTCTTGGACTCATAGTAAAATAATTTACAAAATAGAAAACTATCATGGTTTTGATAACAATACAACAGATATTAGTTGAAAGAAACAAAACTGTGTAAGTTATCTTCAGACTGATTGTGATACTGATTTAAATTTGTGAGTCTTTCATCAGAGGACTTAATTGATACTGACTTCACTGAGAGTAGTTGCCTTACTTTGGTCTCATCAAGCTGAGCAAGTTTACCAGAATACGGCTTATTATAGAATTTATACTTCTACCTGCTGCCCTGTGATTTTAATTTTAGAATCCTCAAAAGTTTCTTAAAATTTAAAATATATGCGCACATATATATTCACATTCAATCATATATATATATATATATGTGTGTATAAATAATGTATCTCTAAAAGTTTGCCCAGGAAGTTGAAAAACACAAATACTGCAGATTATATTTAATAATCTGAAATGCAAATAAAGAGTTTGAATTTTGTTTTACAATAATCTACTGGTGCTAGTCCTGAATAATGTAAAGAACTATGACAGACTTGCGTGAGTGCCAGTAGGTTAAAGCTTAATTCAGTAGTATTTGTAAAGTATTTGAATGGCATAATGACAAAAATTCAAAGATAATCCAATAGAATAAATGAACAGACAATCCTGAGTGTCAGGACCGTGCTGGGAGGAAACTGAATTTTGAAAATCTGTGTTGCCTAAATATTTTAAGGCCTGACTGGTCTGTGTTGTCATCATTACAAAGTGTAGTATTGGAAGGATTTTAACAAATGATAAACCTCTAATTTTCTATCCAGCTGCTGTTGACAATTTACCTTGATTTTAACCAGTGTTTCATGATCAAAAACTAATAAAGACAGTGAAATCAGTCATAAATTATGGGGCATTTTATGTTTCATTCTTTCTTTTAAATTCTTGAACAATTTACATAAATCCCATTTGCAGTCATAGAGTACAGAAGTTCATCCTTCTCTACTCTTCTCTACTCTTTTCAACCCCTAAAACTGTCTGCAGAGTAGCCATAGTTCAGTGGAAGTTATTGTTCATACACAAGGTTATTGCCAAGGAGGCACCCCAAAAGTCTATTTTAGGCGGACAGCAAGTTCCGAACCAGACTTTATTCTAGCCAGAAAAGTGTAGCCAATAAACTGCCTAGAAACAGGGTTTATACAATTATTTAACACTCCGACAACATAAAATACAGGTTCAGATATCAGTTGAGGAGATTATTGGGGTAAGACAACATAAGAATAATGAGAATCCACAACGCGCATGCATTCACTCACAAGAAACAAAACCAGAGGCTTCTCACTCATAGGTACCCAGAAGATACAATCACTCACCTGGGTTAGGTGAGGGCTCACACTTGCCTGGGTTAGGCAAGGACTCACTCAAGGATATATCCATTAGAGAATAACCACTCACCACAGGAANGTCGACTAGGCACCCTGTCGACTGAAGGTCCCTCCATCCTGCCCCCCAAGTTGGGTGGAGGTGAAGTCATCCTGCCCCCAGTGGGGAGGACGTAACTGTCAGCACCACCTCAGGTGTGTAAGTAGGTGTCGTGGTTTGATTGTGGGGTGACAATAAACCGTGGCAGATGTATTGTTAACCCCTCTCACCACCCTCTCCCCCTTTCATCCCTCCCTATCCCCCCTTCCCACTAAGGACAGGCAATTGGGAGGGAAAAAAGGACAGAGAGAAGAGAGTTGGAAAAATTAAAAAATGTTTTACTAATGCTACTAATAAAAATAGAGAAAATAATACAAAATATACAAAGCCAATCTTGAAAGTCCCGGCAATTGCTCTGGCAGATGTAGGGCCAGCACCTGAAGACCTGGACTGGATTCTGCAGCCAACCGGAACTGGGTTCAGTCTGTCACTACCCCTCAGTTTGCAGGGACAACTTGCAAGGTCCTCTCCCAGTGTCAGCCATAAGGAAAAGAGGACGAGATCCTCGTGATCTCTCACTTTTATATGAAGTATCACATAAATGGGATGGAATATTTTGTTGGTCAGTTTTTGGTCACCTGTTTCAGTTCACTGCTCTCGCGGGATGTGCATCCATCCTTATCAATGAACTCACATTCCATTGCTATGTCTACCAAAACATGTATCTAACTTTCAGGAAAACTGCAGTTAGTAAGAAGACTTTAGCTGACAGGGAAATTCACTAAAAGAGAAACTTGTTTTTAACAAAACCAGGACAGTGGGCACAGGCACAGAAGGGCACAAAAGGTGCTAAAGAGCCCTATTGAAGGCTCCAGATCTCAGGGGGATGTGCAACTGCCATAGTTATTATAGAAGCCTTCTGGGGTAGCAGCAGATACTGACACGATTTAAATGACACGCAAGAAGGTACTGCAGGATAGATGAAAATTTAAAAGTGGCATAACATTGTGAGTCACTTGCTCTAAGTGTTAAAGATCTTCTGATGTGAATTCCCTTGCCAAGGTTAGAAGGACTTTATGTTTGACTAGCTTCAGCTTCCAGTAAGGAAACCAACTGCAAGGAAAATATATGATTTGAGTACCTTGTAAAGGCATATTAATTTCAATGCTTTTATGGTATGTTATTTCAGAGGTGAGAGGTGGGGTTCCCTGGTAATTTTCCACCATTACAAATACCCGTGGCTGAAAACAAGTAGCTTGTAATGAATGACACCTTCAAAGTAAAACGTGATTGCTACCTGCTGCTACAGCTGGTAAAAAAGAAAAGCAACTAATTTAACCCATTTTTTTCCTCACACATTTTAACAGTTGAACAACCAACCCAAAACTTGTGATGAAAACTGGTACTTTCTTAAAGTTTTGTTTTCATATTTGAAGTCCAGCTGGTCCTGCAGTTAGTTATGAAATATTATTTTACTTGATTAAAATTCTTAGATACTTCCATTTGCTTTGAAAGCATGTATTCCCTTTAACACCTGGCAGAAGAATCAGGCTAGATTCTTTGGAAGAGAAAGAGAGGAAATAATTTGTTCTATCCAAGATGATGAGTACAGAAGAGGTGCTCTTTGAATATGGAATAGTTTCGGGAGTCCTAGAATAATTCCCTCCTTGGCCTGAATATTCCCTTTTTGCTGGTGGACAGATTAAAGGAGCAAAAGGGATATGGAAGCACATATCCCCACGCCTATATTTTTCTCTGTTACCAATGCCTCTGAGATTAATTACAAACTGAAGTTTACACTGAATCACTAGGGCAGACATATCTTACAGCTCTTTTATACAAAGATTAATTTAATGAATTGTTCTGCCAAATGGTTCATCACCCTTCAAAAACACATGAATTTGGACCTCATGACTGTATTGTCAACAGCAACTGTTCAAAAGCCTATCACAGAATCACAGAATGTTAGTGATTGGAAGGGACCTCAAAAGATCATCTAGTTCAATCCCCCCGACAGAGCAGGAACAATGTCAGGCTTATCAAAAATCAATTTTCATAATAGGAGTTGAAGAGGCATTATATGATTCACAAGCAATATTTATTTTTTTTTTTTCAGGATATTAGAGGTTGTATTTTCAAGCTTTACTTACAAGGACCAGAATAAAAAGTTCCTTTTTTAAAAAAAAAAAAAAAGTATTTTTAGCTAAATTAATCATTAATCATATATGTTGAGACTTCTGATGAAGTCACACAAAATGATGAACGATGATCAGTGTTTCTACTGGTTTTGTATTTCACAGAAAGTTAATTCTGATAAATTATAATTTAAAAAAGCAGAACACAACAAAACAAAAATAAAAATCCAAACCAAACAGAACAAAACAAAACAACAACAACAACAAAACTATTCCTTTTCTGGAAATTAAGAATTTTGTGAGTCTCTGGATTCCACATAAAATTATTTTCAAATACTTTGAACAAAGCTTGTAAAATATGAATCTGGTATTTTGATTAATAATAGTCATAATAGCCATTATTGAGAGTATTACGAATGAATAAAAACATCATCTTCCCCTCATCCCAGCAAATAAGTTGAAGGATGGATTTTGGAAGTGTCTGCTGCCTTACTCAGAGGAAGGAAAAAATGAGAATGCCATTTATAATATTGTATCAATCATTGCTGCCACAGCTGTTCTATGCCTTGTCATGCCTGATCTTCAGACTCCAGTGAGACACCAGAACAGTAATAGTTTGTCTTGCTTAGTCTACGTCCAGGAAAGTAATAATATGGAGCTCACACACAGTGTTATATTTTGTGCAGCAGGTCTCCATTGTGTTGACTGTTGCTGACAAGAATTGAGGTGAAATTTTGATGGAGAGTAGACCACTGTTGACAAATGCAAAACCAGAAACTTCTTAGAGACTCCTTGTTCAGTGTGTGCTTGAGAATAAAGACATTGTTTTTCTTATTATTAGCATGAAGGCAGAGCACTTTATTTTGAAAATTAGATTCCAATCTTTTTGTAAAATAGCAAGATAATGATAATAAAATTGACTGCACATCCAGTGGCTGCATAGAAAGCAGTGTATTGAGAGAACAACACTGCATAAGAAAAAGTAGCAGTACAATTAAACCACTATAAATAGTACCCAGTATCTGAATATTGTCTAGCTTCCTTTTGCTTTCCACCTTCTAACTTACAGCAAAGATTCGTAAATGCATCTTTCAAAATAATTTCTCCAGCACTCCCTGGTAGTAATTGTACTCACCATTACTGAAAACACCTCTGCATCAGTACAGAATATATGAGAGTGCTAGTTCTTTGTATCCCTCTTCCTTTGATCACTGCTCCTCTGAATAATATAGATTGCCAGGATTTTGCTTTAGTGTCAATTTATCACAAAGAAAACACCATTGCTTCTTATTGGTTTGAACTGATGCATTCCTGTTGAAGTCTATTTTTGTACCACAATTACTGCTAAAATGCAGTGTTGCCAGACTGGAATTCAAGTGTGGATTTCTCATGCATTGAATAGATGCACAAAATTTATTCACTGCTCTGTTGGCATTTAAAAGTTCCTTAAAAATCTGTAAACTCATTTTGATCTAGCACCTTTTAATTGTAGTCTCTCTCAGTAACTTATCCGCTCGTTGTTGTTCAGTTGCTATACCATGCCTCCCTCTGTTTTTAAGGCTGTTCCCTCACTGCAGAGCTTTCAGAAGGAGACATCTATTTTACATGTTATGACCCAGTACGTGACATGGAAGCCAAACTCCAGCAGCGTTCTCAAAGAAAGGCTCAGCTATTTGGCTACACGGTTTAGCTTTGATGTCTTTGCACATGAAAATATCTAGTAACTGCCTGAAAAAGCAAAGCAATTAACATGAAGTCAAAACTTAGTACTAACTAAATATCTGAAAAGCACAAAGCCAAAGAAATGGATAAACAAGCTTATGTAAGTACAGCATATTTTCTCTTTAAAAGCTCTTTGTTTCTGGTTACCAGACAATTGCGTAGAGCATTAACAAATCCCCAGGAAAAAAAATAATTTTATTTCTAAGTATATTACTGTGTTAAGTCCAACGTGTTAGTGCAATGTGGGTAGCTGAAATAGGTACATAAAATACATTTAACTTTACATATATTTAAAAATTCAATAACCCCAGTTGGTACAGAAGATTCAGAAAATCTGAGTTTATACTAAAATATTCATTTTTTCATACTATTTCTAAAAGGTTATTTTGCTATCCACTCAAAATTGACATAATGCATATGCAGATACAATATACATTTTTCTTGTCTCCTGAGAAGCAGCATTTCAATAGTGTATGAAACTACAGAAATTGCAAGTATAAAAGCATACTAGGTTAATTAATTGTTATTTCTGTCTTTCATAAAATGCTGGAAAACTGGAGTGATTAGGAGTTTGTCACTTAATTGCCACTAAGTCTTCTATGAAATTGAACAGGCAGTTAGCAATTGTGTTATTTAAACATTTTATACACATATTATCATAGATCTTCACTGGGAATAAAGGCCTACTGATGCAGTATTTTCAACTTCCGCAAAGTTTAAATGCTAACTATCTAGAACATTTTGCCTATAATGGGAACGTAGGGAATGAATGTTTAACATTACATATAACAGTGTCTATGATGCTTTTAATGAAGTGGAAATAGATGACCGGAAATTCACTTGAGGAATCATAAGCTTTCCTGATAGTTCAATTTCTCTGTGGAAGTATACTATACTTTTGATTTCAGATATGTGAGAGAACTCCTCTGGTTTAGTAAGTTTGGCACATCAGCTGAGCCCGGCTGAGAAAATGGAGGGTAAAATACAGTTCAACTGTGTGTCTAAGCCAACAAAAAATTCTTTCAGAAATACATTTCCATAAAGGAGAGGCTAAACACACTTGTCATAGAGTGAGTTATTCTTCACAAATTCTTTGGTCAAACCTATGTTATCTTGTAGAAACACAGTCTTTTTTTTCTAGCTCTATAATTTCCTTTTCTGAGGTCTGGCAGTTAAAAAAAACCTCAAGTCAGTTGAAAATGCCACTTTCTTTTTTTTTGTTTTCTTTTTATCCAATTAATCTTCCAGTCCCTTCCAAAATTTCCAGATTTATTTTCTTGACTTTCATACTCCGCTAGAATTTCAGAAAAAATTCTGGTAAATTAACAGTTGTTACCCTTAATTGCAAAATTGATATAAGTAAGTGGTCCAGTAATCTGGTCCAAAATATCCTTTTTATTTTTTTTTCCAATTCAAAATATTAATTTGCCAAACCCAGACCTTTGTTCATAAATATAGACTTTTTTGTGAAACTTTTTTCAAAAGTTTTTTTGAGTTCAAGATGAAATACATGATCTGCGGAAAAAAAATAAGGCGCTCTGAATCTTCTCCCTTTTTCCATCATTCTGTTGGTTAGAATACTCCCCAGATAGTGAGAAAAACCCAAGTTTACAACCTTGCCTGATTCTGACATAGACTGAAATCCTAATATCTAATTTCTGTTGTGAATGCCTCAAACAGAATCAATCTCTTGTTCCACTCCAACAAACATTTAATTATTTACACAGAATGAACAGAGTCAGCTAAGAGAATGGCATCATAACTTCTAGCATTCAAATCACACAGATTTAAACTGTGTCTTATCCATCATAATCAAGTGCATTAGCTGACAACCCTTCAACTGTATTAAGCAAAAGCAAGCTTTTGTTGTCCTTGTCAATCATTTTGCAAAGAGTTGTAAAGGACTTTTTCCTTTTTATGTGGTGAAAAAAGTATATTACCAAGTGTCCAAAATATGTTTTAGAACATGAATCTCCATTCATCACATTCATCGTGTTCTCCATCGTGTCACAGTTTCCTGTGTAGCTCGTGGCATGAGTAGCAGGGCTCCTGCGTATGTGTATTTACTAATATAGGTAAGGCAAACATTATCAACCAAAAGTTGATAAACATTTCAAAGAATTCCAAAAGAATGAAATTCTATTAAAACTGTCTGGCACCTTTTGGCTGATAAAATCTTTTCTCCAAAAATGTTCATACAGTTTAAAGAAAAAAATATTTCCATATTGCTTATATCAGCAACAGTATATTTTAGAATACGAAGCACCTATCAGCATGGATAGGATCAAATATTTATACATCACATTTTTCTTTCAGAATCTGATGTAGCTGATAGCCTGTAGGTCAATCCTTTCCTCATGAAAATAATGAAAACATTCCTACTGTTGTTAAGATCAACATCAAGTACACACTGCAAGTCAAAATACTCACACACTAAAGAACTGCACCATTACCATTTATGTAAGAAATGTAATGATAATAAAAATGAACTAAACAAAGATTAAAACAGATTTACCAGAAACTAAGGTAAAGGATAATAAATCATCTGAATAAACATTTGACAATTGTAATAATATTGATAAGGAGGAGACAGGTGATATTACATTTGGGCATTCTATGACGAATTTAGTTAACATCACTTGCAGGTGAAGAATAAGCAGGAAGTAAGTTATGAACAGAATGTCAAGGAAAAAAATTCCCCTCCTCCTCCCTTCCCGAAGAAAAAAAAAAAAATTTTAACTGATCCAATTTATGGGGGAGTTTTGATTTTGAAGTAAAGATCTAAAAATCAGCTATTTAAACAACATTCTATATATTAGTAATATGAGGAAATAATTCTTAGTCATTCATATACCATTATTTCCCTCGTAATAACACAGAAAGCCTGACAACAAAGAAATATGTAGTCCTAAAGAACCAGGAGGATTTTAAAAATACTTAGAAATGTTTGTCCCACACCCTTTGTGTTTCTTTAATTTGTATTTAGACCACGCAGATATTAGAGAGATCATAGACAAGTGGTGTATGACAGCAGGACGAGTATGTAACACTTTGGGATGATGAACTTTTAAGTATTGCAAGTGATAGAACAGCTTTCAGGAAGAACAGATCCCAGAAGATTCAGCACTGGCTATCACGTAGGTCTCATGAAATTTGTGCACTAGGAATAAACAATAATTAAAAGTATCTTCCCTTTTCATTGCTCAGGTCTTTCGTTTGAGGTAGGAGTTTTTAATAGTTCTTTTTTATGTCACAGCCTGGAGATTACAAAAAATGTTTTGTTTTTTAATTAATAAAATGATGTCACAAATAACTTTGTCTGAAAATACTAGCGAAGGTTAATCAAGTTTTCAGTTCTTGTGTGTGTAATATTACTAGCTAGACATTTCAGATATATCCTCACAACACTTCACATATAAAAGCATGAGAACCTTGCATGAAAGCTCAGGTATATGAGACAAAGATCTGCTTAATTTTAGGCCTATTTGTTTGTCCAGACAAAGAATAAACTCTTACTCTACTGTTTGGATGATCACAGATAGAAAAATGCTTACACTGTGGCTATGTAATAAAGAGTAAAATGCCATTCTACGGAAAAACAGGCAACCATTTTCACTGGATCCTCCTTATTTTAAAAAAATGTCTGGGATTTAAGCTATTTCTGAGACATATCCTGGTATTAGTGCCTTTTCATATGCAGTGCATTTGTTACAATATCATACAAAATAAAAAACATGCACAGAATAAATGACAGGAAAAGAGAATCACTGTAACTCTAAATACCAGGGTAATATAAATATTAACAAAAGGAAAGCTGTAAAAAAACCTAAAAAATATTCATACCTTTTTGAGAGGTTGTAAATTTCCTATGTTCTTATATTTTATTTTATTTTCTCATGGAAGTCCCATAGAGTAATATGGAAGCATTATAACTAAATGTGTCCATAGCATTTAAGCTGTGATTAAACTAATAAAAATCCCCATCCCTACAGGATTCTGTATTTTTTGGCCAGAACTATCATGATAGTAACACAGATGATGCATTTGTTACTTAAATTAAAAGAGATTTTCCTTTTTTTGTAAGACAGTCTGGAACTTTCACTATACAAAACCAGAAGCTGTTCTCTCTGATGCCAAAGAGAACTCTCTCTGCGTGAGATGTCACATCTGTCATTGAATCTTGATTGCGTCTACATAGGAGAAACAAGCCTGATCTTGTTCCCTTTAATATCGGTGGCAACGTTCCCAGCAACTTAACAAGGCAGGAGCTGAGATAGGACTGAGCTCCACATTTGTGGCATTAGCTTCCCTCAGCTCCTGCCGCCTACTAGCAGATATTTGTCAGTAGTCATTGCAAGAATAAGATATTAATGAGAATTAAATTTTTAATGTTAGCAAAGGAGCTTTAAAATCAAAGATAACCAGTATAAAAGGACCTTTGTGCAGAATCACTCTGCTGACAATAATAATCAACAAAAGTAAATTCATCCTAAGTCAGCTGTCACCCTTACCACAGACAAAAATGATACATGCTTATGGATTCTGTGGACTGTAGATTGGGTAAGACAGGATGGCCTGATGTTTCATCAAAAAAACGTTTTTGATATCTCCAGCCCCCACAGCTGTGAAATAACTACAGTTCAGACAGCTCCAACAACCTTGCTTTATCATGCCAGCAATCTACGTTATTTGAGGCGCAAGACAAACTATCTCTCTTCCTTAAATGGAAGTTTCTCTTTTAGCTGTATGCCTGGTCAAAAGTCCTGGTCACATTTGCATGATACCAGCTGCACTCTCTGTGAGGTGATGCCAATATCTAGAGAAGATAATGAATTATAATGGTTCCAAAACGTTTTGAATGACAGAACAACTTTTATTTGAGCCAGCGCATCAGCTTATACAGATGAGGAAGGGTTGGGTGAACATTGCTTTTTAGCTGCTCTGAGCACTCTGTTTTTTCTTCTTTTAATCTGGTTTGCATCCAGCACTGATTATCTGTGCTTTAATTTCTTATGAACAGCAGTGAATGGTGAAAAGCACAGTAGCCTTCTTGCACATTTCAGATCTGACAGCTCTAGTCACTATTTGTGCTCAAGTAGATACATTATTGCTGATAACATCTGGGTTTTCACCTTAATCAGACTTTTTTTTTTAAAGTGTGCTCAAAACTCATTTGAGCGGTTTGGGGAGTTCACTACAACTTCTAGGTAGAGTCAATCAACCTCTGAACTATGTTTAGCTTGTTTATCACAGCTCTTCTCCATAGGTATAATGTATGTCTGAAACATGATTGTATAATGTGAAGTTTAACAGAAGCATACTAGGATCAGGATATGTTATAATGTAGTTAACAATGATCTAAGTACAGGGAAGACAGAGTATTTTGTATGCTTTACCATTTTGCTTGGTTTCATCCTTTGAGTCTAACCTGGATAATATGTTATCTTATTGTTTTACTTTTGTTTGAATTATCCTGAGGTACATACAGGTCTCTAAGCGTTGACACCGAGAAATTGCAATTATAATTGAGTTGGACTTGGATATATTTCATTATACTTACATCTATTTTTCTCTTCTGAGCTGCAATATATAGCTGTCATCTTCAACTCAGAACACACCAAAGTTTTCAAAAAACTTGAGCACATTACTGAAGTCACATTGCAATAACTCTAATAAATTGCACCTGTGAATCCCTCTCTGGTTTATTTATATACTGTATCACAGGTTATTAACAGAAAATAACCCACTAGAATACAACATTCTTGTTTACAGTGAGATGCTGGAGGTGACAGCAGGAATATAAAACAAAAAATCAACAGGGAATACAGAACTAATAAAAAGACAAGGGTCTATAAAGCAGAAAAAAACCACCCAAAGCCAACTGTGAAGGCAAAAATAAAATAAAATAAACTTCCATCATAAAACAATCAAAATCTGCCATATATTTATAGATACCAGGGAGCACAAATACCCACTGCACTTGAATATTTATGAGTGTCAGGAAATCTGTGAGTTTTTCGGAATCAAAAACTGATCAGCAGGACATATCTCTCTAAAACGCTGGTTATGTCTACTTCGCTATAACAAAGGAAGAAAAAAGAATATCACACAGTAAGAAAACTCTTATGTTTAAAGAGAAAATATTATTTGAGAAACTGAGAAGCTTTTGAAAATATTTGGAGTTGTTATTGCCCTTAAAATTGTTTTCAGATGAGCATCTGGTATCTTTACAGCTATGCAGATACATAGATTGGATAGATGCCATGAATATATTAACCACACATTTTCTCAGCATCAGAAATTCTCTTTGTGAAGCCAAGAGAAAAATCACCTGAGAAAAGAATAAGAACTTCGAAGTGGTGAGAATATGATGTTTATTTTATGTATCACTTTATATTATGTAGAATACACTGTATAGAGGCCCGCACAGCTCCTTGTGACTCTGCAATTCTACATATCACTCTTTATATTGTGCTTCTCTATACCTGCATTTGGTATCACCTTAATTTCAAAGGGACAGAATGATTTGTCAGAAAGAGAAAATAGAGCCTTTTAAAGACAGATAACAGGTGGGGAGTATCTCTTCTTATTCTTGACCTCACAAAACCACGAAATGCTATGATTTCTAGGTCTCATTACCTGTCAAATTCAAAGTGCCATCTATCAAACCAAATGAAAGACAATTTGTTTCGTTAGCTATAAGTACTATACACTCAGGCTGAAAAACATAGCCACAAAACACTGGTGAGGCTGGAAAAGGCTATGGTATGAGGCACACAGTTATATCCTCAACTCATGCTGAAGTGTGTCTTCACCTTTATCTCATAATGAAATAGCACATTCCTGGCATAAGGCAAGTTTACACGTCACTCAGTCCTGGAGAACATTGCCAGGAAGACAGTAACAGTCCTGAGGGTTGGAGATGGGAGAGAGCATTTGTGTTTATGTCACCAGGGCGAAAATAGCAACAGAAAAAGGTGAGAG
This sequence comes from Pampusana beccarii, assembly GCA_013399365.1. Taxonomy (NCBI): domain Eukaryota; kingdom Metazoa; phylum Chordata; class Aves; order Columbiformes; family Columbidae; genus Pampusana; species Pampusana beccarii. Next base: position 407,328 of record VWYH01008677.1, read on the forward strand.
AAAAATGTTCCTGGGAAGCTCTTGAGAATCCAGTCCTGCTTCTCCTCTGAGCCAAGATACTGTGGTTCATACAATGAACTCTTCGATAGGATTTCCACCTCTTCCAGCCTTATTCCGCCGTCCATGCACCAAATAGCTCCACGATTACTCTGAGAACCTTATCTGCCCCTAACAACAAAATGTGGTTTGGTTCAGACAACATGGAATCATACAGTACTCCTTTCCAAAAGAGTGGGCTCTTCAGGACTGGGAAGGTTTTATAATGTAAATAATATTGCCCTTATTCTTCTTCTGATTCTGTCTGTCTCTAGTAAAATACAAAAACTCATTTCCATCGGTACAGGTACTGCTGTCTGTGCTAGTTGCTGACCTGTTGCTTTAGTTCTCTGTACTACAGCAGTAAGGTTAAACAAGACCAAAGACTCCCCAGGAGCTGCATACCTTGTGGGGTAACTGAGTGTCTACTTTCAGTGGATACCTTTCTAGCATTTTGCAGCTCTAAGAGGGAGTATTCCTGTATTGTTCCTCTCCTCTCCTCTCCTCTCCTCTCTTTATTCTGAACAACAAAATACTTCACGAATTTTCAGGAAGGCTGAAGTAAAGAACAACTGTGTTATTTTTTTCAACTAAAGGGAATCATCATTGTTACAAATAGCTTCGGTTTATCTATCAGTTTTCCCCTCACCCCTCCTAATGAGCACAGATATATGATTTATTCACTTATTTCTGTGTTTAAAGTCATTGTGTATAGCAGTTAAAATGGAACTGCTAAACAGCCTGTAAGACATACTCATCCCTTGAGACATTTTCTAAGGAGAATATCAACCTTCTGGTATGTTTTTGAGGAAAATATTCCCTTAATTTTTACTAAAAAAAAATGGCCAACAATCCTCTGCATTATTTCCTGTGCAACTGTGTCCAGCCAGTCCAATGAAGGCTGATTAATATTCACATTCTAAGTATTATATAGTAAGATAATTAGTATCATATGATGCCTTGCTTCTGTCTTCCTAATTTCCTGTACCAAATATCATACCGTCTTCAGCAGACCTTGGAAATTAACTGATCTGATCCAAAGCAGTTATTGCTTGCCTTTACCTCAGGATAACGTTAATCTGTAGTGTAACCTACACTTTGTTCCACTTCATCCAACATATATCAGTCTGAGTGTAAAATTATGTATTTAATTACCAGTAGTAATTTTAATTGTACAAAAAAAAGTAACAACACATACTCTCATCTGTTTTGTCTTAGGCAGTGTTATGCAAATTGAACTTTAAGTGCCAAATCAGAAGTGACCACCTAATCTCCAGTATAAAGCTATTTTAATTGACAATGGACATTTTTTGCTTAACTCATATGTATCAGATGAATTTAAAATAAGAAAAAAAGCATTTACAAAGAGGTACAATGGTCTCTGGAGACACAACATCTCATTTTCAATTCAGTTGGCAAGAATACTAATTACATTATCACATATTCAGCAGCATTCAGCAAAGTTATTTATTCATTCATCCTTAAGACCCAGGATGTCTGGCAGGTCACTGCCAATAAGCGCTACCTTGAGAATCTTAAACGATGGTATACAAAGAAAATTAGATATAGAGAGGCTTGAAAAAAAACCTCTCACAAAGAAGCTAAACCTTTGAGATTTGCCTCTTTGCTAGCTTCATGAAAAAATGTACTTATCTTCATGAACAAAACAAAAAAGCCCATAGTTTTCATGAGCGTAAAAGAGAAAGGAGGAAAGAAAGGAAGGGAAAATACACAGGCTGATTTACAAATCATAAATCATGAGATTATAAAGGACACAGAGGAGCCAGTAGCCAACAGGCCAAACAAAGAAACTGCATCCCAGAATCTGGTCCTCTATCATCTCTGTGTTGTGCTCAACTTCACTGATTCTGAGGCAAGCCAAAGAAATTCCGGAATAGTTTTCAATATTTTTTTATGTTTCCTTTTTTTCATTATATTTGGTATTGAATTAAAGCCTACATCTTTCACAGCATGGAGGGAGAAATTGGGAAAACAAGGAGGAAAGTCAGGCAAAATTAATACGTCGTGATATTTATTGTCTGTTCTGAGGAACAGGAGCTTCAACAATGTGTTGTTTAAACAAGACAAGAACAAATTAAGGCTCTAATAATGAGTTTAAACAGCAGTCATGCAAATGACAGTGGTACAGAAAAACCTGAATTCATTTCAGACAAATGGGTTTGAGTTCTCTATGAGTTCTCATTTGCTCAGTTTCTCAACATGAACTTATTATAAAACAGAAGGGGCTGAGGAAAGGGAAAATTAAAATTGAATAGACAGGGAAAAAAGATTTTTGGTGGGAAAGAGAAGCTCTAGCACACCAGAAAGCTGAGAACAAAAACAAAGATAAAAATGAAACACGAATAGGTTTGATGAGCAGGATAAGAAACTTTGCACTAAATCTGAGACATATGTCTAATTCAGAGAGAAACTAGCTGTAGGACAAGGAGGGAAGAGATGACCTTGTTAAAGGGAGGGGAAAACAACAGCAACAGTGAAATTATTTTGAATCTGAAGTCAAGATCACTCACTTTCAGTAGGCAGGGAGACTAGGAGAGGAAACCTGTGTGTGAGAGAAAACATGGTCAGGCGTTAACGAGAAATTGTAGTTGATAGCTGTATATTTAGAGTATGGACAAGAAAGTCATGGTATGAGAGAACATTAGCTCACATAAAGAACATGAAAAAGGAATTGGACCCAGCTAAACAAAAGGACTGGGAATAGACATTTTATGGAAATAAAGGAAGATGCTGGAACTAGGAACGAGGAGTAGGTCACAGTGAGGCAAGAGTGTGCTGAGACTGCACGCTTGATGCCAGCAAAGAACTGGAAGACCCGATGACCACTAGTCTGGATCATAGAATCATGGAATCATAGAATAGTTCTGGTTAGAAGGTCGTCAAATCCAACCTCTCCTGCAATGAGCAGCGACATCTTCAACTAGATCAGGTTGCTCAGAACCCTGTCCAACCTTACCTTGAATGTTTCCAAGGATGGGGTATCTTCCACCTCTCTGGGCAACCTGTGCCAGTGTTTTACCACCGCTGTTATAAAATATTTCTTCCTTGTATCTAGTCTAAACCTACCCTCTTCTAGTTTAAAACCATTTCCCCTTGCCTTACCACAACAAGCCCTACTAACAATTTTGTCCCCATCTTCCTTATAAGCCCCCTTTAAGAACTGAAATGCTCCAATAAGATCTCAGAGCCTTCTCTTCTTCAGGCTGAACAACCTCAACTCTTCAAGAACAAGATCTTCAGCTGACGTTAACAGTAACAGGTGTATTCATTTTAACAGTTCTTCATGATTCATTGTATGAAGCTGAAGGACAGTGCATTTGAACAGACCTGGGGGGTTTTTTTGTTTCTTTTACAACCATCTCTGCAGGTTTCCTAGATAACTTTACACTGCTCAGACCATCTTATATTTTCTGCTGGCTCAGCCATTCATAGTAAATGAATGAACACCAAAGGAAAAGTAAAAATTTTTAAGGAGTTAGTTCTGACAGGCTCAGTGAGAATATTTCTTAGAACCCACTCTTACTTCAGGAATTTCAAGATAAGCTTTCCCACTAACCTTTAAGAATGTTTAGGTTTGGACCATAATATTAATACATTTGCTGTCATAAAAGACCACAACGTAAGGTGACCATGTAAAACAGACCATAGTGTTTACCAAGGGATTTCTAAATAACATCCAAAACTATTTCTTGAGTTATTAAATATTTTTAGAAAATTATGAAATCTGGATATTAACTTAAAATGACTGAGAAAAAGATGACATCTTTACTAAGTAATTTATTAATTTTTTGAAATATTAATGTGTATATTATCACTATTATTTTATCTTTTCCTTCTGTTATGCCTTATTTTCTTATTAGATTATAAAGCTGTTTATTGTCAGGTAAAATATTTTCCAGTCAGGTATTTTGAAAATCTCATTTAAATATCTCCTTACCTTCTTTCCCAAGCAAAAAATCATAATAAGGCAGGGTTTTTTTTGCCTTGACTAGTATTTTGCCAATTTGTTTCTTTTTACTGTTTGTTTGTTTTTTCCCAAAGGCATATAATAAAACGGTATACAATAATGACCTCATAAAAAAATCCACAGAAACAACATTTCTAGCATAGCTAAATTACCGTACTTAAATACAGTAAAACAACATCACTTTTAAGCACAACACTATCTTACAAGGTAATTTTCTACTGCCTATTGCAACGATACTATGTTTCTTTTCATTGTCACTGATTGTAGGATATTGTTTCCCACCTAATGAAGTGTGACTTAAGCTTTTCTTTTTCCTTTTTTTCTTTTAGGCTATGTAAACTTGAATTTGGCTATGTAAAAGTGAATATAGTTCAGATTAATATCTTGTACCAAGAAATTCAGAGTGGTCAGTTTAGTTAACTTGTAGCTACTGTTATTTACCACTCCATAAATTTTTGCAATGTTACAAGTTATTGGTTTGCAGGTTTTTATATTCCTGATTTTTTTTTTTCTTCAGTGTTGGAAGCATTCCCAAAGCTCAGAAACTGCAAACACAAGCAGTCTGGGCCTGGATATTAATTTAATTCAACTGACCTGTACAGTATTTCTGCAGCAATCCAAACTGCTGGACAGGATGCAAATATGTTTTCCAGTGTTTTCCAGCAATAAGTTCAGATTTGTCACTTTCTACTCCACCTTCTCCTTCAGCATCCTCAATGTGATCAAACCTTAGCAATATCCTTTTTTCCTTACTATCTTAGCAACTTAATCTCTTGGTGTAACTTCAGTCTAACTTGACTAACAACAACTGTATGATCTTCAAGCAATCTTTTTAGCATCCATTAAATCTTATCCTTAGTAGTCTTCAAAGCAATACAGTATAAGCTAAATTCACTAAGTAGAAAAGATTTTGGTTTTCAAACAGACCCCCATGGGGATATTGTGCCTTCATAACTGATGGCAGAAAAGGCAATGAAACAGAGCTTAAAACAAGAGTTATATTTTGGCCTTGTTGTACATTACTACTACTAATAATATCCTCAAAAGAGCTGAGCAATCAGCTCACTGTATTTCAGTGGGTTATTTGTGGAGTGAGCTACTGTTAATGTAATGATAGCAGAGTCAAATTCATGGACTATGTTTACCATATGCTTCAATATTATATTAAATGTGGGAAAGTGTTATTGAGACTGCTTTCATAGGAGAATGCAGAAAGAAGTATCCTGCAAAGTCAAAGTAGTGCAGCATGCCAGATAGTCTGCTTTCAGGTGTTGAACCTATTGCACCCACACGACCATACATGATCTCTGTCCTTCAATGTCCATATTAATTTTTCGTTATTTCCCATTTTTACAAGATCTTACTTATGCAGTTGGAAAATAAGAAGAGCAAGAGCAGCAAACCTGACAGAAATTAAAGTGTCAGGATAGCTGTAGCCACTTCTAGAGAACTTAGTCAGTAGGACATTTCATCTTACAAGTCATACTCTCCTGAATGGTGCAAGCCTCAGCCTCAGCTGGAACTAAGGTATAGGGCCTAAGCAGAAGCATAAAAGCTTCACTAACTGTAAATGGCCAAGACACTTTTGTCTACAATGAGGGTTTGACAGTGATGTTTCAAACGTGGTAAATTTATGCCTGCCATCTCACAATGGTTCTGAAATAGTATCAGAGACATACTGGAGAACCACAACTTTTAAAGTTGAAATTCAACTTCATGACAGACCAGTGCAAGATCTGGAACAGAAGTGATCTCATTTTCAGGCTGTCATTTCAGCCTGTATGTAGGTGGGCATCTCTCTGCTGAGCTCACATTGGTTGTAACCACAGCTATTTGGCATTAGTGAGTCTACTAGAGGTGACATTGTCAAGAAAGCATTATGGAATTTTAATAAATTCTCATCTCCTTTTGGTTATCCATCTAGCTTTAAGGTTGCTTTCAAAAGTGGATCAATGTTAGCATGAACAATGCTATCAAGATCAGGACGACCTGCTCTGCACTACCCAGTTTGTGCACCAACAGCGGGACACTGTTGCAAGCAGTGCAGCTTCTACATGACCAGGGAGGGTTGTAGAGTTTCCTAATCACTGCTTCCAGGAGGGAATGCAGAATACTATTTCCTCATCTATAACCCTTATAGACTTCATCCACACAGTCCCACTGTGAAAATTTCTATTGCTCCAATTGTAGGTTCTAAACAAGTTTTCTTTCCCTCTCCTTTCTCTTTCATTTTCCCTGCTCTACTGAAGCAGACACTACAGCCTGTTCCCACAAAATCAATACCACATCCTGATTTCATTGTTCAGCCCTAATTACAGTTCTTCATCTCCATTCTTCAATAAAATCTCCTGACACAACTCTTTTTCCACCTGGGAAAAACAAGGATAAGGATTCTTCACAAAGTAGTTTTTACTTTTGCAGCTACACAGACAGCATAATCAATATATAACTGTACAATGAGGTCTTGTGCTATTTCACTATCTGCATCTATCTAAAAAAAAAGACTATTAAAGATGTAGATTTCAGTTTCATATATACACTTCTTATCTATTCCCATGTTTCAGTCATATCCTTTTATACATATAAACTATAAACATGAGCTACAGAGCCCTTCTGAATTTCTCCCTTCAATGGCATAACGACATTTTCTCTGGAGTTCTAGCGTCTTGGGTTTCTTTTCATTTTTAATTTTTATTTTTAGTTTGGTTTAAGTGGGGTGCAATAAATCTGATGTAGATTGAATGAACTTACTCCCCAAGCAGTACTTACGTCCTCATTTGCCAATGGCAGAACTTCAGTTAAGAGGCTTCCCAAAGAATATCAAATCAAGAGAGTAAAATATGTTTTAAAAAGAGAAACCCAACCAAAAAAATCCATTTGTTTTTAAAAGCCCTATACCAAAAAACATACATTAACATGTGAGAGTAAACTTTATTTTTCTTAAAGAAAACATGGCTACAGAACACACCTTAAGAACAAACCCAAAACGTACACTCTGTCAATACTGTCTGCCTCACAGACACACACACAAAAAAGAACATTTGTGTATACAAAGTTTGTCCTTTCTAACTCAGGCCTTTTGAAATTACTCAGTTCACAGCTAGGGAATATTTCCATACAGACCACACTTGATTAATGGGGCCAGTTCACATTAGTCACAGTTCTTTCAAGAAAATCTTTGATACAGGCCATCTGTCAGAGTCTCATCAGACTATATACACTTGCAGGCTAGAGCATTAAGCAAAGTATCCAGAGAGAAAAAACACAAAACCAAGCTGTGTTCTGACTTAGTTCATCTAATCTGCTAAAAAAGTGATTTGGCATCAATATAAGCAAAACCAGGGCAACTTGTCCTCTGTGGGTTTTCAGACAAAACTTGAATTCAGATCTTGGACTGTTCTTCCACTTGTTTGATAAAATGGACCTATTAACACTATTGTTTTTTTTCTTTAAGTACAGTATTAAAGGCAGACAGTTGCTGCTAGAAAGGACTGGAAATCCTCAGGTTTATGCCTTTAATTTTCTTCAAAGCCGATAAAAGTGAAGGCAGCCGTGAACTGCTACATGCTGCAAAGAAACAATCTTCCTGCCTTCCTGTGAAATGTCTCTGTTATTACCCAGTTGGAAAGACAGCTCTCTTTTCAGCCCTTTCTCTTATTATACTGAGAAAGCTGCTCTCCTTGGGTAAGGCCTCTTCTTTTCAGTATCATTCCAGGTGTTGTGGTCTTTGAGTCAGTTACCTGTTTCTTGTTGCAAGGTGTTTGTAAGCCACTTTGCTGTAGCTATGGTGAAACATTTCATTTTCTCTCTCTCCTTTACACACAAAGAGAAGGGCAGGCACTCTTCACATTGTTCATGATCCAGATAGCAGTCTCCAGGTTGCTGTGAACCCTATGGCAATTTATCTGACATCTTGTATCGAGAAGCCTGTCCATTTTGATCTTCTACAGACTTTTAGAAAAGGTATGCCATGTGTGGCAGCTCGGAGAGGGTAGAGAGAGGAAAAGAACTTTTTATTTGTACTAGGTTCTGTGATTTTCTGTGGTGGATCTACTATAAGATGATCTTACAGAGCTCCATCCATTCAGTCAGTTGTATATATGTAGGTGTCCAGGAGGGAGATCAACAAGCCAAATGCAACTGAGTTTTCAGTCTTTGATATATAACAGGTGGAATGTCACCAGTGACCCCAGAGGGACCCTTGCAGCTGTAAAAATTGGTCAGAGAATTTGGCTTTGAGACTACTTGCATCCAAAGTATAAATGCAGACAGTAAACACATACTGTATTTTTCCCTTTCAATCCTCAAAGGTTCTGCAAGCAGCTAATGACTTTTCAGTTCAAATTGCCCTGAGTATTCCTATCAAACCCTCTGCCATAGTCAGGTCATTTCTGAATGATGTACTGAGAGTGTTCAGTTTTGAAATGCCTGATACATAGGTTGGTTGTGAATGCACACAAAGGCCATAGGGGCATGATTCTGTTCTGTCTTAAACTGATAAGCTCCTAAAATCAGGCTCAAAATCTTTCTGTGAAAATATCTCAATCAGTGAAAATTCTGATTAGTACAATATTTTGGACAACAAATGTGAAAATAATATGAATACATTGTTCATTTTTTTCATGTACATTTTTTATGATTACTCCTGTATGGAACTGTTTCTATATCACATGATCACAGTTTGCTGTGGAAATGCTTCTTTTTTTTCTCCTGCCTTCCAGCTGCTACTGCCTGTGGTGAAATGAACTAGCTGCTTGGTTCTCATTCTTGACATTTTTTGTTTAAATAAACCCCAACACCTTAAACCTCCTTAAAGATGAATTTGTTATATGGGACAGCTGGTGGAACAAATGGGAAAATTGGTTGGAGGGAAAGGGTGTCTTAGAAGTGGGCTAAAGAATTATGCATTAGCATGAAATTTCCCAACGTTTTAAAACTTTATCTCATGGAAAGTACTTAGAAATAATCAACCTTGAAGGGAGAGAAAAAAATAAAAACCAAAAGCTATCTAAGCAACAGCTGCGGCTTGGATAGCCAGAAGGATTTAGAGAATCAAAAAGATCTATAAAGGTTACAAATCCTTTAAACAAATGATAAGCATACCTTGTGAGCTGCATAAATACCCCCACTTTTTCTGATTGTTTCTTGAACTGATAAGTTAAGTATGTTTTTTACATGCTTTGCTTCTTACCCAAATTGAACATCATTAATTTCTTTCGTATGGGAACATAGCACAAGATTGGCAAGAAGGTTAGTTAAACATAAATACGCTCAAAGTGACTTGTACCTGTCTGTAGAAAAAGCACATACATCACACTAATTGTTTTACTGACCTTGTGTGCCTGACGAGTAGAACCTCTGTGTTAGATAACATAGGCCTGTGAGAAACTCTAGGCACCTTGTCACTATGTCTGAGATTCCTCCTTTGTTGTGAGAAAGAGTGGGAGGCTGTGCCTGCCTGAAGCCTTGAAACACAGGCGAGCTCAACAGGCCCAGTGATCTTCCAGCAAGGCTGAACTTACCAACGCCTATGTCCCCACTTGTGCTACCTCTGCATGGGAGCTTAGGTGCGACTTCGGAGATCCCCCAGTAGAGAGGTAACTAAAATAAAACATGCTCTTTGCAATGCATTCATGGCCTCTGGCCCTTCTTGCAATGTGCCTGAGTATGTGTACATAACTTAAAAAAATAATAATTAATTTGTGGTGGTGTGTGGTTTTTTGTTTTGGTTTGCTTTTTTTAATTTTTATTTTTCTTTCTCCTCAGGCATCTACTGATACACTCCTCTTCAAGGAGGACCACAAGGGAGAAAACTGCTGAACTTGATACATTTGGTTGTCATGAGTTACTTAATTAAGTAGTTCTTCTCCAATAGTCTTAGCAACACTGGAAATGCACTAAGACTGATTCACAGAGGAGACTTTATTTAGATAGGTTATACCACTCTGCCATCTCAGACATGAAAGTAAAATTTTACCATCTCTGCTTTGTTTCAAAAGCGTGTAAATACCTTCTGTCCAAAAAAACAAAGAGGTCAGTGCAGACACCTGTTTCTATTCTATGCCAGAAAGATAATATTAAATACAATCCCTGCTGCTGAAATGAACTGTAGTCCACTGTGCTCATGAGATATCCCCACACAAAGAGAAGCTGTAGTTTTGCTTTTCTCTTTCCCTCCCCCCATATCCTGTAAAATCCTGTATGCATATATACAGTCATTTATCAATCCTAATCCCCATCTTGGTGAATTTCCTGAACTCATCTGACAGCTGCTTTCCCAAGACTAAGCCTACAATGTATTCAGATAAGAATGGCTGGTTCAGAGAGTTCAGGTAGTTTCATAAATTCACTACAAAGCTATAAATCATATTTCTTGATAACAGTCAGAGTCACAGTATGCTTTGCCTTATTAAGATTTCCTATGTGGCAAGACAAACTTTGATACTCTACAACAGAAATGCAGAGGTGATTTGCACCTACTGGGTGTTATGATTTGATCATCTCACTTCTTGCCTGAGAGGCTTTGGGCAGAAGCATAAGTGACAGAATCATATTTCAGGCACTGGCTTCAGACCCTCAGTGGTCTCCAACACTCTTCAGCCTTGGAGTCATTCTTTATGACTCGTGCAGTCAGTGAAGCTTAGAAGACCTTCAGGTTCTCAGTCATTCGTTTCATTGTTCAATATAAGTATCCTGATAATTAGACAGAAATTCATATAATTATGTGTTAGGACAAGATCTCCAAATGAATTCCAGCTGGTTTGAGGCATCTGATGCCTTGCAAATCCTTGTGTACTCTCCCTGTAATAACATGGTCTAGGTATTCTTTTGCTAAGATTCTAAGAAAACATTTTTTTCCCTAAATACATGTAGAAATATTTTAATTCATTTTTAGGTATTTGTAATGAAATATAAATGCATGGGACCTTTCTCATAAGAAGGACAATTAAAACATCTTATTTTTATTCCAGTTAAAGCTCTTGACAAAACTCCGTTGGACTTAAGTCACATACAATCTGTCTCTAACAGATAGACAAGGATCATATTGTAAAATTCACAAAGTCAGATTTCTCTATTAATGTATTTGGTTTATTCGGCAAGGTTTTGGTAGCAGAGTGGTCTCTGTGAGAAGGAACTAAAGGCTGCCCCTGTGCTGGACACAGCCAGTTTCAGCTGGCTCCAAAATGGAACCACCGCTGGCCAAAGCTGAGTCCATCAGTAATGGTGGTGTTGCCTCTGTCATAACATAGTTAAAATGTTGCACAGCAGCTGTGAGAGCGAGGAGTGATAAAAATGTGCAAGAAACAGCCCTGCAGACACCAAGGCCGTGACACTACGGCCATGGCAGAATATTTTATGCAATAACAATAGCACTAGTGCTTATCACCACTGTGTGATCACCATGACTTGATTTGTTTTTTATGGCTGTCAAGCACTGTGCTATTTTTTGAGCACATTTTAATGAACCAATAATCCCAAATATTTAGCTCAGAATATATTATGTACTTGTAATAAACACATCTCCCAGACAGCTGTCCATTCACAGTAAGTAAAGTAAATCAGTATTTGGTAGGCCTTACTCTCCTTCAGGCTACTGTTCCGTTCCTTCCACTGATCTGTCAGGGCAAAATAGTCAGAAAACTAACTAGTCGAGAGCTCTCTCAATAAAAGTGTTTGTAGTGGTGGAAGTAGCCCGTGAAATAATTTCATGAAACTGCTAGTTACTTGCATAATTTAGATTAACTTGGGAAACAGGGGAACAGAGAAGCAGGAAAAAAAACCTTCCTTCCATAAGGCTTCATAATAAACATGTTGTAGAGAAACCTAAGAGTGTGACCTTTTCTTCATTATTTCATCTGGGAAGGATCAACATACATAATAGTTCCTAGGTCATAAATACACATGGAGCTATCCAGATTTATGAAAGTTCAAGATATAGTCCTCTACAGTGTTCATTTATGAAACACTCAAATTATTTATATATATATGTATATTCTGCTGATAGTTCCTTTTTAACAGAACAAATCAGAATACAAAGAAATTATGCAGTCAGAGAAGTGTCAGATATACTAGTTGAAAAACAAACACATGTACAAATACATTTATTTTTTTTTTAACAAAGATATAAAAATGAACCAGAAATCAAAACTTTATGTGAAGAGACCAGGAATTAGTAAGTTTCAGACAGCATTGTCTGCTTCCAATCAAATAGAGACAGAATTGGCAAAAGTGATAGAAGCTGATGTCAACAGAAAAAGTCAAGAAGGATCATCTGTGTTCTCAGTGTTATTCTAGGGCTGTAATTTGCTGTTTCTGCCTGTCATTTTTTTCTCTTTTGAGCAGTAATGTGTAGTATTGATGAAAGATGTGAAATTTTTTTTTTTCATTTCATCCTCTTAATTCAGTTTCAGATATGAGGTACAAGTGTATCTAGGATGAAAAAAATACCTTCTCATCGAAAGTATATGGTAGTCTTCCACGGTAATTCAAACAGAGGCAATGAAATCCAGCTGACAATATCTAATCGATGGTAGGTAGAAACCACAGTAAAAATATCTTCTGAGGAAAAGTACAGAAAGAACACATTGGGGCAGATCTAAAAGTCGTAATAATCCTTTCCATCTACAGTTTTGTTTCCATGGCTTCCTAAAGGAAACAGTTCGCATTATGCAAGCACAGGGACAAGATCCTTTTATGTCACTGAAAACAATGATGCCCATATAATCAAGGCTATTATAAGCCAAACTATGAGTATGAGTAATAGTCTCTCTGTATCTCACTGGAATGCATTCTCATCTGGTTTCTTCACAGTGAAAAAATATGTTGTAAAGGGAAGAATCTACAGTAAGTGGGCAGATTCAAACTACAGTTTAGCCTTCAAAAAAATCTAATGACCTTTGGGAAATGTTGCAAGACTGATCTCTTTTTGCAGGCATTTCTTATTCATTAATCTATTTTAATTATGGTCCATGGGCGAAAGTGCAAAATTGGCCTTGATCCACAGCAGTGCTCACTGCTGTCACTTTGGGAGGTTCACAGAAAGATCAAGGATAGTAACTGTAGCAACTAAATATTTAGTCATTATTATTCCTTCAGTACCCTATGGTTACGCTCAGGACCATTAATAAGTGAATGTGCTCATTGTTAGCTTACAATTTCTGTTCCTTATTCTCTCAGTTTCTCTTTTTCTCTCTCTTTTGGGAACTTTGCCTCTTCTTCTTTAGGAAACTGCCCTTTTCCATCCTGTATCAGATTTTTTAGCACCATTGGTGAAAACAACGCTAAACCAATCTGCAGCAAAGTTAATAAAATAAATTGATACTGATAATGAAATGTCATTGTGTTCTAGCCCCTTCTTACAATAACAGGATATAATAATAATTCACCATTTTGCGAATGTACCAAGGCTTTCTAAAGACCAAAGTAGATGCTGCCGTGTTGTTATATTCCAGGTGATATACTTTATGTGGAATGAGTTACTTCTTGGCCCTTATGGATAGAAACACAGCCATTGTTTTAAATAAATGACAAATCTAAATGTATGCAGTGTGCCATGTAAATATGTCACATATTTTTACATGATAAAAACAACAAATTTAGTAATTCTACTTGCAAAAGTTATTTAAAAGTTTTTGTGAGTAAATGAGCTTGATCTTTATCATCAATAATGGTTACGTTCACCTTGCTTTTCAGCCAACAGGGCCAAAATCTGTCATTTTGGAGACTAAGGACATGCCTGATCAAGTTCAGGAGGAGACAAGAGCTAGCCCATGAGCTATCTGTTATATTTAAGCCTTTCAGATACTCGTAAGAGCTAGTTAGCAACTTGTTTGAAACTGCATTCCCATGTCTAATTCCACCATTTGTCCTAAATCCCTTTTGCAGTACAGGCTTACTGTTTTTTTTAAGCTTGCCATCATATTTCTTGACTGAAGTCTTGGTTTACTACATGCTTTTCTTTGGAGTTCACATCACAAACCAATTTAACATCCAGTAACTACTTGTGGTTTTTATTCTGATAGTGATCATTTAAATAATCCTCGAAGTCTTTATCAAAATATTTTTAATTCAAGCTTTGCAATCTTTATTCTAGAAAAAAACATAAATCAGATAAAAAAAGGTGATTTCTAAGTGTGAGTAACAATAAACTATAAAGAAACTAATTAATTAAAATATAACTGAGTACTCTTCTTTTATCTCAGTGGATTATTTTTCCAGGGAGCTAATGATGTGTAAGACCAGAATGGTCTATGAAAAAATCTTTCTCTGTGAAGAATTCTGAGTTAATGTAGCTAAATCTATTCATGTAGCATTTTAGAGCAAAATGAATGGAAGGTTTTCCTTGTGTATCGTATTTTCGTAAATCTCAAAGCAGGCATTTTTATTTTTTTCCAAGTAAATCAGAATAAAATCCAATGGAAACAGCCTGAAACCATTTGGTTTGTTTGTTTTGCATGAAAACTGTTGCCCTTAGACACGAGAGTCAAGAAATACAGACGTATTCCAGCAGTACAATGTTTTGCAACTTACAATTTCATTGAGTCATTCCATGTGCATATTTTTTGATGAACATTTATCAGCCATTTTCCAAAATCAATTATTTTGGTAAGACTGAAGAGAAAAGGAAAAAAAAAACCCAAGGAAATCCTGGAACATGTAACTTTTTGAACTACAAACCTTTTCAAGTCTGAAGTGGTAGTTATCAGACAGAAAAATTAATGAATTTAAATAAATATTTATGTATAATATAACAGCTTTCTGACTTGTATTTCTTCATGTACCTTGCAGACAAGTTAAGAAAGCAACTAGAAGTAATAAATAAGACATTAAATGTATTCTGTGACAATTTTCCTTCTCTATTACCATGCTCTGTGTGTCAGCCTAGTAACAATTTTTTTTCTTGTTTGTTTGGGGTTTTTTTATGTTGTGTTTTTGTTTTTCTTTTGGTTTTGCCTTTTTTTTTCTTTTTTTCTGCAGTATGCTTCCATAAACAATCTGACATATAAAAGAAACAGTGAACATGAATTGTGTTTAAGGTATGTGAAAGCAGGATCACAAAATTATCTAGACTAGAGGTTACGTTAATTTCTACCAAGATAGGGTAGGTAACAAAATAATTGTTCAGTCCTATTGTGGTACTCAGACAAAGACATTTCTGATAGATTTTAAAACTTCTGTTCTGTAGATCCTAAACTAAATTAAATCTTAGGGCCACATATCTAAACTTTACATCTTCTTTAGTTTCCTTTCTATTCGATGTCTCAGTTCTACTCAACCTTAGATTAAGATCTAAGTATAGATATACTTCCTTCATAACTTCCTTTCAGATCTTGTGAAGGGCTATAATATTACAGCTCCAGCTTTTGTATCCTACATTTGGCATATTTTCATGAATTACATTGTAATTATTATTTTTGAGTTCTTTTTCTGCCTTTCCAGGTAATATGCCTTGTCCAAAAGAAAGGTAAAATATATGTTTTCAACATTATATTGCTTAACTGGTTTGTCTGTTCTATTAATTTCTTTGGGGAGTAAGGTTAAGATACTAGTTTGCATTTGTCAGTACCTTGCTTGAGGAAACCTTGCCTGAAAACATGGATATTGATAAGACTCTGTTGGCCATGAGCACTCAAATATGCCTTCCTGACAAATGCGTGAAAACAATATGCATCATACAGATGTCAGCACAAACAGTATTCCCTGTGGGAGTCATCTTTTTAAATCTATTATCATACGTCGCAATTCTCGGATCATATGTGCTTCCTAATACTTTTACTCTATTTTTGCACTATAGAAAAACATGCCGAAATAGCAGCTCATGAAGACGTCTTTCTGTTGTGTTAAGATTGAAACAAGAAATCTGATGTCCTTAAATCTCTTCCCACTAAGGAATGCTTATTACATTACTTTTATAAATTTTCTAAGCTTCCTTAGTAGCATTTTGTCATATGAAATGCAAGTAGTCTGCTGTACAAGTTTTTCTATTCAGATCTTGCTAATGGTCTCATTTTAATAACAACAAAATTCTGATGCCTGCTCAGTGAATTCACCTTTTCGTTTGCCTAAACTGCACATGAGAGATGAAAGCGATGTCTTTGAAATTAGAAGAAAGAGAACACAATATTCCATATATTAAGACTAAAGAAATGTGTTATTTCCATTTTGTGGAAAAAATAAGTAATTTTGCTGCTTTAGTATGTATATACCTCAGCATAACTATTTTAAATCAGTGGCTCAATGTGGTACCTGTATTTAGCCAAAGCATTGTTTTTACTGGGAAACTAATTCCTGTTAAGAAAAAAAGTCAGGAAAGACCTTTAATAATGATTTGCTTCCCGAGATTTTAGTGGAAAACATTTTTATATAGATTCATATCTTACATCGGGAAACAGATTTAAAAAATTACGTAATGACAACTTCTTCAGTATGATTACAAATCATCCTCTCCTCTCCTCTCCTCTCCTCTCCTCTCCTCTCCTCTCCTCTCCTCTCCTCTCCTCTCCTCTCCTCAAATGGCTTGAAGAGACGAGACTAAACCAGTAATATGTCTTTTAGTTTTTATTACTATCCTCTATGCTAAAAATTACATAACTGAAACTTTATTATACATACAGAAAAGTCTGTGGGACTTAGCAATGTATGTCCAAAAAAGTACTATCTATCCTAATTTGCCTCATATTATGTTATGAATAATATAAACTATTAGAATGATAATCATTACCTATACCCTCTGGGATTCACTATGATGTTCACAGTCTCTCATAAGAAGGGTCATAACATTGTGAAATGGATATAAAGTATCTTTCTCCGTATATTTTGCGTAAGCAAAAGAGATATAAAGTTCCTTTGGAAGTAAAACTTCACTCTGACCTCAGTGGGAATGACGTCAGCAGGGCAGTTGCAGTTCTCTGCTGCCTTACATAATGCATCTTTATTGTTCCCTTAGCCAAAAGAATTTGCCAAATTCTGACACATAAATTAATTTGTTATTATCTTTTCCAGTGGCTAGAAGTTGGTTGACCTCTTTCCTTAATGACAGAATAATAAAAAAAACAAAAGGCTGATCAACCATTTCAGAATTTGAAAATTGAAAATCTCCCATGAGCCATGCGCAGCAATGAGTACTTAGCATTCCACCATCATGTCAATTTGTTAGTTTTTCACTTTTCATTCTATACACTTACAGACTGACCAGCCAGTTTAAATAGACACAAGCGTACACTGATTCTTGGCTTGGATAAGCAGTCTGCATAATCTGTCAAACATCACCATTTTTACACAAGTTTTCTTAGCACCATAAGGCTACCATGGGAAACAAACAAAAAAGACATGATGCCACAGCAATTCTGAAGTAGCAAGGAGAACTACTAGACAAGACTCCAAATCTGAATTTCCTCAAAATTACACATGTCCCAGCACGAACAAAGGGAGAAAAAAATATAAAAAATAGAGTTTCTTTTTCAGCACATAATCAGCTGGATAGTTCTCTACAGAACTCATTTTCTAGGGGACTTTCTCCTTTGGAGTGAGGCACTTTGTACGTTTTTATTCTAGGAAACAAAAAAAATCCTTGAAAATTTCTCACTTCTTTCTTCAGCTATTTACTAAAGCTGAAAATACATAACCTTTCTTCTTTCTTTTTTCCTTTCCCCTTGATCCATGAAATTTTTTTTTTAGTGTGTGTGTGTGTGAAAATAGCAGAATATAAATTTATAAATTTAGTTTCCAGAGTCCAGTGGAGCTTTTAGGCAGCACAGTTAGCATCTGTATGTGACCAGCTGAGAGATTAATAAAGCCATCTGAAATAGGAAATTAAAAACCATAGGGATAACACTATGTGTCTCTTTCCTACAAAAAGGAAACAAGAACAATCAGTGGGCTTTCCCTGTAGGAGGGACAAGGGAAGTGCTTTAACAGCATAAAGTGGCTTGGTTTCTATGCAGCTGCTGAAGTTTTGCTAGGCAGCCATTCTCTAACCACTTATAGGTCTCATCTCTCTCCTCTCTCCATGCTTCTTCACAACAACAAAGTATTGTTATTGTAGTGACAATCAGCCAAAATATTATTAGCTTTATGTACTGACTTTCTGTTGTGGTTATACATAGTAAGAAAAGAGGAGTCTTCTTGCGCAGTGAGACAGCAGAGTCAAGACAAGACTTTTCAAATTCACATTACTTCTAACAAAATTCCCTGTGGTAATATGCTCTATACTGAGAACACATCACAGTATCTCCCAAATGCAAATGATTCCTCGATTTTTAAAATTTGAACTTAACTATGCAGATAGGGAGTTGCGAAGATTCATTAACTGCTCTTTGCACAGCATTCTGTATATGTAATATAAAGCAGTGAACATGTACTATATATTAAATACTACAATTAGAATGAGATAGAGAAAAATTACATACAAATATTTAAAAGATAGAAATGTACTGCCCTAAGCTTTCAGTATCATTTTCAAGATTTAAGGTTGTATAAAAAATTATTTGAATTGAATACAAAAATTGTACATTCTTATTTCTAATGTTCCTACAGAATTTACATAAAAGGTAAAGGTATACTGCTAGTTACTAATTCCACCTCTACTGAGTTCTATTGAATCTTTTCCACTAGTACATTGTCTGAGACCTTAAGCGGACACAGATAAGCGACACTCATCAATCATGAAAAATGGGGTGCTCTTTAAAGCCCATGTTTTATGATAGAATTTTCTCTAAATAACCAATTGCTGCACACATAGCAGTACAAAAGTCTGTGTCCTGATTCCCAGAAATAGTGTTTGTTTGGGGGAATTCTACACAGTAGTGACAGCTCCTCTCTAATGTGAAGAGGGAAATACTCTTGTTGAAGAAACAGAACGAGTTATATATCGGGAGGGGCACAAGTCATTGCTATTGCAGGAGGATGGATACTTGTGTTCAGAACTAAGAAGAAAGTAGACTTCAGATCAGGTCTATTTGCAGGACTTATCTGTGGACATGTATGGCATGGCACATGTAAGAATGAAAGCTTGCTCTGTCATTTATGGATTAATGTTGTATCAGGTTGGAACTATATCTCTGTTTGAATCCTCAATACCTCATGTGGGTAAGTTTCAGGAAGTCATTCACAAAGTATGGTGCAAAAGTTGTCAGTGAGAGTCCACAGAAATATGAACATGATACATACTTGAATTTTAGGAAGGAACCTGAAACTACATGGACATGCTGAACAGCATAAAAATTTGTATCTGTAAGGCTGAAATTATTGTTATTCTACGACTTCTTGATGACTTAGTCACATGTTTTTCTGGGGACTTTTGGAGGCCCCAAAACTTTGAAGTTCGGTGCTCTTGGAATTAATATTTTCTACTTGAGTATAGCTAAGATAGTACATGCTTATATCGTGGCTGTCAAATCACAGTGTTCTAAAAAAACTTGTAAAGGCTTGGGAAAGAAAAAGTCTCTATGGCCATTGGTTTCTATACAGTTTCATTTTTTTCAGGAAAAAAATGTTATTATCTCCACTTCAAAAATTACTACCTTTATGCTAAATATGTGTGATCCAGACTATTGTAGGTGGTAACTCAGAGAGACAGGCAAGTAAAGGTCTGTAATTATAGTTATAATTATGCATAATGATATGCAGAGTACTACCTTAATATGCACCTCATTGTTCAAATGGGGCGCAAAACACCTTTGTGTCCTTTGGGACAGACAGAATTTCTTCCTGAATGGGTCCTTTGAGAAACACTTGCTAGATATATAAATAAATACTGGACCATTTATTTGCCAATATGGACATCATGGTCTTTTTTCTTACTAAAATTAATGTCGTAGCATAGTCTCCTCGAGAACATGACATAACAGAGAGGATAATTTGTCCAGTCCCAAAGGTGACTTTTCAAATGCTATTAAAAAAACCTGCTGTAGGGATAAGGAGGCATTATGGAGCAGGGAAGGCAAATGAAGCTCAGCCCACACACTACTGCATGTATGAGTTAGAAAGTGAGTTTTCATCTTCCCTGTCAGAAATTCTGCTCACATTAAAATAATGTGTTACATTTCTGCATCTTTTATCTCTCCTGCCTGAATGCAAGAGGCTTCACAGCCTTTTCATCATATAACGATTTACTTTGGGAAAGATCAAATGTATATTGATATTGCAGTGGTTCTAATGTCTTCTCCAGATTCAGACCCATTTAATAGCTCATTGGGGCTGCAAAAAGATGGAAGCAGATAGCGTGTCCTCCTACAGAGCTCGCTATCTCATATTATTTTTGAAGTAAAGGGTAAATGGTGACTTTAGCTGCTAGGGACCATATCTTGTCACTATGCAAGGAACTGTGGCTTCTTAAAGTTGAGGAAATTCCAGTAGGATCTGCTCATGACCATTTTTCTGCACAGTTAGTTTTCTCAAGACCATGTTTCCCATTAGGTTAGTAAAGGAAATTGTGCCTTAATATACCAGGTACAAGTATAATGTGGAGAACATGGGACATCTTTGTAATGGCTGTAACTAACATTTGACGGCACATTTCCTGAAATATTCCAGCCTCACAGGTAATAAGTGAAATGACCACCACCATTTAATTAGAATTATAAAACTATAGAATTATTTCGGTTGGAAGACACCCTCAAGGTCATTGAGTCCAACTGTTAACGTAATACTGTCACTAAACCATGTCCCTAAGAACCTGTCTTTTAAACACCTCCAGGGATGCTGACTCCTCCACTTCCCTGGGCAGCCTGCTACAATGCCTGACAACCCTCTCCATGAAGAAATTTTTCCTAATATCCAGTCTAAACTTCCCCTGGCACAAGTTGATGCCGTTTCCTCTCAACCTATTGCTTGTTACCTGGGAGACCAACACCCTCCATGCTACAATCGCCTTTCAAATAGTTGTGGAGAGCGATAAGGTCTCCCTTCAGCCTCCTTTTCTCCAGGCTAAACAGCCCCAGTTCTCTCAGCTGCTCCTCATAAGACTTATGCTCTAAACATGCTAATGTCTTATTAGCTAGTTAAATACATTGAGAATTTTTCAACCCCTACAAAGTATGTAGGTACAGTCATGAAATAACATCCTCAACAACGCACTCCAAGTTTCAAGCACATTACAGAGCAGAAATTTCGGACAACAAAGTATAATAGCTTTTCTTCTGAAATTAATTCATGTTTTTACAAACACTAGGATTTAAACTGAATTAAGGAATTGGAATACTTTCTATTAGCTCTCTGAACTATTTGTTGTGTTTCTTTCTCTCCTCTCAATCACTTAATCCCATGCTTACACGGGGTCACATACCTTTCCTCATGGTGTGTACTGCAAAGTGTGCAAATTTACAACATAAGCCACAGAGTAATCAACAGTAACACCACAACATGCACCAGAACACAAAAATGTTAGATGCATGACGAAGGATCTGCGCTTCCACTGAATAACAGTATTTTTTTTTTCCTCCAGGGTACATGTCAATAACTAGAAAGACTCAGCTGCAAAATATTACTACTGCATTGATAAGAAAACGTAACAAAGTAAAGAACTTACAGGAACAGAAATCAAACGTTATTGGTATTAAACCACATCTGTCTTCTTAAAACAAACAAACAAAAAAGACAAAGCCAAAAACACACACACACTTGTGTGACATAGATACACAAAAACAGGATCCAAATCCATCTCCTTTTCTTTGAGAAGTGGTATATCCAAAGCCTATCTTTACCTTTCTCATCCCTGGCTTTTTAGCAGCCATGACCATGAATAGCTCCTGGGTACATCCCAGAACCAGTGACACATCTCAGTCATTGCAGCACAATCCTGGGGGCAGGGGTGGGGTGAGCAAGCAGCATGTGGTTTTAGTTGCTGGCTAGGGGGAGCTGAGGCAGCAATGTCAGCCCAGTGCTTCCACTACCTGTAGTGATCACAAACTTATCACTGGAGTCCAGCAATAAGGAGACTGGGTGATCTCATCTTCATGCCTTTCAGACCCTGAGACTTCAGGCAGGGTTTCGGAACAGCTTTGCCAGTGGCAGCAATGGCTCTCAAAACATCCTTATGCATGAGGAATGGACAGGCAAGTGATGCAGCAGATTTCAGTCTTGTGACCAAAATTCAGCTGTTTCTTCTTCAGCTTTCAGGTTAGCACACTGTTGACAACTGTGAGTGCAAGTACTGAAGTGTCCTTTAGAATTGTGAAGCTGTTTCTGGGCTGCATGCACACACTTCTGGGTGCAAGTAGCTACCAAAGCCAATTTGACAAGTTTTGGACAAGACTCTTGGGCACGATGGCAAGAATCCTCAGAGCAGGAGTAGGAGCATGACAATCAGTGAAGGACAGGGGCAAGTAGGAGCTTGCCGTGTGCCCAGTTTCCAATTTTGTCTCCAGATAAAAGAATGGCCACAGAGGCAGCACGAGTCAGGGTGCTAGAAACTTGGGAGAGCTGCCTTTTATGGGATTATAAGATCCCCATCCTATGAGTTTTCAATCGAAAAAAGCCACAAATAAGAAAAAGAGCATGCAAGGAAACATAAAAACCTGACGATAGGAAACAAAAAAACCCACGGGGACTGTTGTCATCAGCAAGTACCACAAATCCTTGTGAGATGCCACAACAGGAGTATCCCTGAACTAGATGCTAGGACCTCCCGCCCACCTCAGAACCCAGTCCCACTCCAGGACCATACGCTGACCTGGAACCCTCTCTACAACCAACAAGTGAGCTAGAACCCACTATAGACCACCCCATCCCCCTCCCCCAAACCACCAACTCCAGAATTCATACCTGCTCTAAACATGGCTGCACCAACACCATCTTAGCTCTACAAAGAGCTCTCAAAATGCAGCCTCTGCAGTGGACCTGGACTTTATCGGCAACCCAAGCTCTATGGCCCCAGGTCTTACATTAACAGCAAGCACATTACTTTCTCCTTTTCATGTACAGAGATTGGAAGAGGCAGGTCACCCAGAAGGCTGGTGTTGTCTGCCAGAAAAGTAACCAGCACCCTCTCAACATTACAAGAAAGGAACATAGGCTAGATAAAATTGCATGAAAACAAAAGGTATAAGGTTCTATATTCCTCAGGCAAACGACTTCATGACCTATATAACTGCATTGATAAATAATAGCACCAACATGATTTTGACTTAGAAGCGTAAGTAACTTTTGAGTAAGTATTTCATTTTACCCTGGATACAAGGATTGGTAGCTCCTCAGCCTCTGCTTTCCCAGAGAAGTTAGGAAAACATTGTTTTAACTAGGCCTTCTGCAATATTACCAGCCAGATGACCATGCTGATTTAGAAGATTATTCTTAAGTTTCCTTGGGAAGTCCAATGTTTCTATAAAACTTTCATTTAGTCGTAAGATGATGTTTATCCAGTCGCACTCTTGGGGTGTTTCATAAGCACTACAAATTCCACCCTGTACTGAGAAAAAAAAAAAAAAGTAACGTTATCAAAAATTCTGACAGCATTAAAAACATATTATTGATATTCGAACACCAGCAGATGATTTCACAACATTAATTAGAGGGATTTTCAGGAAATATCAAAAACTTCCCTTGAAACCGAATCTATGTTTTGGGAGATGATGGACCTCACAAATTTTAATCAAGGTCCATTGAAACTAAAGGAGACTTTTCACTGTGTGGGAAGTACCTCATAGTCAGTATCCCTTACATGATATATATGATTGTGCATGTCATCCCTGATTGGCAATGCCTAGGATAAGATTTTACCTAGAAAGGGCCACAATGAGCTCAAACAAAATGTAATGCAAAATGTACTTCAGAAAAAAATCCTATAGAGCCCCATAAAACTATCTGGAAAATCTAATCTTTTAGCCTTTAGACTTTCAGACAGCATGGAATCTTCAAATGAAGATCCAACTGTCATGAAGTTTAGTAAAACATCACTGTTAAAGGACGCGCACAAAGAAGGTTGAAATGTAAAAGTCTTTCAGTTAACAGAGACAGAGAGAAACCTTTCTTATATTCACAGAACTGTACACAATGTCATAATAGCAAATTAATAAAATCTCAGCTGGAATTTTTTTCTGAATTATTTTAATTCCATGATTCCTAATGTATTTTATTCTTGCTCAACCTTTCTCGTGTATTTTCACCTATGTGAAATGAAAGGTTGCAAGACTGCTCATTTTCTCTCTTTTTTCCAGCTGTCAAAGAGTAAAGAGATCTCCATCTGCTGGGATGACTCGGTGGAACAATCTCCATTTAGTTTGTCCTTCCAAAGTCAAGAGTGTGATTATTCTATAATACTGTCACCTGATTAATTCTTAACTATGAACATAATTGCACTCTCCAGAAGGTAAATCACTCTTATAAATCAGTTGCTGCTGACAGTTCACTCTTCTGCACTCTAGCACACTGCAGTAAAGTCAGTCTGAGACTGTAGAAACAAATTGTTGTTAAAACACAGATTTTGCAGAAGGTGTATTCGTTAATGAAATACAGGTGACATGATACTGCAAGGGAAAAAAAAAAAAAAAGAAAAAGAAAAAGAAAAGGTCAGAGTAAGTGACTTAGAAATCCTTTAACTACTGCAAAACCTTTCTTATCACCAGAATGAATAAAGAAAGCAGTCCCTGAGTACATACTTGTCCTGCTGCAAGCTGAGATGAAGAGATCACTTGACCTTTTTGAACTCTAATCTATTATTGCCTTGCCAAAGGTGGGCTTGGAAAGGAGACTGCCTTCAAGTGACAAATTGAATGAAAATATATCAAGTGAAAAAACTGCATAGTACATATTTCTCATATCCCATCTCTACCACTGCCCAACTCCCCATTTAACAACGACATTTTTTCCTTGTTCTAGCTAGTGATCAATTTATGCCCTAACACATAAGTTTTAAGAACACCATGTGACTGTAGCTCCCAATTGTATGCAAGGCGCTCCAAGGGGCTTCTCTTCACATGCAGGAAAGGTTAATCTTCAATAACTTTTTTTTTTCCAATATTTTTCCATTTTTCTCAAGCATCTATAGATTAGAGACCAAGCTTTGGCTTAAGAAACCAGAAACTTTTTAAGCAGGTTTTCTGAGCCATCCAAAACAAGAGGAAAACCTACATTGTCCCATTATACATGGAACAACAGTTCCCACTGCCTGATCTCGGATGCTGGAAGACCATGATATATTTGAATCCTGAGGAATGTCTTCACAAGTCACAGAGGGATAAACTAGCTTGACATAATGATAGATACTGAATTGGTTCTGGCCTTGGAATGATTTTTTATTTTCCATAGGAGAACATGTACTGACCTTTCCTGAATAACCTCACGTATTTGTTTCCACAGTATCACTGAGTTCTGTGGGATGAATCTGACAAATGTAATATGTTTAGCCTTTGCCCAATAAATACTTTCATCTACTGATGACTCAACTTTATTATTTTAGAAAGGATAGAAAAAAAATCTTAGTTTGTTTTTTTTTTTTAATCTTAGCAGTTGATGTATTATTCAATTTATTGAATCTTCTTTCTTTCTTTTCTGCAGAAAGCTAAATAATAGGCTTTAAGTTCTCTTTGGGTACAGAAGAAATTACTATCACAAGTGCTTTTAATTGTTTCTGATTCCTTTTCCTGGTCCTTTTGCATGCCTTTGGTTTCCCTAGTGAAATGAAAAATTACTACAAGATAATGAAACCTTTGAAAAATATATTTCCAAATAACCATGCCAGAATTACTCCTGTAATCAATGACACTACATCAGGTGTTAATTTATTATCTTACATTTATTCTTTGTGCCTAAGTCCACTATCTCAAAACCATACTTTGAAAGGAAATGTGAAATAAATGTGCCACATTTTTGTTAAATCCAGGGATCTGTAACATACGTAGCTTAGAGACAGAGTTCAGATCAGGATGTTATGCAAGCAATATATTAAAGGAGATATATTTTAAAGGATTAAATTCTATATAGGGCATATTTAAGAAAGTTAAACTTTCCAGGCTTTATGTTCTGTCTTTTTATATTACTTTTATATAGCTCTATTTGAACTCCTTTAATTGTCTAAGGGATGAAATTTTAAGGAAAAACAGTGAAAAATCATCCATCATCTGTACAGGTTTAGCTCCCACCAACTTTACAATGTACTGAAGGATACCTTTTAAGTCCTTTCTGTACCCTCCTCCCATACTTGGTTCTGAGCTCTACACTCCTGAAAGCAAACTGGTATTATAGCTGGCATAGTTTAGAATCACCTTGTAGACAGTACTAGAGCTTCTATTTCACTTCAGTGTAGATGCATCTTTAGCTTATATATGGGCTTACTTGACATTTAGTCACAATTTGTTCTTAAGATCACTCTGTTGTACAGAGCAGCTCTGTATAACACCTGTTGAAGGAATTATAAATGTGTAATCCTCTAAACCTTTATATGGTAGTGCACTTCAACTTCATTCTTGATCCTATGTCATTCCTGAAATCTCCCATTACACCCAAAAATAGAAAGGAAAATTGGGTCGAATCTTCTTTGAAATCCCTAAATCAGGTATTGCACAACCACATGTCTTATTATATTCAGAATACATTTTTTGTTGTTTTTTTTTTTCTCTTAGAAAACAAAGACTGTTTTGCAAAGCAGTTGTTCACTCCTATTCACACACAGCTTTACAGCTAAGGTTTTGGCTTTAAACTCAAATATTTTATGTGGGTGGGAGCTTTCTGTTAAACCAACATACTTACTTTCAATAAGACTAACATTTCAAAAACAAACCAAAACAAAATAGAAACACCATTCCTTTTTCTTTTATTCAAATGATGCATCATACCTGAAAAGGGCAGGCATTAAACATCTTTCCAAAACCAAAGGTATGAACTGCTCCAAAACTGAAACAGACCATTAGTGATCCACAGTTCCTCTTAAACTTTTGTTTTCCAAGATACAAGATGTGTGTATTCTTTCCATAGTACAATACACCACTCAATTTGATCAATATTCTGTGAAATAAGATGTCAAAAGAAAACAACTTATTCTTCCTTATCATGTCAATATTTGGATAAATCTTTTCCCACTTTTCTTGAGTTGTTGTTGTTGTTTTGTTTTTGTTGGTCTTGTTTGTTTTTTTTTTTTCCCCATATATTAATTTAGAAATCAAAAACCTAAGGCATAACCTCATTTCTTTCATTTTTTTTTGCTTCCTCTTTTTACAAATTTTCCCTGTTTCCACTAAAAAGAGTATAACTGCAACATAGCAAAGAGATTGTGGTAAAAGATAGCAAGTACAATTTTGACATAACTGCTGTCTTATGATTCCAAATGAAAACTACTGAAGTTAACAAATTCTTGAAACTTGCCAAGCTCTGTATACTCATATGGGACTCTTCCATCTGCTCTCACTAAAGGAATTAAGATTTTTTTAGTTTTTAAAGCTGGGTTTTAGAAGTCAGTATACAATCATGAAAAAATAGTAATTTGCATATTTTTGTCCTATATATACAGATACATACTTAGATTCACACAGATGTGCTGGGACTCTGTCTATAAACCACTAAGTTTCATTTAATTGTCTGCAGACACAGTGCAAAGCAAAATATCCATAGATGTAATACAGTAAAATTCTCATAACCTTTGAAATTATTTAGATGTAGGATTAATATAGATAGGGGCACTCCTGAGAAGGTCGAATTTGCATTCACAAGTTTTTGCAAAAGGAGGTATCCAGTTCAAGGTTTTCACACAGGCCTGTTTTTCATTAGAAGGCAAATCAAGGTAAGCAAATACCCTAGACTGCTTATTCTATTGCACACTACAGTGGTCTGAATATGATCCTGTGAATCATATTTTATAAACCATACCTGACTTATTTTAAGGTTCTGTGATACCATATGTGCTGCACACACTTGACAGATGGATATTGATATTGGTTCTAATCTGCGTGAATGCTAGCTGAAGCATATGCAAAATTCTTAATGATATTAAAGCTGTGCCAATTAAGATAATATCTAAGCCTCTGATGAAACGTGATAGCACGTTTCACAAACTCAATTTCTGAATTTTTCATTGTGATTTTGATATATCATTTCTTGATCCTGTGTAGCTAAAAATAAAATTAATACAATAGACATTAAAGTATATCCAAAGACTTTACACCTTAAAAAGGTTAATTCTAAAGAATAGTCAAGCCACTAAGCTAGAAAGCGAAAATATAAAGGAAAACTATAATGCAGGTATTTATGAAATTTAGAACTGAATTGGAGTTTTATCCACTTCCTGCACAGGCTGGAGGACTGGGCAGAGAAGAACCTAGCGAAGTTCAACAAGGGAAAGTGTAGGGTCCTGCACCTGGGGAGGAATAGCCGCAGGCACCAGCACAGGCTAGGGATGAACTGCTGGAAAGCAGCGTTGCAGAGAAGGACTTGGGAGTTCTGGTCGAGAACAGTTTGACCATGAGTCAACAATGCGTCCTTGTAGCCAAGGAGGCCAATGGTATCCTGGGGTGCATTAAGAAAAGTGTGACCAGCAGGTTGAGGGAGGTTCTCCTCCCCCTCTACTCTGCCCTGGTGAGGCTGTGTCTGGAGTACTGCATCAAGTTCTGAGCTCCCCAGCTTAAGAAGGGCATGGAATTACAGGAGGGAGTCCAGCAGTAGGCTATGAAGATGGTTAGGGGCCTAAAGCACCTTTCTTGTGAAGAGAGACTGAGGGCAGCGGGTCTGTTCAGCTTGGAGAAGAGAAGGCTGACAGGGGATCTCATAAATTTTTATAAATATCTCAAGGGTGGATGTCAAGAGGATGGGACCAGACTCCTTTCAGTGGTGCCCAACAATAGGATGAGGGGTAATGGGCACAGACTGAAGCACAGGAGGTTCTATCTCAATATGAGGAGAAACTTCTTTATTTGAGGGTTCCAGAGCACTGGAACAGGCTGCCCAGAGAGGTTGTGGATTCTCCTTCTCTGGAGACATTCAAAACTCGCCTGGACACAGGACTGTGCAATCTACCCTAGGTGTACCTGCTTCAGCAGTTGGGTTGGACTAGGTGATCTCCAGAAGTCCATTCCAACCGTAACCATGCTGTGATTTTGTGATCCTGGTGAGAAGGAAGTTGTTACATTCAGAACTTAAAATGCAAGAGTGCCTTTCAGGATAAATATGAAAACAAACCTCAGACAAAGAGGTGTCTTTCCTACAGGGGAAGGTTTGCGACAATGAGGAACTTCAAAAATAGAAGGTCGAATTCTGCCCCAGACTGTCTGAAGTATTTTTCTAACATAGGAAACCAGTTTAATGCTTTATTATACTATGTTTAAATCTTAGTAACTGAGGAAGTATGTCATACTGGATGATGCAGTAGGGGACTCATTCTTTTCCTGACGCAGTAATGCAGGACATTGATGGGCAGTTCTGGAAAAATTCTAGGTACGACTCTACAGACAAAGCAGATACTTCCTTCTATTGTCTTCTTTTCCTTTCACTGGAAGTTATTTCTCTTCAACAAAGTAGGTGGTATACCCACACATTAGTAAAAAGACTCTAGCATCTTTGTTAACTAACAGGTCGGTGTAAAGTCCTTTGGCTTAGTATAGTGTAACTGAAACATGGGCACCCTATCTGTTCTGATGACTGCTGGAGAGATTGTAATCTATAGACAAGAAAAAAGCAGAAGCGATGAGTAGTAATTTTTTTCATATACTGCAGTCTGAGTCACCAGACCTCAACTGTCAAAGACCTCAAACAAGAAAATTTGCCCCTCTCTGCGTCCCAGTTTTAAATAAATGAGGATAATAAGAGCTGGGTGGTTTGTTTGGTTGGTTGGTTTAATTGGTTGGTTTGGTTGTTTGTTTAAAGAACTCTGAGAATTATTGCCAAAAATTACAGAGAAATAACAAGATATTGTTATTCCATTTAGTCACACCTTTTTGGCAACTAATGATAGTTACTAAATCAGATACTGAGAAACTGATGACATCCTTGTTATCAGATTTACAGAAGAATTAACAGGGACGCTAGATCCCAGTACATACATGTATTTTGTTAAGCTGGCAGATTTATGCTATAGCCATACTACGCATTAGTGGGAAGAAATCCCACATTAACTACAAATTTCTTCTGCTTTGCTTCTGGTACCCATGCCAGAGTTTGATTAGACCTAGTGTGAGCAATCTTTTACAACACATGATGCATGTACAAATTGAAACAGTGGCTCAACTGTAAACATAGGCATAGAAAAAACAAAGACTTTCTGATACAGAAAGTACACTTTGTTACTGAGAGACAAAGGCTTTAGAGAAGAAAAAAAAAAAATCTGGTAAAGCCTTTACTCTGAGATTCAGGTCAAACTATTGAGATGAATACACGAACATTTCTGAGTTTAATTCTGCTACTTGCTGTCCCTCTTCTCCTTCCTATTCTCCATTCTTTCCCCAGCTACTCAGCCTACTGAAGTCCACCATTCTCATGCTTCCCACAGGATATCTTTTCCAGACAGGATACTTAGCCTTTCCAAAACATGAATTCATTTATGTCAAAGAAACATTTTAGAAAGACCTGGCAACTTTTCCAAGTGTCTTCAAAACTGATCTTCACAACTTAACAGGCTCAGAAACTTACAGAAACAACTATTGTATGTCTGCCTATCTGATAAATAATTCTAAGGCTTCTAAACAGCCCATAGCTCAAGTCCCTGTAAACATTAATGAATAACTTTGCAGAATCTTGATCTGGGAGAAGTAAATAATATTTCCAGTGCATGTTGCAAACTGAGATACAGCGAAGTTAATAAAATACATTTATATAATTAAAATAATTTTCCATAAAAAGTGGCTTGTGGAAGAAGATAAGATACTTGAAGTTTCCTTAATCCCAGTGCAGGACCTTCGTCACAAGGGTATTCCATAGGTTCACCAAACAGACACTGGGAACAGGACCTAAAAAAACTTTGTCTTTTTTCACATTGAATGTTGGGTTACAGAATTACCCTTCCTCCAGAATACATTCCGGAAGGAAGAGCGAGTCTAAAGTAAAGTTATCCATCTTCAGAGACTTGGGGTGGGGGGAAGAGGATGGGAGCGCAGAAGAGAGATAGAGAGGGAGAGACTCTTTAGGTCTAGAAATGTTTTTTCTTCCTTAGCTTCTGAGAGGACTGCAAGAATCACATTGGCACTTCAGTTGACTGTCTAGGAGCCAAATGAAAATATGAATCTCTAATCTGAACGTTTATCATCTCAATAAAGCATGAATCTTCTTGATTCAATTTGAGGTCAAAAGCTGAGGAGGGAAAGGTAGTGAGCTACACAGAGGTCAGATTATTGAATTTCTACTATCAGAGGTTTTAATCTTTATGTTCTATAAACATTCATAAATATATTTTTAATTCAACACCTAAGGGTTCCTCAGACTTTTTTGCAGGTGTCCACATATTCTGTGCTAGCCTTCATTGCTTTCCCACAGCTGTGTAGGGCTCCTGGTGAGTGTCTCTTACTACCATGTTTTGTACAATATCCACAGGATATGAGAGACATTATACTTATGGACACTATAATTCACGTATAGAACAGAAACCAGCTGGGAAAATATTAGTCTGAGATAGATTCTGAGTAGAATTCTACATAGCTACATTTTCAACTTCATTGCCTGCTTAACTATTGAATGTTCACTGGAGCATTTTTTAACATAATAATTGGAGACAACATAAAATTGTCATTCTACCAACAGATTAAATTAGTGACAACACAGGTGAGACTGTTCAGCCCAAATGAAGTTCAAAGACAGATAAAGACATGTAATCATACACTTTGACATATATTGCATGTATGAAAGGCTTTAAAATAACTATACTTAACATTCAGGTATTATCTGCACTTATTTAATAGCAACAGCAATGTAAAAAACAACAGTTTTGTCCTTGATTTCTCCCTATACCTAGAGGGCAACAACTGTAAATCTGAATATTTTTTTTTTCCGTGTTATGATGTTTCCAAAGCTAAATCCCTTGATTATTATTATTGATTTCTAGCAGCCACTTTTTTTTAATTTAAATGTAAATCTTTTCAACTTTATCCCTTGTATTTAGAGCTACATCTCTTTATGTCTAGCCTCAGCACTGTCAAAAACTGTTTCCCGAAAGAAGATGAATCAATAACAATTTACCTTGTAGTGTTGTGCCAGCACACACCTTTAATACATGTATTATGTCCTTTGACTTGCACCTTGCTATAATAAAAAGGTTTTGGGAATGGATGAAGATCAGGTGTGATAGTGCTAGTACTCTGGCATAATAGCTTGTAGCTATTTATAAAATGAGAAATAATGATAAAGCAAAGCCTCTGCCAAGGAATGTTAATTTAAATAGACATACCTGCAGATATATAAAGAAACTAGAAATTCTAATCAGCCAGCATAAGCAGAAATGCAGTTTTCTGTTCTGCTCTTGTAAGCATTCATTTAAAATTAGAAATTAGTTTTACTAGGAATTGTGACAACTGTGAATGTTTTACTTAAAAGATTCACTAGCAGATAGAATGATAAAATCAAATCCATTTGACCACATATTTTTGATACCTCTCCAAAAGCTTAAAATGTTATTCAGTGTTTGGTATCAGCTTTCTGTTTTTCTTCCAGATCCTAAATAACTCCAAAAAGCTACAAACAGTTATGATTATCTAAGCTTTGTTCTTGCTGTGGAAATGTTCCTAACCTTCTGGAAAATTTCCATTTTTTGTGTGCAAAGACAAAACAAATAGTAGGATGTTAAAGAACAAGTCCTAGAATAATTAGCAGAGCAAGATGTAATTTTCCACAATACCACCTTCTCTGTATAAAAAATATGAGTCTTTAAAAACCTGTTCACATCCTAGGTGATGAATCTAAATAATCCAGTAGTGTTGATTTAGTTCTTACCAGTGCAAAGCCAAAAGCGTAACTGGACAAGTCAGCTACCTGCATGAGGAATCACAATGCTCTTAACTGGAACAATCTCTTATTTTCTACTGTTCGTTAACATTTTGAAATATTTGATTTCTTATTTATATGTTAGGGGATTTTGTTTGGTTGTTTGGTTGTTTGCTTAATTAAACTGGAGATACCAGCGTGTTCATTTCAAGATTCTAATCTGGAATATCCTGTTTCTGTCACAAAGTTTATTGGACTTCCCAAGTCCTGAGGAATGCAACAACTGCTGCTGTTTTACGAGAGCTCCTGCTGAAAAATAGCAGTTTTCTGCAACATCTGGGATGTGTTTGTTGTAGTAAACATAATGTGACTGCAATTCTGGGTTTTGTTTTTGGTTTTGTTTTTTTAAGTAGTTAGCTAACATTCTTATTATAGTTTGAAGGAGAAAAAAGTACAGACAGGTTTTCCATAGACTTAATTTGAAGGTCCTCTTGTTTTCAATATGCTGGCAGGACTGCTGTCATATGTAATGTTGTGACAACTTTTCACTTGTAAGCTATTTCATGAAAAGACACAACTAGCAAAAGCACCTGTGAATAAACTATGCCAAAGTACTATGGACCAAACTTTGCCACATGTTACTACTGTTTTGAGAAAAAGACAAAATTCAAGTGGAAAAAAAACAAGCAAGTAAAACCCACAAAAACACATAGGGAAAAAAAAAAAACAACAACATAAGGTGGGAAGAGTGACTTTAAAAAAAAAAAAAAAAAAGACACTTTTCTAGTTACGTATTTAACTTGATGCTACTGATGTAATAGAATCTTAAGGTCCCAATGAGGCCAAGCACAGGTTTCTGCAGGAATAGTATCAAGGTTCACGTAGATAATACCTTTATTAGCTTGGCTGTCCTGGAAACCAATAAAGCTTACGTAATTGCAAACACATTTATAAGAAATTCTGTATCCTTCTGGGTCTCGCCAGGATGGAATCAGCTTTCTTCATAGTAGCTCATATGTTGCCGTGTTTTGGATTTGTGCCTAAAACAGTGTTGATAACAAAACAATGTTTGGATTTTGCTAAACAGTGCCTGCACAGCCTCGAGGCTTGGAGGCTTGCTTTTTTTGTTTGTTTGTTTTTTTTAATCATTCTGCTTTCCCCACTGTGTACCCCCAGCAAATAGGCTGAGGATTGGCAAGAACTTGGGAGAGGATACAGCTGGAACAACTGGCTCAAATTGGCCAAGGGGATATTACATACCATATAAAATCATGCTCAGAAAAAAAAGAAAAAAGAAAAAAAAATGGGGGTAGGGGAAGAAAGGAACTGAGAGGGGGCTTGTCTTCCAA
Organism: Pampusana beccarii; assembly: GCA_013399365.1. Taxonomy (NCBI): domain Eukaryota; kingdom Metazoa; phylum Chordata; class Aves; order Columbiformes; family Columbidae; genus Pampusana; species Pampusana beccarii. The sequence continues at coordinate 441,528 of VWYH01008677.1, forward strand.
AGTGGCTGCTGCTCAGATACTGACTGGACATCAGTCTGCTCGTGGGAAGCAGTTGCATTTGCATCACTTGTTGTTTGGTTTGGGTTTTTTTCTCTTTCTTTCACTTATTAAACTATCTTTATCTCCACACATGAGTTTTCTCATTTTTGCTGTTCTTATTCTCTTCCCCATCTCACTGAGGGTAGGGGAGTGAGTAAGCAGCTGCATGAGTGCTTAGTTGCTGGCTGGAGCGAAATCACAGCAACAGTGGGCAAATTGAACCAAATTTGATACATCCTACATCCTACATCCCCAGATGTTCTGACAGTTTCTGTACAAAGAAAACCTTGCTAATACCTCAGTTGACAGAGGGGATAGAAAAGGAGTTCTTTTCTTTTGAGCTGTCGAAGAATCTACATAATGTAAGACCCAGGCTACAGGAAACCAAACTTCCTTTATCTCTTTTCTGACACTGTAGCTGTGTATTTGCAGTAACTTCTCCCACTTACACTGTTTTTTCTCTAGAACTTTTTCTGTTCATTTCTACATTTAAGACTGCAGATGGGATGAAAGGAGTTTTAGAAGAATTGGTTAGGTTCAACAGGAGTCATACTATGAGGTCCATTACTTTGCTTGTTAAACTTGGGATGCTGTTCACAGAACAGGGAACAACATGATTGCCATTTGATACCAGGCATTTATCTCAGGGTGGAGACAGTCATAGATCCTCATTTCTTCACTGTATCCAAGGTGCAGGAACAGATTTATGTAATAACTCAGTGTCTTAGAGCCAGGTTGAAGAAGTATTTCAAGCTCTTTTTCAGTACTGCAGTACTACTTGCATTTGCAAATGCAGCCTGAGCAAACTAAAAAATATCTAGATTTATTCATCTGTGACATACTATGATTTCTGATCAAAACGTATTGTCACTTGAAATGGAAGTGTCAGGCTTATTTAGGTGTGATGACATATGCAATTAAGCTACCTAAAGAGATCAGAAGATGAGAGGGAAAAAGAGCTGACCAATAAATACAGTCTGTGAAAGACAATGGTACCAAAAGGAAGAACACAGAAATCACTGAAATGTGACAGACTATGGGTCCATCTCTTCACCTTGTAGCAGAGAAGGAAGAAACATGCAGACAGTGGGTAGTTCTACAGTAAAGAGCCAAAGTGGTTTCTTTCCTATCATTCCTCAGTTAACACCTGACGTATGCTTAGGTGCCAGGGTATGCAGCCATTCTGAAGATAATAAATATCTAATATATTTCTTTAATGAAAAAAAAAAAATTAAAAGACTTTGAAGGAAACTATTTTATAAGGAATTCTTCACTGTTATGCACAACAGCAGACATCATTTACTAAATAGGTATGCATGACTGGATAGTTCTGGAAAAGTTATATAGCATGTATTAGAGAAAAGGGCAAGTAAGCTGAAGTAAGGCTGATAACATTACAAATGTTGTATTGCGTCTAACAAGAACAGGTTCAGAGCTCAGTCACTTGGAAGGCTTTGATTTCAGGGAAGAATGGTGAGCTAGTAAGAGAAGGAACTGGTAACCTGGTGTGAGTGGGGTATCCTGGGGATCAATATTGGACCCAACACTGTTTAACATCTTCATAAGTGATCTATATTATGGGATAAAGTGTACCCTGATGAAGTTTACTAATGACACCAAATTGAGTGGGGAAGTGGACGCTTTGGAGGGGAGAGCCACCCTGCAGGATGACCTGGATAGGTTGGAAGAGTGGGCTAACAAGATTCTTGCGAAGTTCAACAAGGAAAAATGTCAGGTTTTGCACCTTGGAAAAATGTAATCCAGGGATGTAGCACAGGCTGACAGCTAACCAGCTGGCGAGCAGCTCTGTGGAAAGGGACCTGGGGGTCCTGGTGGACGACAAGCTCAATATGAGTGAACAGTGTGCTGCTGCAGCAAAGAAGGACAGCAGGATGCTGGCTTGCATTAGGAAGAGCCTCACCAGCAGAGACAAAGAAGTAATTATTTCACTCCACTCAGTGCTTGTCCAGGCCACACCTGGAATACTGTGTTTGGTTCAGTCATTGCTATACAAAAGAGATGTGAACAGACTGGAGAGAGTCCAGAGAAGGGCCACAAAGATGATCAAAGAACTGGGAATCCTGTCATATGAGAAAAAGGCTGAGAGAAAAAAGGCCTTGAGAAAAAAAAAGGCTTAGTGGAACCCTCATCACCATATTTCAGTATTTAAAGGGTGGCTGCAAAGAAGCTGGAAGCACCTATTTTACAAGCAGTCACACGGAAAAGATGAGAGGTAATGGATACAACTTACTCTTGGGGAGATTCTGGTTGGGCACAAAAGGAAAATTTTTCATTATGAGAAAAATCAATTATTGGAATAATGTCCCCAGGGAAGTGATGGATTCCCCAACATTGGATGCTTTTAAGATTCAGCTGGACAAGGTACTGGGCCATCTTGTCTAGACTCTGTTTTTGCCAAAAAAGGTTGGACCAGATGATCCTTGTGGTCCCTTCTAATCTTCTATTCTATGATTCTATGAGTGTAGATTTCAGAGGCAAAGCTGATGGTATGAAAGATAGTATAAACACTTCAATGATTTTATGATGTTACTCTGTAGCAGCAAAGAATAGTAAATAATTCTGTTTATCATCTGCAGTTTTCTTTATCTTCTCCACTTCAACTATATCATAATTGGAAGAGGAAGAATCTATGAGGATTAAAAAAACATATTTTTTATGTGGTCACTGTTAAAATGCCATTTTGACAGTAGTAATTTTTCTTGGAACATGCAGAAGCCACTAGAGGTTTGGTTCTGAGAGACTTTATGGTCTTTATCAAATTATATATATATAGGCACTGTTATTATAATGTAATAAATTACAATAAGTATTTCCCAATTTTATCAGTAGAAATGAAAAACGTAGGACCCTAAGAAAGAAGGCTATAAAATAAAGAGCAATAGTATGGGAAACATAAGGGAGGTCCCGAAACCATTGAAGGAGTAGATGGCAGAATGCTTTATAGCTGTTTGAATTAAGATAGATATATTTGTCATGGCCTATTGAAGAGGCAGAGGAGGGATATAACCCTTTGTTTAAGAGCAGATCTGAAACAAAACACTATATGTTATCCATATCCAGCCTGAAATCTGATGTACTGACAGTCAAAACTCTACAGGCATACAACGTATCTACCTTTTATTTACCACACAGAGTAGACCCTAAGACACTGCTAAATCAGTGATCAGGTGATATGAAGAAAAATTGAAAAGGTAAAAAGATCAGCAAACTAGAAAAATTAAATTGAGATAAAAACATATAAAAAGAGAGGAACTAATAAAACAAGATTTTCGTCACACATCTTTGCAGTAAGCCTTATATTAGCTGCTAGAATTTTTCCATTTTTCATTTATAAAAGGTAATACTTCATGATTTGTGGGGAAAAAAAAAAAAAATACAATAGAATATCCAGCGTCTGAAGAGATGCTACATTTGGCTTGCGGCATATTATATAGCAAAAAGATATGTTCTTGTCTCTGCATTATATTTTGCTGGAGAATACTGGCTGTTGACAATTTGAAAGAGTGTTTTATAGCTTCAGAATAAAATCAATGAAATGGAAGAAAATGGAAGAAAAACATGGTGAAAGTCAAGTCAAAGCTGCTGATTTGCCTCAGTATGTCTTTGCTGGACGGGACAGGATGCATGCTGCTTTGAATATTCCTTTCAACTTACTGAAATCATCAGTGTCTTTTACCATGACATGCAAGAAGGTAATGAACTTATTCTATAACCTGTTCTTTAGCTTGTAAATGCATGCAAGGTACAAGAGATCTGGAAAGACAGAAGGTATGAGAATTGTCTAGGACATGTCTAAAAGGTTTTATCATTTCTTATATCTCTCATAGAATGATACTGACTTCGAAAAAAAATGCAAACAAAACCAATCTCAGTGTTTCTTTTTGAATATGGGATGCATTGTAATATAACCAAGATTCAACAGAAGGAAGAATAACATCCATATCCATCCTTGTAGGTATTAAATGCCTAAGCAACCCTAAAGAGAATAAAATTAAGTGCAGAAAATACGAGCGATTTATTTTATTTTTGTCAGTAGAAGCAGCTTTTTAAATATCACTGATGGCAAGATCCAGCAAAGGACTTGGAAAATGACAATCTAGAAATTCTCACTTAGCTGCCACATAACCTTTAATGGTGCCTACGCCACACCCTTGTTTCATTTTTAGATTGTGCAGTATCTTTGGGACTGGATTTGTACTTTTACATATGCCCAGTTGCCCTGGTTTGCGCAGTTAAATACCTCATTTGTCAGAGTGTCAAATTTGGCTTTCTCATTAAGTGGAAGCTGAGGATCTACTAATTTCTCTTGTTAGCTTAGTGTTCAAGGGAAGGTGATGCTGCTGATGCTTTCATCAGATCTGTTTCACTTTGTCACAACACCAAGCAAAGAAAAATTTAAAACAAAGAAAATGTGAAAACTGAGTTAATAAAATATGCTAACGGCATAACATCCCGACAGTTTGGAAAATACATATATGGAGCCCTTTATTCAGAAGTGAGTTTTGACATGTACACAGAAACTCAGATCTGACCACTTATATTATTTAAGAAGAACTATAGAGTGTATTTCCAATTTTGAATGCTTCTTGTGTTCGCAGATTGCAAAATTATTTTGCTATAAGTCTGAGAATAATGTTAGATGAAATTATAGTCCCATTATAAACTTTTCTAAATCCATGAGAGCTGCCTATAGCTAGAGATAAGGTAGATTGCTTCAGTACAGAAACTGATTAAGTTTTCATTAGATGAATTTAACTTTCTAGCAGTCTCCAGTAATAAATAAATTCACCTTTCTCTTTTTTTTCAATCACAGCAAAAATAAGTAGTTTCAAGAAAAACATTAATCAGGTGGTGAACCCCAGTATTATTCAGTAATCCATGCCATATCCAATCATACAAACATCAAATGCTACCTAATTATTCTTTTACTACTTGTTATTATCAAAAAGGTTATTGTATTTATTTTTGTTTTCATTATATAAATGCAATACAGACCTGTGCTACAAATAATTATTTAAAAACTTGCACATGGAAGTACCTTTTCTTAATGTGGACAAACAAATTGAGATTCAGTGATTCTGTAGCCTAGCACTGTCAGAGGAATGCAGAAGAACCATGTTCCTCAAAACCCTAAACTAATGCAAACAACCAGTATGTTTTGTTTAGCTGCAGGGTTTTGAAAATGTAGAGAGTGTTAGACAGTGAGAGATAAAATAATAATTCCTGTTATTATCGTATATATATAGAATTGACAAACAAATCAAGTCTGCCAAAGTTTAGAAATAATGCAATTAGAATAAAAAGGACTAAACATTCTTATGTGACTGGGTACAGAGCCAGGGAAAAGTTGTGATACAATAGAATTATAAATTAGATGTTTGTTCTAAACTTATTCTAACACAGAAAAGAGCACATTCTGAACACTATGTGCCTAACAACTAATGCTGACTAAGATTATTGGTATGTAAAAAAAAGAAGAGTAACTGATATTTTAGTAATAGTAAATATTTAAGTAATAGTAAGTGATATTTTCAGTATATATCAGATGCCCTTCATAAAGCCACATCAATTCTCTCAAGTGAGTGTCTCAGTTTATGCAGACACACATACACAGAAAAAAAAGGCAAACCAAAATCTCCATTCAAGGCAGGAAGCTGTCTCCAAAGGATAGTTCCAAGAATGCAGACATGCAGGAGAAAGACCCATAAATTAGCAGGTGGAAAGAATGGCACACAAAGGGCTATTACATGATTTTGTGATGGTTAACTTCTCAATAGAGTTGAGTGAAACCAAAAGCCCTGTCAAAGTATTCATGCATGAAGATGTATTTTTGAGAGATGTAGGTTGGGAGTGGAGGGTGAAGGCGGCATTAATTAGAGATTGTTGCCAGGCAAAATATATGAGGTAAATTCCCTTCTCATGTGGTGTTTCAGTGTACAGACAAATTCCACTCACCTCAAAGACATTGCTATAGCCCCTTCATTACTGTATAAACGTGTATTAGTAACACCACTGAAGCTGTTGTACATCCCACACCTTTTAATAGGGAAAAAAATCATTACAGGAGCAAGGAGAAAGAGAAGGTGAAAAAAGATGGGAACACATTAAGATGCCAGAATGTAAATAGTTTCCTCTCTCCTGAGCCTCTTATACATATATCTAAAGTAAATGTAGTTTCTCAGTGAAGCCAGTGATCTTATCTCGCGTTTTCAGCAGTCCAATGAAGCCCCAGAGGCACACAAAAAATCAGTGCTCATTGCTGTTATCTTTTCTTACCTAAAGAAAATGCAGCATTGATGAATAAGAAGAAAAACATTGTGCCTGTCTGATAAGAAAGCATCCCTCCCAGCATTCTGTCTCTGTAAAGTGCAAATGAACACACTGGAGAATGAAGAATTGAAAGTCCCAGTTTTGGGGTCAATTCTTTGAAATTCTGTATATAAAGAATTTGAGGTAGGATCAGTAAAAGCATAAAGCTACAAACCTTTGGGAAATCATATCCAAGACATCCAAAAGATGAAGCGACCCACATCAGCAGTACATTCTCAAAATTCTTAGTGCCTCCATTTGATATTCACAAAGTAAAGGTAAACACAGAGACTGGACCAGCTGTAGATTTGAAACGGTAATTCATGTTTACTGACAAGAGCTCTATGGTCTGAACTTTCAAACTGAACATCTACCTTCAGACAGAAAGGATTAGGGATCAGTGAGAAGAATTATTTGCAAAAAATTATCTGCATTTGTTGACATGACATGACTCATTAAAGTTAGTTGCATCACTTTTCTTTTGATTTTCTATAAATATGTTTTAATGGAGTTCAAAAGAAAATCCGATATAAAGATTTGTTTTCAAAGCAGACATGTGAGAAAAAAAAAAAAAAAGGTCATTTTGGTCAAGGAAAACAGAAACATTTATTTTTCTGCTGTTTAATTTTGCTATACTCACATTTATTTCTCAGTGAGCTGTTTCCTGAAATTCCTAAATTCATGACACTTAAAGAAACATTGTCTTATAAAGCATCTACTTCTAGATACCAGGTAACATAGACTCTTCTTAGATACAGATAAATTACTGGTCCTTAAATAACAACAGTCTATGTAAATGATGATTTGCAAAGGCACTCTCAAAGCTCAAAAAAGGGCCAATAATAACTTGATTTTATGAAGCACTGGAGGAAGCAAAAACACTTGTTTAAATTCTCCGTGCTATTTACTTTGGATGAGGGTGGCACAGTAGGTGACTTTGATGTCATTGTAGTTTGTGATGAGTTAGTGAAATGAATTCAGTGACCCATAAGGTCATGCTGAACTCTCAAAGCACAACCAAAACAATTATTACACTCCACTTTCTATACTGGAATGTTAGAACAAAAAGCACTGCAACTTTGTAACCCACAGAAAAGTAATATAATAAAATTATACCTACTTCTACAATAGGAGTTTTTTAAAGTTTCGTTTTAGAAACTTCCTTATAAATTAGTACTGAAAATAAAATTTGTGTGTTTGTCTAGACATGCGTTTAAATGCCAACACCTAAAGGAAGTCAGTGAGAGAGAGGTTTTGGCATATATATGTATTAATTTACTATACTCTGTGTGTGGTTAGGAATAAAATATTGCCAAGATTTGAACTGAAGAAAAAAGTAGTTTAAGTCTTTTGCTTGGGCTGCCACTCAGTTATTCTTATTTATTTTATTGATATTTTATTTATTTATTTATAGGCATTTTACAGCATGCAGCACCTCAGTATTACATTGTGCAACACTGACACTTTGCTGTCAGTGCAAGGTTACAACGTGCTATGGATATTAAAATGGTGCCCAACATGCCTCTAACTGCTGGTTCAAGAACAGAAGCAAATAATTAGATTAGATCATCATGTACAGTATTATATCTGTCATGGTGTATTACTATGAACACAGAAAATTCTACTAGACATGAGCCTGCACTTGAGTTATAAAACAATATAGAAAGTCACAGGAAATTTAAATATAAAATCAAGAAAGTTTCAACTGCTGCAAGATTCTTTGTCTTCATCTTTATCGGCTTTAACTACCTTGGATCTGAAACATCATGTTATATCAGCAAAATACACCTTTTTCTCCTTCTACCTACTACTAAAATAACTACTTGGCAAGAGATTCCTTTATTACTGCTATTATTAATAGTAATTCTATGTAATTATTTTGGGTCTTTGCTCCAGAATATGTGATAGCAGAATCAACACAAAATTTTCCAGAAACTAATTAGGTGTCACATTTTATAACATATTATTCTGCAAATATACTGCTTTATAGCAGCAAATCAAACAAATCAACAGTAAGGAACTATTTATTTATTTCCCTTTGCCCTTTGGGGGTTAGCAGGTATAGGTACAGAATTTCTCATGAGCTTTTTCCTTGTGTGCAAAGAATGGGACAGGTGTTACCTAACCCACTTTAGTCTTACAGCATTTGAGATATTACTTAGAAGGAACAGTGTTACAAAGGCTCATAATTTTGAACTTACCTGCAATGCTCTTAGCTATTCGAACTATAATTTCTGACAGCAGCAAATCTATGGTCCTTTTATTTTCTTTTTGGTTTGGCCAAGCTCAGCTTACTGTCACACTTGTTGTAGTAGTAGTTGTGATTTAAACAGCCTTTACATGGATGTGCCATTACCAGCCAAGACCCAAATGATGTCTAGCATTTTTGGGACAGATCAGTCAACTGTTTAAAGCCCTCAAGGCTTCTGAAAGCTGTGGAAAATCCAGATACTGGAACGCCCAAGTGACAGTTCCTTCTGCTTCAGAGAAAAAAACAAGCACTCAGTGTCTGCGACTTGAAAGAAACAGCCTCTGTGGTTAGCCTGCTTTAACATCTCCTCAGAAACATTTGGTGCTTGCCACCAAGGCAGAAAGAATTACAGGTCAGATGGAATATAGGGTCTGATCTATGTCTGCTCCTGAAACAGAGAGCCCTGATCCAGCAAAAGGAAAGGAGTCAGACCCACAGAAGTGGATCTGGACACATGCTTCTCTGCATGCAGAAGCATGTTTCCATCCATTGTTTTTTAATCTATCTGCATTCAGCATTTTTCAGCAGGATGTGTTTACCTATGTATGATATTATGCTGATCTTTCATTTCTACTTTTTATACAGCTATATTTAATTAAAAAGGGGGCAGCTAAATCAAGCACGGTGAATGTGTATCTTAATGGAGAAGCAGAGATAACAAAATTCTTTATTCCCCTCAAAATATGTGTTAAATTATCAGACCATATCAGGCTTAAGGAGCATTAAATATCAAGAGAACAGACATACCATAGAAAGCTGACAGGAGCTCAAGGGACCTTCAGTATCAAATATTCTCCTCTCTAATAATGGATGGTGACATCAATCTTACGACTGCACTGCAAATGTGAAAGAAACTCTTACACTGTACACAGATTAAAGTTGTACAGAAAAACAGAGGTCCAAATCAAAGCCTTAGTATTGTCACTGAAACTTCACTGCAAAAAGTGCAATGTCTTATCGAAAAATAGAATCTGTAGAATGGCACTCAAACTTTCACATCTTTGGTGTTTTCAAGAAGATTTATACTCTTTTTAAAAGAGGTATTTTTCTTTCAGATTGCAGAATCTCATATCTTCTTTCTTTTCTTTTCTTTTTTTTTTTTTCCCCTTAGTTTCCTTCTCATTCTTTTCTAAAGAACAGTGTTTACTTCAGAGCGACTGGCTTCCAGACACAGCAACCTGCTCTGCAAATACAGTGATACAATAGCACTTCAATGCTTGTTTGCAGCTCCCAGAGAGAACACTCATGTTTAAATAAACCAAAACACATTTATGTTCCTATGTTGCTTCTGCAAGTTGTTCATGGTTAAAAATGCACTTGTAGAATGGCATCAGAATTCGTAAACAATGTGACGGCAGTAGGGTCAGCTAAGGAGCCAATACCAAAGTGGATAAACATAATACAAATCTAAGTTCTAACATGTAAAAAACTGCTAGGATTTTATCAGATGCTAAACTCCACCTGACCTGTTTAGACTGTTCTGAAGACCTCTGCCAAAATGTTTTAAGGTACTTTGATGATCTGGACAGAATTATGCTATCAGACACGATTTATACAACTAGAGACAGACTTTAAAAGTATCTTCAGGCATAAAGCTTTTGATCACTGTAGTAGGATTTATGAAAGAAAAAATGTGAAGAGTAAAAAAGCACTTTAAATACCTGCAAGTCTATAAAAATGAAAATATACATTTGGACCTATGAAAATAATCTAAAGAAAGTGAAGTATACACATTGCATATAGAGTCACTGGGGAAAATTAGTGTCCCTAAGAGAACTTTTATGATCCACTCTTGGCAATGAATAAACTTACATTTCCGTCGAGCTCTCCTGCAGCAAGATCCTTTTATATTACTTTTAAGGATCTTGGTACTTAAATTCAGTTTAGAACCCTTTTTTAGTTATCCACAGTACCTTTCTGAAAATCATACTTAACTGTAATTGATTTTGGTTGTTACTATATAGGCAAACCTTTTAGGTAACATTACTTCTTTTTAATCTTATTACATGCTTTTTTTTTAAGGTTTGTTCCCTGTCTAATTTTTCCTTTTCTATTTGGTTGTTTCTTTGTGTCACTAGATACCTAAATTCCTGAAAGTCCTCCTCTATGAATTCAAGCCCTATTGTTTGCTAATGACTTAAAATCCATGTATACCGTTGTGTTTAGGAGTCTAATGTTACACTGGTATTACTATCTATGTACCTCTTTCCATTCTTCTAAATTCATGCATGTGTCCTCTATCTGTATTTCCTGGACAAGTCAGGAAGCAAAGGATGACAAGAAGGGAGGATTTACCTTGATCTCTATTTTGGTCCCCATAGACTTTATGGACAGGGCTGAACAAGCTAGACTTAAAAATTGCTACCTCTTTTTCTCTTTGGCCTTGCACCTTTTTCTTCCTACTCTCATTTGCAAGCTCTGCCCTGTGCCAAGATATGTCAGACTGACTGCCTCTTGAATTCTCCTCACAAAAGTGTTCACATAGTGGACTATAAAGCAGCTCATCTCATAAAAAGAGTAATTTATGTCTGGATCAGGAAGGTGGAAGCAGGCTGAAGAAATGGGCTGACAGGAATCTCATACCGTTCCACAAATGGAAGTGCAAAGTCCTTCACCTGGGCAGGAGCAACCTCAAACACCAATGTATGTCTGCAGCTGACCAGCTGCAAAACAGGGAAAGAGCATTTGGAGATGTAGGTGATTTGAGAGGAATAAGTATGGGAAAACAGGTTTAAGGAGTTAATACTAGACATCATATAAATAGTTGCCAGATTGGTACAGTTGTCTGGCATGCTATCTATCCTGTCTTCATATTAAATTCCTTTCTAACTTTTTCCTAGGTGGCGGACTCACCCTCTCTACTGTGTGTCTATATGAGGGTCTGAGTGCCAGCAACTAGAGTCAACTCACAGGTCATGTGCCTGGGTGGCTGTGACTGGAGTGTCCCAAGAGAAACACAGTGCCAGCCACAGGACTGGGACCAGGGCTAAGGTCCAGCTCCAAGACACTGGATCTTATGATCAGGAGGCTGGAACACCTCTCCTATGAGGGCACAATGAAAGAGTCGGCATTGTTCAGCCTGGAGATGAAAAGGACCTTATTGTGGCTTTTCAACACTTAAAAGAACCCTATAAGAATGATGAGAACAGACTTTTTAGAGGAGCATGTTACAAGAGGATAGGAGGTAATGGTTTTAAACTAAAAGAGGAGAGATTGAAGCTAAACATGAGGAAGAATATTTTTACAATGAGGGTGATAAAATATGAGAGGTGGTAGACACCACATCCCTGGAAACATTCAAGGCCTGGCTGGATGAGGCTCTGAGCAACCTGATCTAGTTGAAGATGTCCCTGCTCATTGCAGGGGGTTAGACTAGATGAGCTTTGAAGGTCCCTTCCAAACCATTCTATGATTCTATGATTATGCAGTGTGCAAGTGAGCATGTGAGCCCTAGTAAAGCTCAAGCCAGACTGTGGTGACTCAGTGATGTGACTGAGGAGACAGGAAGAGTGGAGGTGCATGTCTGTAAGGGTGACACTATAGGCGAATTGACTACTGGGGTCCAGGTGGGTGTGAGTGAGGGGTGTGCATCAGCAACTGGAGTGGGGTTACAGCCTTGAGGCTTGCATGTCCATTTGACAGCAGCTGGGGAGACTGGAATCCAAGGGCAGCTGCTAGACAGACTGAGTGTCTGAGCCCAGCTGCTGGAGGGATCTGTATTGTACATTTGTGTATTTATAGTCTTACTATGCACCTCTACCTTGTTCAACCAGATAAGGGATCAGGGTGAGGGCATTGTGCTCCCTGTGTTAATGTGGGTGCTCTGTCTGTCTCTGCTGATCTGTACAGATGTCCACATATATTTGTGTGCATGTGTGCTCTGTGTGCACATGCCTGCTGGGAATACATGATCAGACTCGTTGCTGGTGGGACTTAGGTCATGGAGCTGCAGCAGTCTCACCTCAGCCTGTCAGACCCAGCACAATCTATTTTGCCTTTACAAGTACCAGCCTGGAGAACACACAAGAAAAGCCATGCGTGAGACCTATGTTTTAGAGGGCTGAGATTCTGGAAAGTGTAGGTAAAAGGAATATATTACACACTGTTGATTTAGTTTGTTCAGTTCCACAGAAATATTTGAAACTGAATCTCCCATCCAGCAACTTTTCTGTTTTCTGTCAATATACAGAATGTGGAACTGCAGCTGTAAGGCAGAATATTGACACTTTTCCTTTAAGCCATACATTGATTTTTGTTTCAAGATTAGGGAGAGAGAACAGGCTGAAAGCATGTAGCATTTGGCTGAACTCCATTGAAACATCCTGGAACATGATGGGCAGCCAGGAGGCAAACGCTGAGTGAATTCTTTGATCATAAAACCTACCTAGTGCCAGACAATCCTTTTGGTAATGCATGAGCCATGAAGAAATAAAGCATTAAGAACAGCATGACACCCAACCATGTTTCAGGGGAGGATTCAAGATTAACTTCTGTTTTCTCCCCAGGTAACACACCTCATAATGCCACCCATGGAAGCTCCGTGCAGGATGAATATGAGAGAGGTCTCCTGACACAACTGTACTGATTCTTAACTGTTTCACACTGCAAACCTTATTTTGGTAACTTTACTTGTTTTTTTTTTTTAATTTAGATCTTCTTCTAGGGTACCCTTACTGACCATGGCTATCCCTATATTGAATTTTAGATTCTTTAATTAAATCACCGGAGTGGAAAGCCCACATGCTTCGCAGTTCTTTAAGTGTTCACAGACGCATTGGCTATATGTGAGAAGAGTAAGAAAAAAAATGTGAATTTCAAAGGATGGAGTGTTTTAAGCACAGAGTTAGGGAAGAAGAACACTAGGTTGCTTAGTGATTATTTGCCTGTCAGATTGCCCATCTCTTCTGGAGCTCAGCGATCACAGATGTGTCAGGATGTCTGGGAATGACTTAGTATGTCCTATTTTTTTTTTTTAAAGAAAATAGGTCTTAAAACAAATTTGAATCATGTAGAGCTTGCTAATGTCACCGTAAGCTGTTCCTGTTCTTCAAAATAGCACAGGAAGTGTTGGAGACAAAAATGTTTTTAGTATTCCTAGAAGAAAGAACAAACAAAACAGTCCTGATGAAAACAGCAACATACATTTTCTTGCCAGATAAGGACTTGTCTGTGACATGGAGCCAAATGGATTGAAGATGGATTGTTAAGCACAGAGGATGACAGTTGCTTTATTCGATAACTTGGCTTGCTGGCAGAACTTCATCCTGATATTTGAAAGTGGCTGGAAAAATGAAAAATTCAGAAGAGAGGTTTTTCTTAAAAGATATCATAGAAACATTATCTCTTAAAATTGCAGATATAATTCTGAAAAAAATATAAACCACTTTCCAGAAGTGGTGGTCAACTGGACAAAAAACCCTTAGAAGAACAGCAACTGCCTTTTTCTGTCGTAAGTGGCTGATGATGCAGAACTTGGTAAAGAGTTCGTGAGTAGTGTACAATAATCCAGAGGTATTAGACCCAACAATTAAAAGTATAGTAACAGATTTAGAACTGCAAATCAACATCATTCATAAAGAAAGAATGAAAATGCCACTAGTAGGGTAGCGATATAGCAGACTGAACGCAATAAGATATATTACGGTTTAATATACACAATATTATGTTTCTATTTTAGAGGCAATACTTTTCTAAAGGACTCTTACTTATCCATAAAATGAAAAATTAACATGAAAAATCTGACTATATTCCAGGATACAAAGAATTTAAGTAGTGAGTCAACAAGGACCGGTATCTTGTCTCCAACAAGTTGAATTTTTTGTTCAAGACTTGTTTCTGCTTCAGAGAATTATCTTGCAGGGAGGACAACAGTAAAAGGCTGAAGTGAAATGGTCCTTTTAATTTATAGCATGGCAGTTCAATGGAACAGTTTAACTTTTTGCATGATTTATGTAGCAATTTTTCAAGGGTAAATTTCATCAACAGAAGTAAAATCTTTTATGAAAATGCTGCTCCATTCAGTCTATCTATCACATAAAAGCTTGCACTTGCTCTGTGAAAAAAACCACCTAAAAGGATGAGAGTCAAAGACAGATAAAATATTAGAGCTTCTAAAAAATAAAAAAATAATAATTAAAAAGTTAATATTGCAAATAGGGATAGGTGACAACACCAATTCAAGCCACGCAAGTTTAGTAAAGGAATCCATTATATACACCTATTTCAAAACGATTGATTTTACGTTGTCCAATATTTAATCCAGATCTTAAAAGAAAGGCTTCGATTTGATTGAAAATATCAAGAAAAATTCATAACACCACCAACCATAAGATAAATGCATGTTCATGACATGTTTTGGTCTACAGTTCCAATTACAGATGCAATTTAGTGATTATATAGCTTCGTCTGCTTCAAGTTAACTGTCCTATTACAGAAAGAGTGCTGAAGTCCATTTGGAAATATCTCAGTTTACTCATCCAAACTGAATGGCAGCTCTTTTCTGAAGTGGTGAAGTTGACTTTTTTTTTTTTTTTAAGATATTGACAGCACATACTGCGAGAACTATTTCAGTGCTCTCTGCCACATTAAAACATGGCTGTGATCCACAATGAGATAATCCTGACTCACATGGTATGTGATTTTATTCCTAGAAAGTATAGCACTGGCCTAGCCATTACAGATGTTGTAGAAGGACTCACTTTCAAGCAAACAGAAATAAAAATTGCTGTTTGGAGCTTTACTGGAATTGTAAAACAATTTTTGTGTTTGTTTTAAGGAATCACAATCTCAGTATAACTTACTGTTTTAATTTGGTTTTGTTTTGCAAAGTGACTACATTTTGAAGTGAAATTAACAAACTTCTACCCCAGACCGTAGGTTTTTAGTTTATTATTTCAACTCCTACATTGGGGCGGGGAAAGGGGAAAGGATGGAAGACAATACCTTTGAGAGAGGGGATGACAAATATCATTGCAAACACTATTTTTCCAAGCATTTGCAATAATTGTGTTTAAAAACAAACAAACAAACACGCAAAACTATAGAGAAACACATCTTCATTACTTATTTACTTATTAGTTGCCTCTTAAGATCAGACAGGGTAACCTGGACAAAATCAGGATAACATGTAAGCTGAAGAAACAAGTCATAGGACAGTCTTACCTCCAGGTAAACAGCCCATGTAAGTAAAAAAAGAAAAGAAACAAAATAAAAGATGGAAGTGATGCCATTGCTAAGAGAGTTTCTTTATTACTCTTTCTTTTCTGTCTCCCAAATCATGATCTTTTATATTCTAGTGCCAAAAATACCCTATTGCAGGTGGGAACTTGTCCAATAAGCACGTCCTAGTAGCAGGGGATTCTGTTATCAAGGATGCAGATATACAGAAGCTTTGTGATTGCAGTGAAGACAATGTGTTGGCTTGCCTACTGGGTACAAAGGTGGTAGGGCTTACCTGGGCTCTGGGGAGAAGCCACCAGTTACAGTCTGTGTGGGGCTATGAAGATTATCAGAACTGTGGAGTGGCTTCTCAGCAAGAAAAGATTGAAACTGTTCAGTGCTCTTCAGTTTCTCAAAGGAATAAATTAAAAAAATTAATATGATAGAGGTCTCTGGAATCATAAATGTCATGGATAAAATTATTAGGAATGGTTATTCACTATTACCCATAGATTAAAAACTGTGAAATGCCACCCTTATTATATTATAATTGCAACGCAGTATTGTGGTGTCGAAAGTGGAATTCAGTGGGGACAAGATTCATTTTATATATGCCTGGAAAAGTTATAGAATCATGAACAATTGTTTTCTAGATAAATATTTGGGTTGTTTCTCGTTTTGGAATAAAAATCTTTCAAAATATTCCACCAGCTTTTAAATATTAGATTAAATAGAATATTACATGCAGAAAGCAGATTTTCTGTAGCTGTGACACTTTTCTCTGTGGATATGTTTACTCTGCTATGAAAGTCTTAGACAACCACAAAGAGAATACACAAAAAAAGAAAAAATACTTATGTAATTCAGTCAATTCACCTTCATTAAGGATCACAATGAAAGTACGATACTTGGATTGGAACCCACACTTTTCAGCCTCCCATAATGCGAGAGTATTTTGTCTTGTTTTTATCTATTTATATAGGTGAAAGTCTGTTTACACAACAGAATTATGAACAGTATGAGAGTGTTTACATCTAAGATTGTGTTCTGGAATCATTTCTACTCAAGAGCTAAATAAAGTAGAACAGCAATATATTATGAATCTTTGGTACACAGCTAATGCAGCTGCTTATTTCATACTGAGAAAGTAAAGTGCCGGATAAGCTGTATTTAAAGTTTTTTACTTGGGTAGGTCAATATATTATTCTGTACTTTCACAGAGTGATGATCTGATAAAATTTCAGCAATCTTGGCATAAATTATATTATACATGATTCACATAAATTACTATTAATATATTTGCTGAGTTACTTCCAATTTGTCAAAAGCTATTTCCACTTATAGTTTAAATACTGTGCAAAAGAGATATGATGAAAGTAGTCATTTTGTCTCTATATGAGAGTGAGTAAATGTCAATTACCTTTTCTTTCTACAGCTGCGTAATCAGAGAAAATTTTGCTGATATAAGAATGTTTCCTTTTCAACCTCTCCTGGCTACCTCATATGAATGAAACAAATAATTTTTTAATTCTGTATCAAGTAAAGTGAACTCTTATAAATCGTTTTTATGAATTTTACTACGTTAAAAACAATATGGTAGATTTATCTGAAAATACTTTAATTGAATACAAAATCATGCAATTTTGCAAGCAGGAAGGAAAAATATACAGCTGTAATTGATTAATGATAAGTACATGGGAAACAGAGAAATAAGTATTAATGGTTCTAGATATATAAAGTGGAAGAACGACACAGGTAAGAAAAGGAATATAGAAGTAGAGAAAAAGAAACTATAGTAAAAACATTCATCCTTACAAAAAGGAATAAGATATGTTCTTTGGTAATTCTAGAGATGGATTCAAGATGTTACAGAGCAGAATTAATCAGTCTTGCTTCCGTGAACAGAGAAATCCTGTGTAGTAGTTCTTGTGAATAAAGTGTAGTACAAAAAATGTGAATTATTTCTGTGTAAACATAAGCACTTTATATTAACACAAAGAAAATCTTTCATATTGGTTCATATAAAGGTGAAAGAATATTAACTTTCTCTAGCTACGCATTCCTACTATTGGACTCTTGGTCTGATAGTCTGACAAAAGTGACTAGAAATCAAATTCTCTTAAACCAGTGCCACTGGTCACAACAGCCTCACTGTCACATCTCAGGGCAACTGAGTTTCAGCAGGTATGACAGAGGGCTTAAAATGCACTGTTAGAGCATTTGAAACAAAAGTCACTGGGCTTCAGATTTTTCATTACCTTTCGAAGAAGGGCTGTGAACAAAGAAACAATAAAACTATGTATGTGTGTAAGATTACATACAAAATATTGATTCTTACCTAAATGTATTTGTATCACCAGTGATGTACATGTATGTTTTATCTCTGTAATCATGTGCATGACCTTATGTGAATCATGTGATGCATACCACACTATGATGAGAATTTTTTATTTTCTCCTCTATAGTAGGTTTTTCCCTTTCCAGATCTGCATAATGTATGTGAAAAGATGAGACGCACCTGATTTCATCCTGATAAGTGCTCCTTTCACGGTGGCTCATGTTATCTTCTTGTTCTTCCTTGCCCAATATAAACAAAAATATTGGCATAAGTTTCCCTTATCTCTTTTGACTAATGTAGGCCATCAAGTGTTATACATAAAATCTAATTAGCATGTTGATTTCATTCACTATCTGTGGAAAAAAATGCTTCATTACTATGCTAATAGAAATAGCTCTTGTTTCCACACTGTCCTAATAGACTATAAAGTAAAGCCACTAAAAGTCAGATTCCTTCCTGATTTATAGCCTGCACAGTCCTATCCAAGTCTCTGAGGTTATAACACAGAATTTGGCTATAGTTTAAAACACAGTTTTCTACATTAGCTTAAACCAGTATATAATGTATAAAACTTATAAAACATATATATATATATATGAAAAAAACTTGGAAAACAAATTACACTTTGCAATCATTTATTACAGGTGGCTGGTAAATAAGGTAAATATTTTTTTAAATCTTAACAATTATTAATAACTAGTACAGGTGAACTAGCACAATTTGTATAAATTCATTCCATTGTTCCATTCAGATCGTATCTTACATGGAGCAATGACTAAATGGACTAAAACAACACCTGACAATTATTTGCTGCAGTGCAGGGAAAACAAAATACCTTTTGTCTTTTATATACAGACTGAGGAAAAAAGGTGCAATTGAAAGGAACCACCAGATTGCATATGTAGATTTCAGTCACATGAATGTACAATGTCAATGGACCGGGGTACAATCTGCATTTGATTTTGCCATCTCACCAATGTGAGCCCTTCAGTAACAATCTTTCCAGCTAGCAAAACTTGTTTTTCCTCAGCTATCATCAACCAGACCAGCTGTTATCTATAATCTTTCTGATAATGTATGCTGATCTAATACCGTAGGACTGGATTATTTTGTGTGCACAAAGTTTGTTGAAATTTAGCCAAAACAAGCGGTAAACAAACCTGTATTATCAAGTGAAATAAAAACTTTAATTAAACTGAAGTTCAAATCTATTACTCCATTTTAAAAATTCTTTTTTACTTTTAGATAGGCTTAACGTATGATTATTTAGCACAGGGAAATTAGAGCTGCTATTCAGGAAACAAACAAAACAAAACCAGCACACTTAACTGCATTCATCCCAATCCTGTGACTAACTCATTGTTATGTTTAAGCTGAGCTATTTCATTTCCTGAGGCCTTATCCCCAGGGATCCTACTTCCCAAGTCATTTTCTCAGAGCTATGCCTATATTTTGAAAAGAAATCTGCTGGGATAAGGACTGAGAAAATGAAATACAAGGCAGGGGATCAGAAAGTGTGAGTATGCATAAGAGAATAAAAGATGGGAGCAAAGGGGGATAAATAAAACTGTTGGATGAAAGAAAACAAGAAAACACATGGCTACAGGCTAAAAAAGAAATTTCCTTGCCAACTCAAACTCCTGAGGCTGATTACAGATACAAATAAAAGCAGTATTGCTCTTGGAGTGGGAAAGATAATTTATTAAATTTGAATATTCTAACACATAATTTATTTTTATTCTTTAGTATTTCAATTTTCATACCAAGTGGAATCAACCTGTTACTTGCAGCTACAATTTGCAGTATTTTATTTCTTTTGAAATTGGAGATATGTTTTGAAATTATAGAAAGGAAATACTCTAAAACCAGATTTTCAATGAAACATCTAAACAGCCCAGTTTTGAGAGCCTTGATGACAATAAATTATTTTTCTTATTTTGCAAAACTGATAAATTACGTATGCCAAACACCAAACCTACTGGAAACTGCATCAAAAGTAACAAATTATTTATTTTTCAGTATATAAGCCTTGAAGATTTCAGCCAGCATGCTCAGTTCTGGGCTTACAATAGCATACTGATCTAGCGTAAAAATCTGTTATGTATATTATGGATTATCATTTATAAAACATTCCTTACCACTTGATAAGAAATGGCTAGTCATAGATCGATTTTATCCCATGTTCTGATAAAAACGACTCTAACTTAATGTTATAATCTTAGTGTATGCTTGAATTCTAGTGAGCAGATACCATGTCTCCCACATGTACCATTTGCTGTCCCCTGGGAATGAATTATCATTGCTAAGAATGTAAAAACTGACTTAAGATGCTTAGACCGCTCCACCAAAGACAACAGGTGAGGATGAAGATATATACACACTGTGCCATGTTTTTTGTAAGGGATAATTAGTTGCCCGTACAGTACCCTAACTGTGAAAGTTTTTTTAGGAAAACTGTCCTTGGCTTTGCCACAGAAGAAACACAACTTTTATCTTAGACTCCTCAGGATTTTTTATAATACTGTGTGTATTGATTAATTTAGACCATATTTGGGGACAGTCTTGGAAGGTTTGGGGGTGGAAATCCTTAGGATTATACAGAATCAGAAAATATCACAGCAAGTAATGCTAATCACAGACCTATACCTGCAGCATAGCCTTGGGTAACTGAATAAATCTATCTTTATTTCAGATTCCCTGTATGCTATTTGGGACTATTAAGGCTTGTTACCTGCTGCAAGGAAGCATAATGAAGGCTAAATTAGTAAAGCATCTGTATCCACACATGAAGAGCTATTGATTTTATAGGTACTTCACATACATAACTATAAGCTTAGGAGGAAGTTTTAAAATCTATTAATTATCAGTTAAGAAAAGGTGATAGGACGGGTTTATGTAAGATGAAATGGTTCACAGCCATTAAATAGTATAACCTGACTGTCCATATCCCTGCCATTCATCAGCAATTACACTTCCTGGAATGTCGCCGGAGAACTTGAATAAAATTGTGATTTGGTTTTTGCCAAATCCAAGTGTTAGAAAATTTTTTTATGTGATAAATGGATCAAATCATTACTACACATACAGTCCAGAGGGTGTTCTACCTGGACTCCAGCTGCCACTACAGAAGTTCAAGGGCCTCTGACAAGGTCTGTGTCCTAGCCACCAGTCCCCTATAGTTACAACTGGTACCCTAGCGAGTGCCAAATGGCGCTGGATACCAACCTTCAGGTAACTATATCATGCCACCTTCTGCTTTATCTATCAGAAGGAAGAAATAGAACACGAAACTGAAACACCTGATTGTGGGCAAAACGGGAATACGACAGAGTGAACTTTGGACTGCACTAAAGAGCAAGCTGCTATTGAAAGTTTCCTAGATTAGGGATAGGCCTTCAGATCAGAGGACCTAAGTTCTCTAAAAAGCTACTTTTATGTCTATCATAGACAGGTAATAGAAATGATCATTAGTTGCATTTGCTTTTGGACCCAGTGAGTAGATACAGTAATAAACGGCACAAAAATGTAGGATTGTATGGAAAATGCTGAGCTGGTAACTCTCCCTCCATCACAAAGTAGGGAGTTATGCATGTGAGCCGTACCTCCAGGAGCATTCCCAGGTCTCTCTCTGCATACATAAGGAGGATGAGTTAACAGCTTTTCTAATCATCTCACCTCAGATAAAGCAGCCTAGTATGGACCCAATATTTACAGAGCAATAAACATTACGAAGAAAAATATCATTGAATAGCAATGGAGAATTTTCAGCCCCTGGAAAAAAGAAGTTCTGTACACTGTTGGGCAAATGTATAACAATTGATTCAATATTTTGGATTTTCTTCATGGAAAATCAATGCTGATGTTTAAGGGAAGGCAAAAAGAGTAAATATTGTATTTCTCCCATGTGCATTTTTCTCTTCCTGTTTTCACTGGCACAGAAAGTAGAAAACTTTGAAAATATTCTTGAAATATTTATTAGTTGACCAGGACTAGAAAAGCTGAAAGCATCAAATAAGTACTTTTCCTGGAAGAATTTCTAAACCAACTTTCTGTTTTATATCTGCCATTTCAGGAAGATAGGAGAATTTTTTTTTTTTAACAGTCTACCCTAGTACCATCATAAACTATACTATATAGAATCCAGTCCCAGTCTCGAAGCAAATAGGGCTTTCCAGAACAAAACTTCACTCAATGAATCCCATTATTGAATCCTTTTTGAATCCTGTAACCTCCCAGTTACAAGTAGAAATGTAGAGTTTATACCAGAATAACACAAAAATAATATTCTGATACGTCTGCCCTGATAAATCCATAAAATATAGAAGTATTTTAAGAAAACCTAAAAAGTTTTTAAGACCAGAGAAAGGTCCGGTTAAGTGTCTAAATTATGGATGCTTATCAGAGCCAAATTGTCATATCTATAGAGGTTCATGCTTCTTTAACTTCCCCTTGAGAAACGTTTCTGATTATAACATGAAATTGTCCACATAAGTAAGATTAGCTTTAAATGTAGACACTTCAGAGATGACAGTCACCTTTTAAACAAGAGGAACCAAAAGCCAAGATTTAGCCACTATGAACAAGTTATATATCGCACTGAGTCTGAGAGTACTGCATTAAAGACAGATATACTGAAACTTGACACACAGGGCAACTGCCCAAGTCAGAAATGCTAAGCTGCCATTCTGTAATATACATTTTTTATTGATGACATAATTCTTAGAGGAGGAATTTCTAGGTTTTGATGAAAATGAGAAAGCAGCCAAGTGTGTTTGAATGTGAAACAGCTATTTATCACCCTTGTAGACTTGACTTTTTGAAAAAGTCTGTTACTATAAAGAGTATGTAAGGTTGATGACTCTTGCTAGTCTCTGCCAACAACGAAAGGGTATAAAGACACTCATTTTTATTAAAAATGGCAGAGAGACCTTTTTTTCAGACATTGACTTGATTTTTCAGATTTTTCTATCCAAAGTAATGTCCAAGACAGCTTTCTGTGTTTTAAGCTCGTCACTAATTCAACTCAAAAGAGGTCTAAGTATAGAGTAGTGCCTACACTGAAACATTTGGAGGTTGAGAGAAGAAAAAAAAAGATTTTAGCAAAAAAGATCTTCTTGGTTCTTTCCTAATTTTAATTATTTTTCTGAATAGACTGAATATATTAATTTTCCCAGAATCTCCTGTTGTCTTGAAAACTCAGAAGACAAAAGAGTGAAGACAAACTTTAAACCTCACTCTTCATGTTGTTCTCAACAATCCAGCAACCCAGCCCTAAAGGTGTATAAGAATCGACTGAAAAATTCCAAGACAGAAGGCAGTTTTTTGCAGCTGTCATTCACAAAATTAATCACATTCTTACTCAAAATATTTTTCTCAACTTATATTAATCAAATAATTTTTAACTTATACAAAAATTGGCACCAATAGCTATTTCAGATCAGTGCATCCATTTCAGCTTTGTGACCGTGCAGGGTGAGCACTTAGAACTCATCTAAACAGAATAAAATTTTGAGAAGGCTAGGTACTGTAATCTCTTACAGAATACAAATGTCTTTCTCACTTGCTTTTGCTTTAGCTATAAGGCATATAAGTAGAGTATGAGTCATTTTCTTTTCCTAAAGAAAATATAACACTAAAACAGGTATTGGAGATGTCAAATAGGCATTGCAAAGGTTGGAAAAATAAGATAACTAGTCTGGGAGACTGCATTAAAAAATAAAGAGAGATTTTCAACTATCAATTTCCTCTTTAAACTTTATTACAACTCTCTAAAACTCAGTTTTAAGTTTAATTCCATTTTAATGTTGTATATTAGTTTGGGGATAATTTAGCCTATTGAGAACGTATCTTTGGGGTGATACAGGTTTCCATCAGTAACATTTCTACTGATTTCCAGCAAAGTGCAAAGGGGAAAAATAAAGATAAATTAACATTGGAACTCTATCTGGTGACAGGCAATATTATAAATGCCATTAAAGATTTATCAGTAGGAGGGTGATGATGGAACACTGTCAAAAGGCATTTTTAGCTGCCAGATAATATACTGGAGCATTGCTATTGTTGTAATTAGGAGATTAATTAATTGATTGCTAGAGAAGCAAACAAATCTGTAAAGCTTCACAGATTTGTAGATACAGTACACCTAATTTCCCTGTTTCAGTGTATTCCTGAAACACCCCACTACACAAGAAATAGTGACATACATGAACACAACCTACCTCAAGAAAAAAGGGCACCTCAAGTGCATTCAAGTGTCTGGCAATGGAAGCCAACAGCACCATGAAAGCTTGTATAACACAGTTCACAATGTAATTACTGTCTTAATTTCCTGTGGAATATACACCATTGTCTAAAAAGTAATAAATCTGAAAGAAAGACTGATAAGGTCTAG
This sequence comes from Pampusana beccarii, assembly GCA_013399365.1. Lineage (NCBI taxonomy): Eukaryota > Metazoa > Chordata > Aves > Columbiformes > Columbidae > Pampusana > Pampusana beccarii. The sequence goes on from VWYH01008677.1 coordinate 466,035, forward strand.
TTTTTGACATGTTAAAAAAACCCAAGGAAACAAATTTTAAAATTCTTTCTCAATCATACTCTTTCTCTACACGAAGAATTCAGCATTTCTAGCAAACATTCCAAGGAGTTATTTGCGTAAGCCTAGACCATTTATTTATTATTTATTTAAATATACTTCCTCTACATCATGTGAACTCAACTATAACCAAGGCGTACTCTTCAGTAAATGTGGTTCCAGGATATGTCAACTTTGTTAAGACCAGTGTTATCTCTAAGGAAGATTAGGACATACAAAGCTGAAAGGAGTAGGGTGACATACTCAGTAATAGTACTGCAAGAGTAAGGTAAAAGGCAGGGAAAGCCCGTCAATGAATGTGAAGTTCTCAGGTAAGAAACCAGTGAATCATTTATTTTTCATCATAAAATAGACAGCATATGAAAACTTTTACAGTGACATTTCCTCAAATGTTTCATTACTGCTTACATAGAGACATACATGATCAGAATAGGCCAGATTTTGATCTGAGTCTCACGGGTACTGCTTTCAAAAAAATCTCATTATTTCATTAGAATAAAGATTTATTTATTTTGAGTCAAGTCAGTATGCAGAACAAGAACTGTGTGCTGTTATTTATAGAAAATATAGCTTCATGTTATTTTAAAAAAAATAATGTTAGGAATTATAAATAAGGAATTCAGGCATTATACTCAAATAAAAACTGGAGAAGATGATTTTATATTAAAATCTGAAACCAAGTGCATTTAAAAAAAATAAAAAGAAAGAACTTTTTAATTGCTGTTTTCTTAAAGACTTACATGGCCTTATTAAATCCGGAACCAGTGAAGAATAATGAAACAGATGTTAGGAGTCTGAACAGAAACCAAACAGCCTCTTAAGAGCTTTATTGTTTTCTTTTTGTTCTTAGAGATTTATTTTATTTTATCCCGTGGCAGTTTAGGAAAGAACAAGAAGAAAACATTTGCTTATGGGAATGAAAACAAGCATCCAAACTGAAACAGCTGAAATGAAAACACTTTTATTGTTTCATTTCTCTAGGATACATCTTCATGCAGAACAGTGGACACCTGTCAAAGAGTAAGGAGATATGGATGAGATTCAGAGTCAGATTTTCAAAGAAATCATTCAATGAGCCAATGGAGCTTGATTTTCAATATTTCTGACATGAAATTTCTCCCTTAGTAAAGGCATTAATAAAGTATCTCTCCCATATCTGCCTATTTTCATAGAAGTCATAAAAAATTTTACAGTGTTTGAGATCTTAACCTCTTTGTCAAAATAGTGGGTGGATTCAAAAGCTACTGATATGAGAAGCTGTTTCTCCCACCTGCAGAATTTGATTTTGTATGCTTTGTTACTCGAGCTAAAAAAACTCTGCATACCTGCGTTAGCATAAAATTAAAATACTGCAAATTGAAACATGAGCAGTGAGACAAGAACAAAGGCATTTTGAGAAGGATCCTGGAGATCAAGTATGTTCAGAAAAACGCAATCACAAACATAAGTTTGTCTTTCCATATTTGTTATGAAATATTTAGACTAGCTCCTGAGTACACAGTACCAAGCCCAGTAGCATTTCCATTCAAATATTGATAAAGGAAGGTTAGTACTTTGGAAGAACTGCAGCTTGCATGATTGCATTCTGTGCCACTAACCTTTGGAAATGTTGAATCCTTAACGCTGGCTGATATGTGGTAGGTGGCTTCCATGGCACTCGTGATTTGCAGACTAGCTGAGTGACTGCTTGGAAGCTAGCTGCTTTGTTTAGCTGATTTTTTTTTACCATATTTATGAATTCTGTTAAAAACACAGTATGCACATAGTAATACTAATTTGTAACTAATATGCTAACAAATACAGTGATGTTACTCATAAATATGAATGGCAGAGGAAGTAACAACACAGGCAGAAGGTCTTGAAATGCAAAAGAAGACATCCTGCTTAAAATAACCTTCCTTTTATAAATCTATATGCAGTAAATCTATCATGTTTTCCAGAAAGGGTTACAAAATATTTGCCAAATAAGCCTTGGGGGCCTTGAATACAGTTTTTTTCTGATCCTGCCACATTTGTGCTAGTATGTTGGGGCAGGAAAAGTTGTATCAAGGAAGGGGAAAGCAATATGCTAGAGCCACAGTGAAGTCAATATTCTGCTGGTAAAAGCAGGCTGAGTTTTATCTGAGGAGCACAGCTGCATTTTGCTGCTATAATTTGTGCTATTTCCATGTAAATAATGGTCAAAGATCTCAACTCCTGATGGTCGTCATTGATGGTGGGCTGACTCAGCCTACATCATACAAAGAGAGGGCCAGAAAGCAGTAGCAGATGCCACCTTGCGCTATGATCCTTTCTAACTATTATAACAAATGTAATCAATGCCAAATAGACTAAAGTCATTTTAGAAACCAACATAATTTAGAGAAGTTAGGAAAAATGGAGTTAGTAATGGAATGAGGAATTTAGAAATGTTTCTTGTTTGCAGCAGAAAAGTTACTGGCTGCAAAACCTATTCACAGGACAGGAATGAAAGAGACTAAAAAAAAATACTATACTAACATATTCATCAGGTTGACATTACCTTAATATAGCAGGAAATTCTTTCTCCAACAGAGTGGTTGATGTTGGCAGTACTACAGTAATGCTAGCAGCTTACATTAGCTCATTTTCCTTGTATTCCTTTTGGGAATATGCGTGCTGTATCTTGCCTAATTTGCTTTGCATTGATATGGCATAAAGACACAAAGCAGAAAAATGAATCCAAGCAACAACCAGATACAGCACATATTACTGGACTCAGCCTGGAGGGAGACTAGACCAGAGACGATGCTGTACTGAGAACTGATAGGGACAAATTGACTAAATAAGAATATCAAGTTATTTATATAAGATTAATCCACTGACTTGAGAAGCTGAAGGTTCCTGAGAGACCACAGTTTGTTCTAATAAGTTTTATTCTGGCTGCTGGGTTAGTATGAAGCAGAAAGTTCTTATGAGGGAATATATGCATGTGGAAATATCAGGTTCTGCCTCAGGTAATTTAAAGCTTATTCACATCCTCTTTATTCCTGTTTCTAGAAAAATGATAATCCACCTAATGAACCAACCCCGGTGTTTTGAGGGCTAGTACTCTTCCCATAATTTGAAGAATACATTAAGATATGAGGTAAACAAGACCACATTTAACACATTCCTAAATGGATCCCAGCTAGCCACTTACAGAGCAGAACAAGAAGTACAGTTTACACTGGGTAGTGATACTTCAGTGTTGAAAGTGTCATTTTAAACGTCTCTTTGACACTGGTTTTCCTTTTCTAAAGTAGAATCTTCCTTGTGGCAAACTGAAATATGGTAATAATGAATACAGTTCCATATTTCTGAACTATCTGAACACCACTGCAAAGAATTAAAATCAAAATTATATTGCCTCCTACTTACTGGAGAAATCAGCTGCCTAGTCACAGAAAGGGGATGGAAACTTTCAAATTATAAATTATTCACAGAATTTAGAATCTTTAGACTGTTTTAATTGTTATAAAGGAAATAATTTGGAAGATGCATATTAAGAAGCCTCATGACCATTATATAATTTCCACAGAAAACACGAGTATTTTGGAATCAATCATGAAGATGAAAGAAATGGTATCAGAGTGAGAATAAAATGAAGATTATCTGAAAACCAGAGCAACTCAAGAGCAATTGAAATTATTACATATCCAAGCACTTTCAAATGTTCTCTGGAGAGACCCGAAACTGACGTTTCTTTAAAAAGATGCCCTGGTTATGAGTACATGTATGGAAGGGGAAAGGAAAAAGTTGGGGTTTTTTTAACTCATACAAAATAGATAAATGAACAAAATGCATAAATTCTGTTCTACTCAGAACACATGCTTGAAATTTTTCAGTTTGCATTTGAAATGCCTACCTTCTCTGTGGGTTCTCTTCAAGTTGTGGACTTAACGCCATGACTGAATAAACACCCAGTCCTGAACAACACCCTTTCACTGAAAAAACTGCAGTGGCTAGTCTTCAATAAATATTCCAATCATCCTAAAACTGATACTTTCCTAAGTTGCTCTGTCCTGCAGTAAAGCTAGCAATTATCAGACTTACATGTTCCTCAATGATAAAGACAGGTGGCAGCTTGTATTTATTCTTGAAGATTTCTCTGATACAGCTACTCTGCCTTGATGAACTTGCTGTCCAGAGGAGGTATTCTACCCACATGAGACAGATGTAGCAGTCTTAAATGCAGCCCTCTGACAGAAAAGAGTGTTCCTTCAGTAAGAAAAAGAGGTAAAATTGACTTGACAGCTTTGCATTGCAAATATAAGCCACCCTAAACTCAAAGAACTTCAATAAAAAAGAACTTCAATAAATTGCTTGGAACTCCAATTAAAAAAACAAAACAAAACAAAACAAAAAAACAACCAAACACCAAACCATCACAACCAACTAACAAACAACAACAACAACAACAACCCCACAACTAGGAGCTTTTGCAGTTTCAGTTCATAGGCTGCTGCACTGAAGTTATCTTCTTGCTAAAAATCACCAACATGTCACTTCATTTTGGCAGACTTGGCTGAGAACTTGGCCTGAAAATTCTTCTGGTTTCAGTCATTTGTTGTCTGTTGCTGAAAAATTAATTTAACTTGCTTCCAAGCAAAGGGCAGAAACTCACAACGGACATGTCCCTTATAATTTGCAATAAAGTCAAATTTTCAGTGATACGTACTCAGTGCACTTAACACTAGGTTTGCTGAAAGATACCATGTGTGACTGTAACAAATAGGATTTCCCAACACCTGAAGGCTGACTAGCATTTATTTATATCTTGCCTTTCATTATCTCCTCAACAAGTTAGTGCCAAGTGTTGGTCTCTGAATAACTGAGAGCAACCCAGCCATATGGCAATCAGGATAGTATTCTGATTCAAGTTGATTTTAAGAGTGCTAGAATTGAGCTTAACAAAATACTATGGCCGAAGTTACGTGTCTGTGGTACTTTTATCACCTTATTCTTACAGTATTTCAGTGCTGTACACTTTACTCTTTTCATAAAAGCCTGAAAGGGAAAGGAAATGTCATTATGCTCATTTTACAGGTATGGGGAGAATTGAAGCGTATGAAGATTAAAAGTGGGATAAGTCTCACCTCACTTTAAGTATCTAGTCCGAAGTAAGAGAGAGAGATTACCTCTAAAGGTGATTCATCCTGTCCTAAAATAGGCAGAAGAAGTTGCCTGCTTGTATTGTCCTCCAGTGACTAAATGTACCTAATTAATCTAGCTAACCTGGTTGGTCTGCCTGCCTGGTTTTCAAATCACTACAGGTAAGCAAGAAAAATTCCACTAGGCCATTTGTTCAAGGTCACAGAGAAGGTGTACAGCACATGAGGGAACTTAACCTAGGTATCACATTTGTCACATTACCACCTTAATTGCCAGACCAGACTTCCTCTTTATACTTCTGATAACTTTTTTCTGTGAGAAAATATGCCATCTCTGCTCAAATCTTTGATGAAGAAAAAAGATTGGTATAAAATCTCATTTCTCTTTCATTATAAGCTGCAGTGCAGCTTCTGGTTAATTGGCTTCACTTTCACAGTTTTAAAACAGAGACTTTATGGACTTTGGAAATGAAATACTGAAGAAATTTCAAGAAGACTCTGGATTAAAGAAAATGCCTTAGAATTCCTATGTATATTTGGTCTCAGCATTGGAACTGAGTTACATAATATTTATTAATGTTATCTCAAAGATTAGAGTATAGAAGGCATTTTCTTCAGAGTAATGTCTTTAAGAAGAAATATACATAGAAAACCTGATTCCTCCACAAAGTTTTGTTCCCTTACCTGCTCTCTAGCTGTGTGATCTTAAGTACAAAACTCTGTTTGCAAGCTCCAATTTATCATTTCGCCTCTATTGCCTTGATTGTGCCTTCAAAAGTATACATTCAACATTTTCAAGAGAAGTATATCTGAGGTTTCTTTCTATATTATGCTAATTATTTTCTTTTTCATATTTTTAACTCTGCTGTATAGCTCCAGTTTATTAACATCAGAGTTCAATATTGGGTTACTGGTGACATTTACAGCTCAAAATTCTGAAGACAGTATCCAGTATGTCCTTCAGAAACAGCTCGCGTTTAGTTTGAATAGCATTTGAACAGTATGAATGCAGGCAACATTTACATTTATTCTTCAGCTAGAATAAAGATTTTTATGTTACTTACAAATGTTTTAATGAATTATACTACACTTTAGTGGAAATGGATGGTAAAAATCTCATGTTTGTGTTAAAGTGACACTGACAGTATAAGAGGGTTCCATTTCACCTAACATTAAACATAGTAGTACAGTACAGACATAAGAACCTAACATCAGGTATAGTCCCTGAAAAAAAAAAAAAAAAAAGGCAACTGATGGGAAATACTCCCTGGAAATAGTTTGCATCTTTACATTAGGATCAATCACCCTAAATCCCTAATTGTCTATTTTTTCTTCAGCCTTTTTAGAAGAGATCTGGACAGACAGTCTGATGTAGGTCTTTTCATTACAGACACCTACATTTGAAAAAAAAAAAAAAATCCAAACAAAAACAGAACAAAAAACTCCCCTTCAATAGTTTGGGATGACTCAAAATCAATTATAGTTTTTCCCTTGCCTTCATTGGACCAGCTCCCCAGAGGCAATGAATGCCCTTAAATGAGTATAAAACTAGGACTAGATGCTAAAATAGGGTCATGATCTACCTCCTCAATAATTTGAAAAAATTAAGGTCTCAGTAGAGATGTTACTAGCTCTTACGAGAAACATCTACAGAATATTAGAGGTATAATCAGAAGTTATTTGATTCACTGGAAATTCGTAATTTTAGCTTGGAAAGACACCCATGGAAATTAATAAGGAAAAATATCTACTGAATTCAAGGATGCGTAACATGTTGATACATTTTCTAACATAAGTAAATATTTTATTTTCTTTCCACAACTCCTGAAAAGGTGTTAATCCCAGTTGCTATTTTTAGGCAAAGCTACACTGCAAGGAATGTTATTAGCAGAAAGTAGAGCTTGCAATCCCTCTGAAAACTGGTATGTTAATTGTCCAAGCTCGGTGCTTTAAATATTGATCTACATGCTGTAGTGCTTAAAGTGTTAACCTATTCAAACCAACTTCTTAAATGTCAGGGTCAATGCCACAGTGAGTTGACAGTATGAAAAAAAACAAAAAAAAAGCTAAATGATTATAGAATTCTAGTATTATGCACAGGTTCATTATGGCAAGATGCCCAGGGCTCGTGAAAGATAAATGAGGTTTGAAGTGGGGGAGAGAAAGAGAGTGTTGTTAAATTTAATGGAAGTTCTATTTTTTTTTTTTTTTCTGAACTGGCAAGGGAATGCAAAAGAGATCAAAGCAGTTTTCAGTTTTCCTATAAATCTATAAGAAAATGAATTTCAGCAGCAACTTTTCTGCTTTTATTACTGAAATTCTTTCAGAACCTGAAAGGGGTATAATTCAGTGCCTTTCAAATTGCTTTGGAGAAATACAATAAACCCAATATAGATGGGCAAAGTTTATGAGCTTTTTTTGTATAGATAAAACATATACAGTTACTGGATCCTTTTGCTGATTTATTAAAATGGTTTAAAAAATAGCTTGGAAGATGTCTCTGTGAGCATTTCACTTTGAGAAGTGCTCATTAATTTCTAGACTAGAAGACCAGGAACATGATATAGCAAGTTAGTTGAATTGCACTGCCATTGTTTTACCTAAAACCATGGGTAGAAGTATAAACTTGTGACCAAAGATCATTTGAAGAATGCACAATTGCAAAGTACTGTCCTTAATCATGACAGCCACAGGATAAACACTCAGATACCCAAGTAGCAGTTCATCACTTTGAACACGACTTTTTGCTCGCAGGAAGAAAAACTATTGTGCCCAAGTTCACCATGATGTATGTGGACACAGCTTATGTTTCCACATGTTCTGTTTTAAGACTTTTCTTACAAGACCTGGCATAAAACCTTTATGATTGCATTGTGGTTTGATTTTTGAAGGCTTTGCACTTCCAACAGTGTAAAATGTGTAAATGCAATGAGGTAATTCATACCGACATTGAATAATGAAACATACAGCTTTAAACTATCTGCTTGATCAATGTTTGGGTCCCAGACAAAATACAGATACGATAGTTCAGTAATCCTCTGTATAGTTAATTAGTATAGGTCTACCATTGTGTTGAGATGGCATGGCAGTTTCTTTGTGTTGGCTTACTATTTTGCTTTAGCATTATCTGTTCTTTGGGATGAAACACAAGAATTGCTACACAGTGCAAATGCAACTTACGTGGTATTTTGTATGAGGGAACTCATGCCCATAAGGGCTGCCCAATGTCATTGCTTCATACATTTCTTTCCAGCAAGAATTCAACGTTATTTTCCATTTGCACAACACAAAAAGTGTAAGTCCTTTTTTGTACATGAGGCAGCTACATATCCCTGTGATAAAGACTTACGTGTTCATATTATCCAATTATCTACACAATAATTTTGCACTGAAATTGACTTTCCCACCTACCTTAAATAACTTTTGGTTTTGAATATTTCTGCTAAAGTATTAATAGATTTATTAGCCACATTCAAATACTTTGTATATGAGTAAATACGCCAAGGCACTTCATTTTAAAAGAATGTTGGCAATATTACATTGTATTCTCTTAGATCTTCGTGTTTGTGTTTTTCAAAGTACCTGCAGTTGTTGAAAATTCAGAGTGACAAATAAACTCCTGTATCATGACTGGCAGTTTCGTTTTATAGAATACGAGAGATGATTTCCTGGATTATACTGAGAATACTATTACTAGTTATATGGCAAATTTCATAAAGGTAATTTTTGATGTTTTAGAAGACAGACCGCTCAAATATTTTTATTGTTAACTTTCTCCAGCTTAGAGTGCCTTAAGTATTACTCAAGTCTAGGAGTGCTAAGAAGTAAAACTTCCAGTTTCACAATTGATAGGTCAACAGCTTTTTCTTTGAGCATCTAACCTGCTCTCTTCCAGTGTAAGGTAGAGTTTATCTATAAATCAGTTTTCAACAAGCATGAGCTAGATCAATGTCCAAGCCTAACAGCCTAAATCAGTGTTTTAAGAATCCCTTAATTTAGCACCATGAGGAAACAAAACAAAACAAAACAAAACAAAAACAACCACCACAAAAAAAACCCACCACAAACAACAACAACCCCCCCCCCACACACACACACACAAAACCCAGTCTAACAAGTGCAGTACTGTGGAACGTTTCTGATTTAGCAGTCAATCTAGAAAACTGTGAGGTAGATTTGACAACAGTTCAAACGCATTGTGTACACAGATAGTATTATAATTGCAAAGTAGATTTGTAGCAGTGCAATGGCTATTGCTGCATTACTTCAGGGACTTTGCAAGCTGCACATTTTAAAGGTCACAGGAATATTTTGCAGTGCTCCAGTTACCAAAAAAAGTAATTTAAAATACAGAGCACCTATGAAAACATGTTTAGAAAAGAATGTTGCTAAGCCTCCCAAATGTATCTTGCTTACAAGAATGTGTTGGTCTTTTACTCACATCATGCTGAATATCATCACTGTCATAAAACCAATTTAAGCCAGAGGGCTAGAATTATGCATGCAGAGAAAGGGTAAACACCAAATTGTATTTTAAATATTTTTTACAAATTGAGACACTTAATCTTTACTACCAATCTGTGATTTTATTAAATAGAGCCAGAAATAACTTTAGAGACTGACAGACAGGCATATTTTAAACACAGAAAAATACTTGCACTATTTTAGTCATTAATTATGACCAGCTTTGAGAGGAAGTATATTCTTTTGATGACAAGCCTTTTTATTAAGACTTCATAGCTTTGGTTTTCTCCCTCCGTCAACAGAAGATGGTGACGTGGTAAGACCTAAATAGAAGTAGCAAAATCTGGCCCCAGGTATGAATGATTTAACTTCAAACTAGGGAATTTTACGATCAGGACTGGGCTCTAAGAGAGTAAAATAAATGAATAAATTGACAGTGAATTATCCTATTTACAGCAATTATGGATAGTAATATTTTCAGATAGGAAGAAGAGGCCAATGTGTTTCAATTAACAACATAAATAACATCACAAAATATATGCAAAAATGGAAATGTAAATGCAGTGAGGCATATTTAAAAGCATGCAACCACCGTCCCACAGTATGTTACAAGCATTTGACACTAGACTGAAACAGAAAGACCTCTGAGAAACAGCACTGTTTGGGCCTATGATGAGTGGTCTGTCTAACGCAGGGGACCTCTGGTTAGAATAAGAATGCTGCTTTAAATTGTAATCCTAGACAGCCGGTTGTCCCTCTACAGTAACTTCCTTTACAGCTAAGAAACACCCACTTGAGCAAGGGCAGTGACGGATTGGTAAGGAGAAGCCACATGGGAGAGGCAATGAGGGCAGGATTCCTTGAAATAGAGGCACACAGTGTCCTGAAGTAACTTACACTCTTTTCCTGTTAAGCAGAATTATTACTAAGGCCTTTTGAGAAATACATTATTTGCATCTGTAAACCTTGTCACTAGTATTTCATAGACAGTCTGATTAGCATCCTGGCCAGCATCCTCATCCTAGTCCTTCTCTTCTTGGACTCCATAGCAATAGTAGCTTTATCTTCAATGAGATAATTTCTTACTGAAGTTATGGAGATATGGAGTTAACAGTAACCTGGGTTACAATATTCTCTACTAATAGAGATAAAGCTTGGCAAATCATATCAAGCAAATTAATTTTCACTGGCTATGGAGGAAAAAGCAACAGCAAAAAAGAGCTGAATTCTCTGAAATTAAGAAGAGAATGACCATGTAGCAGAAGGAACAGAAAGGAGTTGAATCTGACTCTTCTTTCTCCTGGCTGGTTGTTGTAGCCGGACAACCATGAACATTTTATTCTGCAGGAGATACAGGTGATAATCTGTACCTCTAAGATTGTTTTCAGGAGAACAAATAAATGAGCTGATCTCTTAGAAACCAAAATTATAAAAATTAATTTAAGGAGAATGTTAGGGATAGATTAATTAGATTGCTGATATCTTCTCAGATCCACCCATGCAGTGCCAGGTTGTAAAGATTTGAATGATTTCATATGATCACTGACTATTTCTAGGAAGCTGTATGGGGAGCATTATCAGCATTAGACATTTGTTAGCTGTTTATTCATCTATTTGTTCTTTAGTGGCTCACTGTCCTGTGGTACTCTGTTGGTACCGAGGTTTAGGCTAAGCTGTGTAGTTAAGCCCTGAAGTTTCTGAGTCTGTAACTATATCTGATAATAGGAATGAGACTCATATCACTGATGTTTAGCTGCTGAAAAGTTAGTTGTCTGTTCAGTTCAAGATGTCTTGCTTCATTCTATAATCAATAGAAGGAAATTAGTATCTGTGTTCTGTTAGTAACTGAGCCAGTCTGTGGGATCTATTTTTGTGTGAGGGGAGTTGCCTTTAGAAGACACCAGTCTTTCTCAGTTAACTCTACACTACTTGCTGAGATCAGACACCTTTATCAAATTAAACTTGAAGTTAGATTGCATAAATCCACTACTAAGGGATTACTGAAAAATTATTCTGCTTCTCAGTATAACTTTCTTTTAAATAAATAATAAAATACAGTAAATAAAAATTGGTCATTATTACCTAAGATGCAGAGCTTACCAGCTGCAAAGAAGCATGCTTAATATAGATAATTTCATGAATACAATATACATAGAATTTTCTGAAGCACTTAGTTTAGCATACATGGTACTTTGACTTAAAAGGAAAACATAGTTCAACTGAATCCATTTAGAGCCACCCAATTCACTATCTGAAAAATCAATCATAAATGAAGAACTGACTTTATTAGAGGGGTCTAATAAAAGCTAGTCTTTAGATTTAAGCTAGTCAACATTTTGTCAACAGATAAGACTTTTGTGTGATATTGTGTGCAACATCTCTAGATGGTAAAAATATTATAATGACAATGCAATCATAGAGACAACATAATAAGAGAAGCCTTTAAAGATATGCATCTAGCAGATAACAACTCAGACATTGTATTAAAAAATTGTGTGAAAGAGGACTGTCCCAGAAAGCTGTAATTATGAGAAGAATGTAAAATCTGATAGGTCATTTTATAAAACAGAAAAAGCCCATCTAGTTGTACTAACTACAGAGACAGGGACTTGAGTCTCTGATTCACAACAGCTGATGTTGGGGAAACTGTTCTGAGGGTGCATCAGTGTATACCAGCCTTGTTGTTACAGTCGTTCCTAGCAATCTGGCATTTTGGCCAATGTAACAAAGAGATTACTGGAGTAGATGGACAGGCATGAGCAGCACGCATGCTCTCGTGTCCTCTAGCTTTGCTTGGATGTGGTGTAACTTAATTCATTTATTGAATTAATGAATGCGACTCTCTCCATAGCGACAAGTGTGGACAAGAAATTACACCACCCCCACCCCCCAAAGAAGTATCACACACAACAAAAAGAGAAATTATCCCTTCATCCTTTTACTATTGAGGTGCTTTTTGCTTGTTTGAAATAACCTTTGAAGGAAGAAAGACAAAAAAGCATGCACTTGACCTACTGCAAGGTGACAAGACTAGTTGCATGTGGTTTGAGATCTATAGAAGTCTCTGTCTTCTGGACACAGCTTATGATCAGTAACAGTTATACAAATTAAACATAAAGTGGAGGAAGTTCACTGACTTATTCAATTTTATCTGAAGAACAAAGACATACATATAAACCATAGTAAATATTTTTATTGGAAGAAACCACTGACCTCAGAGCATATTGATCAGTAACTTCTTGTTTATTAAATGGTAACTTTCCAATAATGCACCTGTGAGTGAGGGAATCCACTTGGCTTCCAAGTTCATTCCTGAGTCATTACAACTGCTCAGTTCAGTGTACATCTCCTGGGATATAAGGGTCATCTACTAAGTTACTAAGATGACTTTGTGTCAGAAGAATCTGTAGATTAAAATCCTTTTTTTTAGAAGTGTGTCATGAGATAGAAAACATAAGTCACTAAATAATGAAGAGTAATACCACCATGCAAGTAAAACAAGAGAGTTTACTACATGTCCACTTGTTACCCCATTCTTACATCACCCTTTCTTCTAGTAAGGAAGCTGTTTTCCACTCAGTATACAAATTAAATTCCCAGCACTTATGACAATCGGCAATCGTACGTTTATGCACATAGAAACTTAATCCATAACCAGCAACCTGTGAGAGCAGTAAAAGCAGTTTTAGTAACATAATTCTTCAAAAGTCACTCAGGCAGAGTTTTGTAAAATTTAAACTAATATGTTTTAAAAGCATGACAAGGTTTTAGAAATTAGTCACAAATGAACAAACATTCTACATGCTTTTCTAAATAAATTAAAATGTCAACTCCATTCACTGTTATACAAACATTTTTAACATATTTACAAAATGGACTGCATGGGAATCTATTCTTAACAAACAATTTGTAGACATGAGCAAATTAATTTTCTCACTGTTTCAGAGAGCTTAGTTCCAAAAATGATCTACCATTTCTGATGCTTCTAGAAGATTGGGGAGCAAATTTATACTGAATAAATGATATTTTCCTGCAATTCATTATTAAAGAAATTTCTGTTTTACAAAGTTACTTTGCTTCTCTAAAGCCAAGGAACAGATGCTTGTAGAACCACTTGATCAGCTAATGGTGTTAGTTGCTTCTTTTACAAGTTTTCTGAACTTCACTGGCCTGAGGAAGGCTAATTTGTTCACAGACTTTGAGAAGGTCAGGGATATACCAAAGAATTACAACAGTAAACATTCCTTTATCAGCCAATTGATGGAACAAGTACAGCGGGAAAGACTACAAGGATTCGTACAACCATTAAGCTCAGGGCTTCTTGTCAGTAATAAGAAAATGAATTTTACAGGAAAAGGATACTGGTGATAGATAAAGTTATAAGGCTAGGGAGATCAGAAAGGGCTTTGCAAGATGCAAGCCAGAGGTCTCTGGACACAATAGAGGAGAGAGCACAGTAGCACTTTTGTGGACTGTGGATCCAACAAACAGCTGATGCAGATTGCAGGGGATGAAGACAAAAATGCAATTAGATGTATAAGATGAATCATCTCTCTTCATTTACTGACATAAACTTAGGAAAACTACCCTTCCCCAGGGAAAAGCTAAAGTTTGTGAGCTCACAAATAATGAGATTTTGTTCTCTATATACTTCACATCTCTTTTCCAGACATATACAGAGAGAAACATGAGTTACTTGTGAAATAATGCTCAAACTTCCTGAAAAGTCCTTCTTGCTATGCAGGCATTTGAACCTTATTTTTCGAAATGTAGTAGAGCTTCAAAAATCAAAGAGACTAACACAGTTGAGAAAACAGCACTTTGAAAGAGATAATAGGACACAATAAACATTAAACTTTGTACTGCTTTTTGAAGAGAGCTTCAAGAAAATAAATAAAGTAGAGCAAAAGGAAACATTTTTAAAGTACATGAAGATGAACTGGAGGAATCAGCCATGCATTTCAGAAGAGAACATGTTTTGACACTTACAGAACATTTCCAAACTGTCACTCTGTTTCAAAGACTTTGAGCCTGTCTCCAGTGAGCTAAGTGTTGCTTTGCTGTCAAGAAGCTTAGTTTAGATACCATTACTGCTGGATGCATATATTTCTCGTGAAGATTGAAGACCATGTGTCAGACAAGATTCGAGTCAGATCATTAGAAGGTGCTGTGGTCCACTTTCAAGTCAGAGGAGCCAAAGAGATCATCCTAACATAAAGGCTGGCAGGGAAAGGGATCTCAGGAAAACCGTTCTAAAGATGCAGGCACATGCAAAACTCCTTTCAAGGTGAAAATGAAATGGCCTCAGCCCAAACAGTAGCACTAAAGCTTCTAGTAAAAGTCCTACTGGTATATTCTTCAGTTTAGAATAGTGTTTATACTTGCAAATTAATTTTTCTAAGATAAAAAGGAAGNTTGTTCCTCTGTGACAGTTGTACCTGCCCTGATAAGGTCCAGAGCCTTCAATATGGCAGCTGCTGGCAATTTTGTGCCTTATTTTCATGCCTTTTGTGCCTCACCATGGCTGTCATCACATACGCATTTTGGTCAGGCACCAACCACCACATCCATCCCCTCTGGGGTACAGTGGCTCTGGTCATGTACACGCTTTGGCTGGGGCAGCAGGGGGGGCAGGACCCCCTGACCAACAGGCAGGGTCCTCAGCCAATGAGGCATCCCAGGCCCAGAGAAGCTTTTGGACCATGTGCTAATATGACCACAGCTCAGATCCAACCAGGCTATTAAATGGGGCCTCCCATCANTCACTGGCCTGAGGAAGGCTAATTTGTTCACAGACTTTGAGAAGGTCAGGGATATACCAAAGAATTACAACAGTAAACATTCCTTTATCAGCCAATTGATGGAACAAGTACAGCGGGAAAGACTACAAGGATTCGTACAACCATTAAGCTCAGGGCTTCTTGTCAGTAATAAGAAAATGAATTTTACAGGAAAAGGATACTGGTGATAGATAAAGTTATAAGGCTAGGGAGATCAGAAAGGGCTTTGCAAGATGCAAGCCAGAGGTCTCTGGACACAATAGAGGAGAGAGCACAGTAGCACTTTTGTGGACTGTGGATCCAACAAACAGCTGATGCAGATTGCAGGGGATGAAGACAAAAATGCAATTAGATGTATAAGATGAATCATCTCTCTTCATTTACTGACATAAACTTAGGAAAACTACCCTTCCCCAGGGAAAAGCTAAAGTTTGTGAGCTCACAAATAATGAGATTTTGTTCTCTATATACTTCACATCTCTTTTCCAGACATATACAGAGAGAAACATGAGTTACTTGTGAAATAATGCTCAAACTTCCTGAAAAGTCCTTCTTGCTATGCAGGCATTTGAACCTTATTTTTCGAAATGTAGTAGAGCTTCAAAAATCAAAGAGACTAACACAGTTGAGAAAACAGCACTTTGAAAGAGATAATAGGACACAATAAACATTAAACTTTGTACTGCTTTTTGAAGAGAGCTTCAAGAAAATAAATAAAGTAGAGCAAAAGGAAACATTTTTAAAGTACATGAAGATGAACTGGAGGAATCAGCCATGCATTTCAGAAGAGAACATGTTTTGACACTTACAGAACATTTCCAAACTGTCACTCTGTTTCAAAGACTTTGAGCCTGTCTCCAGTGAGCTAAGTGTTGCTTTGCTGTCAAGAAGCTTAGTTTAGATACCATTACTGCTGGATGCATATATTTCTCGTGAAGATTGAAGACCATGTGTCAGACAAGATTCGAGTCAGATCATTAGAAGGTGCTGTGGTCCACTTTCAAGTCAGAGGAGCCAAAGAGATCATCCTAACATAAAGGCTGGCAGGGAAAGGGATCTCAGGAAAACCGTTCTAAAGATGCAGGCACATGCAAAACTCCTTTCAAGGTGAAAATGAAATGGCCTCAGCCCAAACAGTAGCACTAAAGCTTCTAGTAAAAGTCCTACTGGTATATTCTTCAGTTTAGAATAGTGTTTATACTTGCAAATTAATTTTTCTAAGATAAAAAGGAAGAAAAAGGCTTTCTACAATGAACAGTAAAATAAAGTACTTTACATTGATTCAAAATATATTTTTTAGTATCCTTACCTTGTTCACAGCCTTAAATTCATAAAATTTTGTAACGATTATGCCTGTGCAAGGAGACTACCATATTTTTCAGAGATAGTTTCTAGGGCAGCAAAAAAGACATTTTTATCACATTTTCTATGTATTTTCTATTTTAAAAAAAAAAAAGATAATATATTTGTTTCTCTGTGACAGTTGTACCTGACCTGATAAGGTCCAGAGCCTTCAATTTTTCTGCTGTTGGCAATTTTTTGCCTTATTTTCATGCCTTTTGTGCCTCACCATGGCTGTCATCACATACGCATTTTGGTCAGGCACCAACCACCACATCCATCCCCTCTGGGGTACAGTGGCTCTGGTCATGTACACGCTTTGGCTGGGGCAGCAGGGGGGGCAGGACCCCCTGACCAACAGGCAGGGTCCTCAGCCAATGAGGCATCCCAGGCCCAGAGAAGCTTTTGGACCATGTGCTAATATGACCACAGCTCAGATCCAACCAGGCTATTAAATGGGGCCTCCCATCAGAGACCACCCTTTGACTGATCTTCTCGAAGCAACAGGAGTGCCTCTTGCCTTAGATCAGGGATGCCATCTAAGGAAAATTCCTGGCATTGAGACTGCTCACCTCCTCCTTGGTGAGTGACTATTTCTTCTGGATATGTACTTGAGTGAGTCCTTGGCCTCCTTCCCTGGGTGAGTGATCCTATCTTCTGGGTACTCTTGACTGAGGGTTTCCTTTTGGGAGTGAGTGCATGCACACTTTGGATCATCGTTCTTGTGTGTTGTCATGTAGTAATAATATCCCTGACTGGTATCACTCAGTCCTTGGGATCAGCTGATTGAAGCCAGCTCGGCCGGAGCTGTCAGAGCAATCTCGAGGTAAGGAGAAGCATGGGGGGGCAGTTTCGATATCGCAACCCGGAAACC
>VWYH01008678.1:0-30115 GCA_013399365.1 Pampusana beccarii
GATTCTGTGATTCTGTGACTTTAGATTCTACAAATATTTTTCATTCAAAAACAGGAAAACCTTTGTCGCAATTTATTACTCTCTTGACAGTACAGTTAAGCATATTAAAAGAAAGTCCCTACGTAAATCATTCTGCAGTTTGGTGAGTAGCAAACTCTCCTCCTATGATGAAATTCCTAATGGCTCAGTACAAGCATGGCGAAGAAGGTGATATTTCACCTCCTGGGTTACCACTACTAGGTGATTACACGGAAGTTGATAATATCTCCATAGCCTTTTAAAAATGAAACACTGCCTAGCTGTTAGATCCACAAAGAGCTTTCAGAATCGGCTTTAAGACATTCCTATGTACAACAAAGAAAATAAAGATGATTCTGCGTGCTTATGGGAAAGGTCTTCAGGTTCGTAGGACATACAGTGAATGAGAAGTGAGAACACAGAACTGACAAGTTCTATGTAGAACTGACAAGTTGTATGTAGAAGTAACAAGTCAGAAGCTCAGCTTCAGACATGAATCCATTATACCAAGCTAGTCTACTAAGTCCTATTAGTAAGATTATACAGATGTGTTTGAAAATGTATCCCCAGCTCATCTTTAAGAAAGCTTTAAAACCAGTGTTTACTTAGGACAGCACCTAAGTAATCAGCTGTGAACATACATCTGAATGCCATATCACATGAGTCATAATACCCTGTATCTGGTAACAGCAGCTCCTGATTCAGGTGTCAGAATAAAATTGATAATAGCTTTGTATCTATATGGCAGCTCCCTCTAGTAGGTATGAGGGAAGGTGTACAGGTTGCTAGAGGGATAAAGTCAATTGAAATACAAGAAGCATAATACGAAATGAAAAATGAAGCAATTCCTTTCAAATAAGGTTAAGTCGCGCAAGGAGAAACAGTCCTAGGAAGTCCACGGAATAGGTAGGGATTTCTTGACCTGCTATCTTTCACTAGCATGATATACACTACCTTAAAAAGAAAAAACTGTCAAGGAAACAAAAATGTTGAGACTATAAATAAGCATGAAACAATAAAGAGGAACATCAATTACGTTTCTCTGACAATTCAGCCTTGTATATTTATAAGTGTAAGAAGAGTAGAAGAGTTTCTGTATCTTTGTGCATTTCTTTATAATAATTGTACATTGCCATATTTTAAGCTTGCTTCTTCTGTATTGACTATGCTTAAAAATAGAGGTGAGTACGGATAATATGAGAAAATATTTTACCAAAAGCTTCTGTTAGCTGGAAGTCATACTCTATGCATTAAGAAAGTGTTTATCTTTACTATCATGCTACTATCAAATTATTGGAAGCACAATAGAAGAAGTGTTTTGCAAGGCAGAATGTTGGCATTACATAAGCTGTTATACTGTGTAAGCTAATTAGTTATGTCACATTAGCTAATTAGATCGGGCAAACTAATTTAGTGACCTAGGAACCTCCTTTCTAGTCAATTTTAGTGAATCTGGGCCATTTTGAGAATGTAAGAGTGTCTTTTTAATATGTGTTTATTTGGGAGTAGAAATTGAAAACAGTATTCTAGTTGAGTCACCTGGTGCCTTAGGAAATACCCTGATCTGTGGCCGGCATTGCATCACCTGTTCTTTTCTAATGGGAAGCTGGTGGATTTCTGCCAGAGAAGACGTTTCCAAGAAATTGACAGCTGAAGCTGACCTTCTGCAAACTTCCAATAAGTGCTTCCCAGTCCTTAGACTCTGTAAGTACATCTCTGAAAAGTAAGTATTTTCAGCTGACTGACTGTCCACAGCAAACCACTTCCATGTTAGCAAGGCAGGTTTTGTTCACTGGTTTCATCCGTTCACTCTTTATTATTTTAAATGGAATATACTTTCTAATGAAACAAGGTAAGGACTTACTATCAGCTATTACATGGCATAATAATGAATAGGATAGGAAAGGATACATGGAGTATAGAAAAAGCTTATAAAAGAAACTACATAATGCATACTGAACATATATAGTGAACATTTCGCATAAAAGCATTGATTAAAAAAAAAAAGCAGGAAATCTTATGCTAGAAATATTATAGACATAATAGTTTATGGAGACAAGGATCCAAATTTCATGGAAAAAACTATTTCTCATATAACTCCAAGTTCTCATCATCTTCGTCTGTTTCTCCTCCCAGGTATAATAGATTTGGCTTCCATCATTCATTCAGGGCAAATGCATTATTAGAAGATTGTTCGAGGTTAATGCTTCTCTTATTTAAAGGCTTTTCCTCTGTTTCATTCCCCACACTCCCTTCACAGCTCCAAGAGCAGGTCTACTAGACCATATTACCAGCCAATCATTCAAAATGTCAAAAGTGAATACTTTAATTTTTTATGATTTATAATGTTTCATTTAGTTTAATAAAATATTAAATTTTACATGTTTTATTAAATATTTTAACACTGTTGCATTCACAAACCTTACAGACTATACATATTCTATTAAAAGCAACAAGCCTAAAACTATTATCTGGTCCGAAGTCTGAGTGGCATAGACTGGCATCATCCATGACATACAACACTTGATGCCTCAGACCCTATATAGTGTCTTTCCCTAAAAGTGTATAATCCAAAATGTGTGAAATAGTACAGTGGCTGTGTGGGTTATGTACACTGGAATCCCCTGGATACCCTGTTCCTGGAGACATTCCAGGCCAGGCTGGATGGGGCTCTGAGCGACCTGATCTGGTTGAAGATGTCCCTGCTCATTGCAGGGGGGTTGGACTAGATGACCTTTAAAGTCCCTTCCAACCCAAACTACTCTATGATTCTATGGAGTGTAACATCTGAATGTTTGAGGGCACAAATTTTGCTGAATAATGCTGGAAGAATTTGGAGGCAGTGATCTCGTGCAATCTATTATAAATCACTTATTTCTAGTGATTGCCACCATGTGCTACTTACTGTCTGGACATTGTCTCATGCAACACTAATCAGGATCAGGCAAGACTGTCACGATAAGCAGCAGTGCGGCCTTAGGACACGCTGTTAGAAAGACTGTCACCTACAAGATTAAAAACCTTGCCTATACATTTCTCCAGTGAAAACTGTAGTCTTTTAGGATCTCTGCATCTCAAGAAATAAGCACAGTATTTGGAATATGTCTTAGTTATTTGTAGTGTTGTATCACTAAGAGATCCCCAGGTAGAGCTGTCTGCTGAAACAGGCATCAGAACTGACTGGCTATACAAGGGAAAACATTATAAATGAATGTGACAGATAAAGGCTATGTATCATCTTAAAAAAATGTAAACCTTAATAAACAATATTTTCATACTAATATAGTCAAAAGGAGGAAATATTAATGTGAAAATTTAACTACAGGGTTGAAAAAGTTATGAGACTTTATTTTTTCTTTAAAAACACATTGATTTTGTCGGCAGACTTCAGTTCATATTTTTGATTTTTAGAAATTTGCTTACAAAACTGCAGCCAAGTAGAAGTCAAAATTCCTACACTACCTCTTTTGTTTATTTTTTTTCCCCAAAAAAATCTGGTTTTGAAATAAGACATTTAATATCAAAACTTTCAAATAAAACCTAAGCATTTTCAAGTATGTGCAGATTCCTGTGGAGACTGATTTCCAGAATTTTTATGAGACCCAAGACACTTGTAATAATCTTTAATAAAATCGTCAAAATTTAGGAGTCTGTCTAGAAAAACACAGATTCACACTGTTCCACTGGCATTCTGGGCATGAAATACTATTTTTTCTCTTTGGTTTTGTGGGATGAAATCCTTTTCTACAGCAGATTCAAGCCCACTTGGCTCAGAGAATACAGGTCATACTCCTGGGAGAGTCAGTAGTAGAAATTCAAATGCAACTCCAGGAGCATTACAGAGGTTTGGCAGAAAAGCTCAGATGATGTGTAGATTTCTAGAAACCCATTCTGTTCTTTATATATGACCTTCCACTACAATTGTTTTTGTTTGTTTGTGGTTTTGTTTTGTTTTTAATTTTCTCTTCCAAGTTTTGCCTGTGTCTTATTCTCTGGTGTTAGTTTGGAAGAGCTCTGGGACTAAGCACTACTCCAAAAGCATCATTCCAAACCTGTACAAAGAATTTAAAGGAGGAGTATCTAGAGAAGTGTTAAAGAGCTTGGTTCTAGGTGGGATCAAACTCAAAAAAAAAGTTAACGTAAGTCCATTTTGCTACATTCATTTTAGATGTGCCTCCTGCAGTAGCTAGAAGTCAGGTTTCTTGAGGCCACGTAACAAGGTTGGCAAGGCTAATTTCCCATCAATAAAAGAGGTGGACGTTGTAGGAAGTCTAATACACTATATATTTAAATGGATGGAGCACGAATAGTAAATCTCTCTTTTTTCCTCTTGGATATTTTGGTGTAGCTTATTTGTAGACATAACTCCAAATAAAGACTGACAAAGAAGCATTGGTAGCTATAGCTTTTGTTTTAATGTGCAGTGGAGTCTTTGCATAGTGCATTCATTACACCTTTTTCAAGGTCATCTGTTCTCTTTTATTTATGGCTTTTATTTGTAATTACTCGGATCACAATGACCACCAAGTAAAACACAGGAACTTAACGCAAGAAGACAGCTGAATAGATGAAATCTGGTACTTTTTTTGCTGACTCCTTTGCCATTAAAAATGAAGCTTGTGAGAAATAAAATTTTTAGTGAGAATCACATCTAGGAATGTGATACTTAAATTTGCATTCTAAAAATGAAAACTTTTTAGGATAAATTCCCTTTTCTGTCTTTGATTTTTAAATCTTGATGAATAACTTAAATCAATTACATCTCTCTGAATTAAGGGCGAACAGTTCAAGTACTTAATTAAAATAGCATAGGTTATGGTATTGGGGATTTTTAATTCATATAGGAGTTTGTTTAGCTCTCTAGATGCTAGTGGAATTGTCTTCACTTACAAATACATGGAAGTTTTTATTTTATTATGTTCTCACACACATGCATATGTGACTAGAGTTACTGCTAAAGGAACGTAAGTGGACATAACAAGAAGGAAGGTTTTAGTCTGCAGGTGCACTGAAAATTCATAGTCACATCTTTAAGCTGTTCCTTACATATTTTAAGGGGTTGTGTACTTAATTCATGTAATGAACAATCCATTAAAACTAACATTATTATTCCTACTTGCTTTTACATGAAGAGAACATTAAATGTATGTTCCATGAAAAGTGTCTGTTTTGGTCTTCATGAATAAGTGCTTATGAACAGTTGCAAAGTATATAATACTAAACATAGTCTATTTTTTTTTCTATGGACAGGATTACTCCACCAAATGATACAGAATTCACTGCAAACTCAAAACAACTTCGGCATTATGAATGTGGGAATTTGACAGCATAGTAAGGCACTGCATCACAGATCCAAATCTAGAATGCTTTCAGCTGTTTTTTATTTTAGCTTCTAAACACACAAATTCTTCTTAGAGAGAACTTTGAAAAGGCTACACAGGACACTGGAGGAGTAGCGACAGCATTAGATTTTAACAATTTTCAGTCATTGGGAATCCTGATGTTTGGTCTGAGGTAGCAATGCTAAGTCTAAGCACAATATAAATACACACATCAAATGAGATGTGAAGTTCTATTTAAACTAAAGGAAATTAAATATGTGCTATCATTCTACAGACCTAAATGTTTAAGACTTTGTGTTATTCTTACATCTTTTGTGCCAATATATTTGGAACAATAATATATTTTCAAAAGCGTAATGTAGGACTTAGAAAAAAACCTCATGTTACGTAAAAAGGACACATAATTGTTCAAAAAATTTAGCTAGGCACTGTAGTCAGAGCAGAGATCGGTCACAAGCAGGTTAATGTATTTATTATCAAGGTAGGATTGTCTCCAACCCATCTGATCATTTAACAGGTTGTGGCATTTGAGAAAACCCAAGATAAGTCTCTGATATTATGGTCTAACACAAACTAAACTGCTTTGAAAGTAGGACTTCAGAAAAAGTTTGTAACATCCTATGCCTTATCTGCTATGAGTAGAATAAAATTTAATCCACTTGAACAGCTAAACTATTTACACATTGAGTTTATCAATCACCATAAACTTAAAAAAAAAGAGACAGAAAAATAATGAGGTCAAAATGACATTTAAAGCAGCAGAAGAAACATGTTTACATTTATGTTATGTGTTTTTAACCTTTCTTGTCTTGAAAGGTAAGGGGGGTGAGAGGAGAGCGTCGGGGAGGAAGAAGGAGAAAGCGGGGGGGGAAGGGAGGGGAAAAAGCAGAATTCTTTTCTAGAAATTAATTCCTAGAAATTCTTTTCTATAAATTTGTTGCAACCTGTAAACCTATGTATTTGACTGAAGCACTATGTAGTACAACTGTCCAGCTTACTGGTGAGGAGTTCGGGTTTTGGGTTATGTATTGGGGTGTTAGGGTTTTTTTTTTAATATATCTAATTTTAAAAAAAAAAATATGTAACTGCCCACAATAATAGTAAAATCAGGGCTGCCTGGGTTCTTAAAGACTGGATAAGGCAAAACAATAGTGTGAGACATATCTTTAATATTATGTTAAGTCACACAAACAACTGCGACTAGAAAGCTTTGTATAACTTCAAATTTTGTTTAAAATCATCTTACAATTATTACTTGTTGTTATCTGAATCAAATTTAAACTTTTAGCAGCCATTTAAAAAACCAAAACCAAAATGAACTAAACAACAACAACAAAAAAAACCAAACAAAAAAACAGCAACCAACCAAAAAAAAACCCACACAAAAAAACCCAACCAAACAAAGAAAAACAAAAAAACGAAAATACAATGCCATCAACTTCTAACATAGAACAAGGCAGCAGAGAGCTCCCAGGAAAAATCAAAGACTATCACAGCTGAATGAAGTGGATGGATGTTTGCCTTTCTCCCATATCATGAAAAAAACTGCAAGTGATACGAAGCAGTAATATTAGTGGGGAAAAGCTACATCTCACTTAGCTTTTGTCTTTCTTTCCATAATATATCTGTCCATTTTGAAATGTTACCATGTATTTTAGGGATAATTCAGCACAATAATTTTATTTTCAACACACCTTAGATTGTACCTTTGTGATTACTTGGAATTCAGTCAGAAAAAGGGGGACAATATATTTAATCCTCAGAAAACACCAAATAAGCTTCAGTCAGTTTGAATCAATCAGATATTGGATTGTGCTACATTTAAAATATGAGGAGAAAGTTCATACCTTCATATCTTGCGTTTTGATAGTGCTATATGTTTCTAAATCAATTTCTGTAATTTCAGTTATTTATTGGGAAGATCAGATAGTGTACTAATATCACTACAATTTTGTAAATTGAAACTTTAAAAAAAGGGAAAGTAGTTAAGCTGTCAAATAAGCAAACAAACAAACAAAAAAACCTAAACAAAATGAACACTTCCCTCCCCCAAAAAGACATTATGTGTATGATGGCCTAAGTTCAATCTAGGATCAAGAGATGCATCAATATTTCTAACAACTGAACTAATGATTAGGCAATTTATAAAAAGGAACTTGAATAGGTAACCAATACATTTTACTCTGGGGTCACCTAGGCTAAACAGAAGCTCATCCACACCGAATACCCAATAACAATACATAACAGATGGTAGATGTACATGTACAGGTCAGAAATAAAAAACATCCCATCAGAGAGTCCTTATGCAGTCTCCAGATTTTCTGGACAGTTGTAATAAAATTCATTATCCACACATTTCATTCTTCACCTTTCTTGTTTCCCTAAATCTCCTTTCCAGGTTTCCATCATTAGTATTTCCTTTCTAAAAGACAAATCCATAGCATTATTAAATGTCAGCTCTTCCTCTTCTTTTGAACCTATATTTGGCCTTGAAAGTGCAGTCTACATCCACTGTTTATAGCTTATATATTTGCATTTATTCATTACTAGGATCATTTAACCAAATGTACATAGTTTTCTTGTTATATTTATTGCATGTAACTGTTTTAACAAGTAATTACTCAGTAATGATTTTTCTTCTGATTCATACCTAGGATTTCTCTGAGGGCTTTTGTAGTTCATTTTAATTCTGTTTTTGGTTTTTTTCTCTTTCAAGAGTTCCAAATGGATATTATTAAGGAGCAGTTTATATGTCTGATATCCTCATAATTTTTTACTGCTTTTGGAGGAGCAGATGGAGATTAGGCAATTCTGTACAGCAGGGGTGTCAAATTAATTTTCACTCGGGGCCACATCAGCCTCACGGTTGTCTTCAAAGGGCCAAATGTAATTTTAGGACTCTATAAATGTAACTACTCCTACATTACATTTGGCCCATTACTGTGAGGCTGATGTGGCCCCTGGTGAAAATGAGTTTGACACCCCTGCTGTATAGCTACAAATTGTAGTTAAGTTGATCTGAGATATAAATATCACTGTTTAAAATCACATGTTTGAGTTGTCCTCTCTTCCTAAATGTTGCAACAGCCCAAGTTTTCACAGCATATACTGTGTTGTTGATCAGTTAGTCTTCTTAATCCCTAATCAATAAAACAATAGAGCAATGGCCTTTCGGAATTGCTTTTCCAATGTTTATTTCATATTCAGACTAATAATCAGCTGTTCATACAAGTTTCAATTTTTATCTGTAGCATTGCCCTTGTAAAAACTGATCTTCTAGTCAGCTAAGATTAATAATAATTGTCCCATTACAGTTTTTACTCAGCATACAACCTTCCCAGATTTTGATAAATCTGTTCATTACATTTGTTCACTGATAATTTTAATGCATGTGCTGGCTTTCCTATGTAATTTCTCAGTTAACTTCTGAATAATTAAACATAGTTCCAAGATTCTGATTTTTATTCAAATGGATTTATTTACATATTTATTCACTTATGATTTTAAAGTACATCTTGGAAAATTCTTGGAGTATATGAAATACTCATTTTGAAAAGAAGTATTTTAAAAAATTCTCTATTTCATTTTTCCATCACTTGCAGTCATAAGCAAAAGCCTTCAGAAGGCAACAGCATCAAGAAATGCTTTTAGAGATAAAATAATTTCTCAATTTGTAACACTGATGACTGGGGAAGTAACATTCCATGTGAAATCCCATGGTGCCCTGCTACAAGGCCCTGCGTCTCACAAAAGTTATTCCACATAAATTCCACATAAATGGAATTGAAACACCTTGATGCTGCAGGGCATGGAGAATAACAACAGCCACAGCTTAAAATTATAAGAATTGAGGCAATAGTTGTGCCTATTGTTACACCCTTTGACTTCACTGAAACAAGCGCATGCCTTGCTTATTCTCATTTTTCTAATAATCCTCATAGAATCATATAAACGTTTTGGTAGGAAGAGACCCTTAAGATCATCAAGTCCAACCACAACCAAAATCTAGCACTAAACCATGTCCCTAAGAGCTTCATCCATATGTATCTTAAACACTTCCAGGGGTGGTGACTCCACTGCTTCCCTGGGCAGCCTGTTCCACTTCTTCACAACCTTTTCCATGAAGAAATGTTTCCTAACATCCAATCTAAACCTTCCCTGGTGCAACTTGAGGCCATTTCCTCTCATCCAATCACTTGCTACTCAGGAGAAGAAACTGACACTCTCCATGCTACAACCTCCTTTCAGGCAGTTGTAGACAGCTATAAGGTCTCCCCTCAGCCTCCTTTTCTCAAGGCTGAACAGCCCCAGTTCCCTCAGCTGCTCCTCATCAGACTTGTGCTCCAGACCCCTCACCAGCTTTGGCACCCTACTCTGAACTCACTCCAGCACCTCAGTGTCTTTCCTATAGTGAAGGGCCCAAAACTGAACACAGAATTCAAGGTGGGGCCTTACCAATGCCAACTGCAAAGGGACAAACACTTCCTTAGTCCTGCTGGCCACACTATTTCTGATACAAGCCAGCATGCTGTTGGCCTTTTTGGCCACCTGGGCACACTGCTGGCTCATATTCAGCTGGCTGTCAATCAACACCCCTAGATCCTTTTCTGCCAAGCAGCTTTCCATTCTTCCCTGAGCCTATAGTTGCATGGGGTTGTTGAGATCCAAATGCAGGACCCAGCACTTGGCCTTGTTGAACCTCATACAACTGGCCTCAGCCCAATGATCCAGTCCTCCAGCAGATCAACAGTCCCACCCAACTTGGTGTCATCTGCAAACATACTAAGGGTCCACTCAATCCCCTCATCCAAACCATTGATAAAGAGATTAAACAGAACTGACCCCAATACTGAATGCCAGGGAACACCACTCTTGACCAGCTGCCAACTGGACTCCATTCACCACAATGACATGGTCCTGGTCCTGGCCATCCAGCCAGTTCTTTACCCAGCAAAGAGTAAACCTGTCCAAGCCATGAGCAGGCAGTCTCTCCAGGAGAATGCTGTGTGAAATAGTGTCAAAGACTTTACTGAAGTCTAGGTAGACAACATCCACAGCCTTTTTCTCATCCACCATGCATGTCACCTTGTCATAGAAGGAGATCAGGTTGGTCAAGCAGGACCTGCCTTTCATAAACCCACACTGACTGGGCCTGATCATTTGCTTGTCTTGTATGTGCCATGTGATGTTACTCAAGATCATCTGTTCCATGACCTTTCCTGGCACTGCGGTCAGACTGACAGGCCTGTAATTTTCCAGATCCTCCTTCTGACCCTTCTTGTAGATAGGCATCTTGTTTGCCAACTTCCAGTCAACTGGGATCTCCCCTATTAGCCAAGATTGTTGATAAATAATTGAAAGTGGCTTAGTGATCACCTCTGCCACCTCCCTCAGAACCCTTGGATGAATTCCATCGAACTCCTGGACTTGTGCCTGTCTAAGTGGTGTAGCAAGTGCCAACCATTTCCCCTTGGATTACTGGGGCTTCATTCAGCTCCCTGTCTTCCAGGTGAGGGGGCTGGGTGCCTGGAACACAACTGTTCTGACTACTGAAGACTGAGGCAAAGAAGGCATTTAGCACCTCAGTCTTTCCGTCATCTTCTGTCGCTGTTTCCCCCCACATCCACCAGAGGGTGCAGATTCTCCTTAGCCCTCCTTTTGTTGCAGATGTATTTATAGAAACATTTTTTGTTCCCTTTAAGAGCAGTAGACAGGCTCAGCTCTAGTTGAGCTTTGGCCCTTCTAATTTTCTCACTGCATAACTTCATAGCATCCTTGTAATCCTCTTCAGTAGCCAGCCCGTCCTTCCAAAAGTTATAAATTCTCCTTTTATTACTAAATTCCAGCTGCAGCTCTCTATTAAGCCAGGCCGGCCTTCTTCCCCGCCACCTCTCCTTTCACCACACAAGGGACAGCCTGCTCCTGCACCTCTAAGATTTCCTTCTTAAAAAGTGACAGGCCTTCTTGGACTCTTTTCTCCTTCAGGACTGTCTCCCAAGGGACTCCGCCAACTAGCCTCCTGAACAGATCAAAGTTTGCCCTTTGGAAGTCCAAAGGAGCAGTTCTGCTGACCTCCCTCCTCTCTAAGAATAGAATACTCAAAGTTTTCATGATCGCTATGCCCAAGCTGACCTCCAACCAACACATTACCCACAAGTACTTCTCTGTTTACAAACAACAGGTCTAGTGGTGTGCCTTCCCTAGTTGGCTTACTGACCAGCTGTTTCAGGAAGTTGTTTTCCATACACTTAAGGAGCCTCCTAGACTGCTTCCTCTCTGCTGTGTTGTATTTCCAGCAGACATCTGGTAGGTTGAAGTCCCCCGTAAGAACAACAGCTAGTGATCAGGAGACTTCTCCCAGCTGCCTGCAGAATATTTCATCCTCCTCTTCAGCCTGATTGGGTGGTCTGTAACAGACTCCCACCAGGATGTTTGCCTTGTGGGCCTCCCCATTCATTCTTACCCATAGACACTCAACCTTATAATCAACCTCATCAAGCTCCAGGCCATCAAAACACTCTCTAACATACATGGCTACCACACCTCCTCTCCTTCCTCACCTATCCCTTCTGAAGGGTTTATAGCCATCTAACGCAGCACTCCAGCTGTAGGAATCATCTCGCCGTGTTTCTGCAATGGCAACTACATCAAAGCTTTTCTGTTGCACAATGGCTTCCAGCTCCTCCTGTTTGTTGCTGATGCTGCATGCATTTGTATAGATGCACTTCAGCTGGGCTACTGATTATACCACCTTTTCTTGGTGAGAAGCCCTAATTACTTCATGGTCATCATTGGGTGCTTCCATGGTTTCTAACACATCAATAACCCTTGTGTTTCTCTTACTGCTTGACTCTCTGTCCCCTGCCTGCACTGGGATGGCAGACAAAAGGATCTTGCTAGCACCTCATCCCTCAAATGTAGTCGTGTTGCCCTTCGGTTTGCCTCTGCCCTTCCCCCTTCAAATCTAGTTTAAAACCCCCTCAATGAGCCCTGCTAACTCCTGCCCCAGGATTCTTTTCTCCTTTTGAGACAGGTGCATCCCATTTTTCACTAGCAGGCCAGGTGTCATCTAAACTGACCCACGATCAAAAATCCCAAAAATCTGCCAGTGAGACCAGTTGCATTCCCTGATACTCCTCAACATATTCACCTCCTCTTTGAGTTCCATCACTAAGCAGAAGAGTTCTTCTACCTGGACACACCTCCCACAGCTGTATTCGCTGCTGCCCTCCAGTATTGATGTAAGAGCAGGGCACACTCTGCAGCCTGACACCTGGGTGACAGCATTTCCCCATGGGCTCTCGGTTCAGGCAGCTGCATTAGTAGTGGTGGGAGCTGGCTTTACTAACACCATGGCTTTCTGGTGGACACCACACTCTCTGGTCAAGCTAGCAGAGCTTCCCAGCGCTTCCTGCACACCCTTCTATGTGAAATGCCACACAAACTGCCCCATCTTGCTCCTGGTCACTAGCGCTCCCTAGGCTGCTTTTTATAGGTGTGGTCACCGTTGCCCCAGCAATTCCCAAGTCTTATCAGTGACTCTTGTGAGAGCTGGCAGCTCCTAGCACTGCCCTGGTGGTCCTTTGCCTTGGGAAAATCCTGCCTTCACCCAAAATCTGTCACTTTTGCCACAGATTTGGATCAGCTCCGCAGCAGCTCCTCCTCCTATTGCATTTCCTTCTCGCTCTTCAGTTCTGTGTACTTGGCACACTCAGGTTTTCCCAAATATAAAAGGAGCCTTTTCCATTAACTGGCTGCCTGAAATGACACTGCGCTAGAAATTACTTTATGGATGTTCAGTCCAGACTTTTCCTTTTATTAACAACTGTTCCAAAAGACTACAAGCTTCTGAAATTAAGAAAATAAGTAAATGAAACCAATATGCTCAACTTTTATTACTTTTTTTGAATAGAGAAAATTGAAAACAATTAAAGAAGAGAGACCAGAAATATAAAGGTTTGTGCATCTCACGTCAACCCTGCAGTTTCTCTGCATAAACCAGAGGATCGCTGTTCCTCACTGTCGTAACTGTAGGACCCATCACTTTTTCTTCAGTATTTGTGTAGTCTATTGAGCCGCCTTCTCCTGAATGTGCTCAGTAGCTCTCCAAATGACCCATCTCACCTGTTCTCCATAAAATAGCATAACATAGTCTTGAAAAATACAATGTTGTATTTTGGGACTTTATAGTAAGATAAGCTCAAATTAAAAGTGGAAAGAATTTAGCTGAGTCTTGCAAGTAGTTTCAACAAAATCCTTTAAACTTGAGGAGGGTTGCTAGGGGAAGCAGTAATGTGAAACAAAAAACAGCAAAACAAAACACTAATAAATGCACAATCAAATACAAAGCTGTGTTGGCAAGGAAATAGGCAAAGGTTTCATTTTTCAAAATGCATAAGGAATGAGCAGGCTCGCTCTCGTTTTCAGATATAATATCAGAATCTCAGGGCTTGATCTTCTGGCAAATTATTGAGGTTACAACAATCAAATCAAGTCAGCATTCCTGAAGATAACCTAAAATGACAAATTAGGCATTTTTTCTTGAGACCAGTGTGATAGCATTAATCATGTAACTGTGGCTTACTCATGATCCTTTCTTTGATGTTCACAATGCATATCTGCTGGGAGAGTTAAAAGCAATAAAGATAATTCTGATTTATTTTTGGAAGGCGTACTATTTTAATGTAAAAAAAACCCTGACAAACAGTAGTGATAGAATATGACTAATACTGAAAAATACAGTCCTTGTTTACTTCCTAGGTAGAGAATTAGTTTAGGAGTATCATTTGGGAACTCCTTAAGAGTAGAGAGAAGTAATTCAGTAACATAATAAAAAGAGAGAATAATAATGTTATTAGAAAGAGCCATACTATGAAGGCGAAGCAGGGGAGGGGAACAAAAAACCCCAAAAATCCTAAAAAAAAAAAACCCACCCAAAAAACCCCATGGGAAGCGTAAGAACATTGTGGCGTTTATTTCTTTAGTAATAAATGCAGTGAAGTATAAAAGCAAAATTCAGAACACACTGCATATTCTTCAATGAAAATTGGCTAAGATGATTCGGTGATTGAGTCTCACTGATTCTGTAAAATGGCATAAGGGCACTGTTTAGTAAAGGCAAACTGAAAATTCAGAACACATTTCTTTTTCCCAAGCCATAGAATACAAACTGCGATATTGAGTGGAAGTGATTTGCTTAATATCTATGATACAAAAGGGGATCCTAAGTCAACCTCATCGTTCTGCTTCAGTGTCCCAAGCTGATTACAGAAAGGAAATGTACGCAGTTACAATCCAATGAATGATCCTCATTCTCCGTCTCTGTGGAAAATATTGTGAATTATTCATTTAAAAAGCTTCATCAGAAGGGAAAAAGAAAGAAGATGGGTTATTTTTTACAACATTTCACTTATGTATTTTCAAAGGAGGAAATGTTATGCTAGGTTTGGGTTTTTCAATATTTATGTAGCCAACCCCATACTTACGATTGTGCCTGTATATTCTCAGAGACACAGTTTACAATGTAACGTACACTGTGATCCAACATAATTTAGTCTATCTCAAAAGAATGCATGATTTACTAGCCCTAATGAATGAAGTACTTCAAGTCTTCCTCCATCTGGACTTTTGTTATTCTGCACTACATTTGAGAACGATTTGGGATTTTGCTCTGCTACCACATGGCATTACAAGTAATTTCTAAAGAGATTTTTTATTTTGAAGTACTCATGATTAATGTCTTTGTTTGCCCAATTCCTTCTGCTGGCTCTTAATTGTTTCCTGTATTAGCATTTTTAATGAATTTAGAGCCAAAGTCTATTAAAAAATAAATCTATAATTCCACAGTAAAAGTTGTCAGATTTAGGGTTTTTCTAATCCTTTTATCTGCTCAATTCCCAGTATTCCTGGTTGACAGCAATTTTTGGTCCAATTTCCTGTGAGAAAACACAAATTTCCCTCATTACATCTAGCTAGGACCTTGTATAAAGTGATAATAAAATATTGCACTGCTTATAGAACATTCCACATATTCGAAGCTTTAGGGAAATAGTAGCTAATTAAATGAGTTGGACATCCAGGTTGTTAATGCTGTTCACAGAGGATGCTCATTTCTGTCATGATTGATCTTCCAGTGCTAATACCAAAATGACATTTACTGCATGTTGACAGAGCATTTATCAATATTTAAGTAGATGAGAAAACCTTGAAGCTGCCAAACTAAGGGAAAATTTAAGAAATCAAGTGTAAATCTCAAGGACTCTCATTAGTGGTGCTACATTAGTCTATTCACATTCACAGAGAATACACCAGTCTTGCATGGACCTCTTAAATATTATGTAACAAAGGTAGCAGTAAATAACATCCCAGGCATTTACATAAAAGTCTGAACTTTTTTCTTTTCTTTCCCCATCAAATATCCACCTCAGAACTATCCTTAGACAAACACGCAATATGTTTACAGGTTTGTTGGTGATTTACAGTACTGCTGAGAGTGGCTAAAATGGGATTGTTTACCTTGCTGTAGAAATTATTCTTTCTGTCACATGACAATGTTTTCTTAGGACACATTTTCCTTTGCCTTCATTTTTTCTATTTCAGATCTCTGGGAAGATTATGTCCTATGGGCCAATTTTTTCTGCTACTCTTGGGATGCTGTGACTGCACCTTCTGCAGACGGCTTCTGGGCTTAGCAGGCGCGACCGAGTCACAAAGATAGTGAGATGATTTGCTGATGGGGAAAATAAAATGGCTGAGTAGCCACATAGCACAACATCATGGGGAAAGGGGAAAAAATAATAAAGCGGAGCATGAAATTCAGGCAGATCTGAAACACATCTTAGTTTAAAAACAGAGACAGAAATCAGCAGTAGAAATCAGCAGACTGAACTTCAGAAAGAGACAATAAGAAGTTTTGCTAACCATGAAGATACTGTAGAATTTAGAAAATACTTATATGTTCGTATTATTTGCTTGTAGACAAAGACTCTAATATCAGAACATCTCTCTGATGATACGCTGTTTGCTTACTCTTTAGACCTCGGAGTCCAAATATAACTGACTGAAAAAAAAAGTTGTGAAGCAGGTATTAAGGATGCTAATAGGATTGGGTGGGTACACTAATGGCTTAATATTTATTACCCTTTAGGCTTGTATTTGTTATATCTAAGTGTAATTAATCCCATTGCAAGTAAAAGGAAGACTAAAGTCTTGACACACTAAACAAGTAGGTTGTTCTATTTGGGGCTAAAATAAATCATTCTGTTTTAGAGGTAAAGAACATCTGGCTACTAATTAGGAGTTCTTTCCAAACATATAACCCAAGAATCAAGGCATTATTGTGGAACACTGGGGATGTGAATACTTCTTCCAAAAATATTATAAAGTGTTTAAGTGATAATATGTTGAGACACCTCAAGTAACCTTGTTTTCATATAGGCTTCAAGTATCAAAAATTATTTTGATTCCAAGTGTCTTTCCAAACCTGTGGGTTTTATTTGTATGGACCTGAGTGTGGGTGCCACATTGGCATGTGATATCATTACCATTAAACATTTGGATCAATATATATGAAATACTGGAAAAAAGAAATAGAGTTGAAAAATATAAAACCTACTGTATTTCATATCCTTTCTCATTGGGAAAGGAAGATGACAATACACAAAAGTATATAAAAGGATGTTAAAATAGA
The DNA here is from genome assembly GCA_013399365.1 of Pampusana beccarii. Lineage (NCBI taxonomy): Eukaryota > Metazoa > Chordata > Aves > Columbiformes > Columbidae > Pampusana > Pampusana beccarii. The sequence goes on from VWYH01008678.1 coordinate 17,050, forward strand.
AAAGTGAAGCACATTAAATGATTACAAATTATTTTGTATGCTTTTGTTGCTGTGCATAAAGACATAAATTATTACATTAAATCACTGCATTTTCAAGTTACTAACAAATATTCTGCATGGAAACGACAACCTTGCTAATAGAGCTGACAAGTTTATAAGTGACTGTAAGAATGTTATGGAGGAAAACTTTGAACAGCATAACTATAGTCATAATTACACTAACTACAGCAGATCCACCTCTACATAGGATTGGACAACTGCATACACATAGTACTATTTATTTTTTCCATCAAATGCTGCCTCTACACTAGCAAATGTAAGTGCCTTATGAGTTAAATAGTCAAACTAATTTCAAGGTGACTTTTCAAAAAAAAGCATAAAATTTAATATCGATAATAGTAATGACTCCTTGCTGAAATGCAAATTTAAAATGTCATTTGAAGACATCTAAAAATAAATGACCTTCAAAGTTCCAAAACACATCCCATTTTATGATGTTATGATACAATCAGGGAAGTGGTGGGCTCCCGAACTTTGTATACTTTTAAGATTTGGCTGGACAGAGTGCTGGACCATCTTGTCTAGATGGTGCTTTTGCCCAGAAAGGTTGGACCAGATGGTCCTTGTGGTCCCTTGCAACCTGGTATTCTATGATTCTGTGTATTACTTTTATCCAAAAATATATTTTACTGTGATTTAAAATTATTTTTCTTTGTAAATAAATGTTTTGGTTATAACCACATATATGAACCTGAATATGAAAATGTAGTTATGGATATCCAAGAAAAAAAATATTGTCTTTCACACCGGACAGATATTGTATTAGGTTTGCATGGCAAGGTTCTGGTGGCAGGGGGCTACAGGGGTGGCTTCTGTGAGAAGCTGCTAGAAGCTTCCCCCATTTCTGATAGAGCCAGCCAGTCAGCTCCAAGAAAGACCCATCACTAGCCAAGGCTGAGCCCCTCAGCGATGGTGGTAGCGCCTCTGGGATAACATATTTAAGAAGGGTAAAAAACAGCCACGCAACATGAACTGGAGAGAAGAGTGAGAATATGTGAGAGAAACAACTCTTCAGATACCAAGGTCAAGAAGAAGGAGGGGGAGGAGGTGCCAGAGCAGATATTCTTCTGCAGCCCATGGTGCAGACCATGATAGGGCAGACTGTCCCCCAGCAGCAAATGGAGGTCCATGGTGAAGCAGATACCCACCAGCAGCCCATGAAGGACCTCACGCTGGAGCAGATGATGCACCCGAAGGAGGCTATGGCCATGTGGAAGGCCCACACTGGAGCAGGCTCCTGGAAGGAGGTGTGGATCTGTGGAGAGGGGAGCCCACACTGGAGCAGGTTTGCTGGTGGGATCTGTGAACCCGTTGGGGACCCACACTGGATCAGTCTGTTCCTGAAGGACTGCACCGCATAGAAGGGATCCACACTGGAGCTGTTTGTGAAGAACTGCAGCCTGTGGGAAGGACTCGTTCATGAAGTTCATGGAGGACTGTCTCCCATGTGAGGGACCCCACGTTGGAGCAGGGGAAGAGCGTAAGGAGGAAGGAGCAGCAGAGACAACACACAATGAATTGACTGCAGCCTCCATTGCCCATCTCCCTGCTCTGCTTGTGGGGAGGAGGTAGAGAATTAGGGAGTAAAGTTAATCCCAGGAAGAAGGGAAGGGTGAGAGGAAGGTGTTTTGTTGGTTTTATTTCTCATTATCCTACTTGGATTTGATTGGCAATAAATTAAACTGATTTCCCTGAGTTCAATCTGTTTCGCCCATGGTGATCTCTTCCTGTCCTTACCTCAACCCACACACATCATCTTTTCTCTCCCTTGTCCAGCTGAGGAGAGGAGTGATAAATTGGCTTCATGGGCGCCTGGTATCCAGCCAGGGTCAACCCACCACAGATGTGTTCTGATTCTCTTCCTGGTATGTTATTCTCAGATTACTGAACTATACTTAAAAGTAGAAAGAGTACAGTGAACGTGAATTGAAATCTCGTAACTGTTTAGCTCAGTGAAAAACAAACAAAAGAAATCTGTTATGTGTAAATGTCCAAATGGGTTTTTCAGAACACTGCGAGTCAGCAGCACAGATCACCTTGTCATTATTCAGACACGATGAATGGACTTTTAAAAGTTAGATCTCTTAATTTAGAGCGTAAGAATTCAGCAGCCATCAGCCTGATGGAAGTAGCCATACAGCTTTTACTGGTCCATCTGCACACTTGCCACCAGTCTTATTAGACCTCTTATACTAATCAGGCATTAGGTACAAGTCTGTTCTGCAATGTTTCACCTCTTTCTGATCTCCAGGTATCATACTTTCTAATATAAATGTAAAATCCAGACATACTGGGTTTAATCCAGTCACAGACTACATAGAAAACTTCTTACTTTAACATATGGAGTAGCTAAACTTGCATTATAAGGCATTAGTCACCACAAATTCTGATTTTGTAGATGCAAGTCATAAAGGCCAAACTGTCCTACTTACTTTGCACACAGATACTGAGCTTTGACTGCTCTTTACAAGGGGTCTTCTTGAAATGTGCCTAATCCTGGCCTCATCCACATGTCCCCTGACTATCAAAAGGCTTCAGCGTTTCTCGATCTCCCTCCAGCTCAAGAAAGGGTTGCAGCCAACTCTGAGACCAAGACATCTGAGACACTTCATGTGTCCAGATGGCTCGCCAGTCAGGCAGCTGAAGTACTCAGCATGTATTCCACTCCCTTCCCTTTCCTATTTCTTTTCCCCAGTTCTACTACACAATAAAGCACAAGCAAATAGTAAGAAAAAGTAAACAAACAAACAAAAAAAGACAAAAAACCCCAAAAGAACAACAACAAAGAAAAAAAGCCAACAAAACCAAACCCCAAACCCCACACAACCTCAGACATTATCTGCTTTTTTTCAAGCAGCGAACTCAGATACTAAGCTGCTACAATGTACAAAATTACACAAAAAGTGAACTTAATTTAGCTGTCTCTGTTATAGGTATTCCCTCCTTATGCAGTTTCTTCTCAGCATTAAGATCACCGGAAATGACACCATACCAAAAAGATCCAAATGCAGCAAGCTAATTTAGACATTCTTGGGTATACTGAAATGCAAAATTAAGGTGACAATATAAAGAGTAACATGCTTCAGTTGCAGTGGCAATGTCTAACAGGTACCTGTATTTTTTTTCCTAGCAGGAATATGTCTATCATTTAAGGAAATTTTCCTTAAGGGAAAGTATCCTTCAGTGTCATACATACATAGTTAAAAATTATATACATGAAGGACTGTACTGGATGATTCACAGCTGTGGCAAGCAAATACATTTCTGAATTTTAAAAATAAATTTAATATTATCGTAATTCATTTCACTAATATACAATGAATACTAGATTATTTCCAAATATTGATAAAGAACAGCAGTATCACAATAGCAATCCTAGTTCCTACATCAGTGTTGCAGAAATCGGTAAAATTGGTAGAATAAAGGCAAACATTGCAGGCATTCTCATTGTCAATATATATAACATAATCTCCACTAGGAATTTACCTGCTGTGTCAGAGATGTTTCTGTTCACACTGTGAATAGCATTCTTGCCCCCTGGGGTTAAATTAGTGTTTGATTTATTTTTGTTTTCCTGTGTCATTTAAATGTAGTGATTAAATCAGCTATTGAGACATTTCACAAAAAGCAATTATCTTCTTTGACTTTTTTAAAAGAAGTGAGCAGTAAGGAAAATTGACGGGGAGAAAAGGCTCTCACGAGAGGATCTATGTTGGTCATGGGATATTCCCAAGATAAAAACAATTCCAGCTTCAAAGATCTTAAGAGCGAAGAGCTGTCCCATCAAAAATTACTAATCATCACATAATCTGAAAGCAGTCAAACAGCCTCTAGCATATGAGCTGCAGGAATGTCTGGAGTAGCTGCAACACATTTTGCAGGCAGCGATAATAAAGTTAGGAGTGAGAAGCATTATGTCTTGTTACAAACATCAGTGGTAACAGTGTAAGATGTAGTTCAGAATCATTAATACAGACTTTGAACATCAGCTACATCCTTGTGACAAACACTGTAGTGGGTTGGCCAGGTCATAGAGTGGCACTCAAATCACAGTAACATCTCAGGAACAAAGTTTTAATGCCAAGATAAATGCTGAATGGTAGTTTCAGTAACATGACCTAAAACCTTCAGCCAGCCCTCAATTGCCTTCTGGCTTGCTCTGTCCCTGCTTCATAAAATCTAATCCAGGTAGGATGTAGTGTGTGTCTTTTTCTGTCCCAGGAACCACAGATATCAATAACAAATCTCTGTGTTGGATTTTAAAGTGAAAGGAGGCTTAGAGAAAGGAACTCGTTCCTTCCCCTTGTTTAATTAACCTTTCTTAATTTTGAAGAACAGCCTGTTCATAAAACACAGCATAGTTTCAACCATCTAAGCCATTTTTGGTCTCCTCAGCTACAGTAAGTACTCCATACTCACTGTAGCATAGGAGTAGCCATTACTGGTTAGATGCGAATGCTTCCCTCTGCTTTGCCTCTCCATCAATCTGCTCCCCAAAGAAAAGGTAAAAAGCTTGAGAATACTTTGCTGGTGTTTCACAGCAGAATTCCTGTTACTATTTCCTAACACACTGGTCTACACCTGCACTGAAGGAAGGGATTGTAAACTATGACAAAAGGAAAAGTGACATATTTTTCCAAGACAACACAGGCTCTTCATGCTCCATGCCGTGGGCCGTCTCTGACCAGAGATTTTTGTACAACCGCAGTCAGCACAGCACAGCACAGTGACTGAGCAAATAAACCTGTTAAGGAGCATTTACTAGCATAATCACAGGACCATGCCTGTATGTCTCCTGGGTCAGAACAAGTGTGAGTCCTCATGGCTTGCTGCATTAACAGGGCTTTACTTGTAACTATCAAAAAATCCCAACCCCCCAAAAATACTCCAACCCCTTTGTTTATTGCCATGGGAAATGTGGTTAACCACTTGGCATCAACATAGATGGCTACATACCATAATTCCAGGTCAGATAGTGCCATTAATTTTGTTAAGAATGAAAGTTTAGTGTTGTTCAGCATAGGATGCTCACTTTGAAGTAACTGAAGATAATTTCCAGGAGTACTGAACATCAGCAGACACTGACTTTTTTTACCTTTCTTAAAATTGTGACTAACTTTCCTCCTGCAAGCTAAAGCTTGAGCAAGCCAAAATTAAGGCATCCCAATGAGCTGCCATCTCTGAAACAAATAAGTAACTTCAAAAACTATATAAGTCTGAAGGTTTTACTATGGTAAATACAGTCTGGTTACTAAACCATACAGACCATAAGAATTCCTTGAATTACTTTATCCTTGAAAATATTGTCTTGATTTTAAAAAATTGTGGTGCTCTGGGTCTACTTATATAGATTCCTGTGGTTCTTCTCTGAACACTTACCAGCCATGGATATAATTTGATATACGTAGCTGAACACATAGTCAGAGCATAGGGTTCCTTTGGCCCAATGCAGTTTTTTCAGATGAACTAATAATCTACACAATTTCTACAGTCAGTAAAGACAACTAGGTTGGTGCAAAAGGAATTGTGGTTTTTGCATTGTTGAAATTTGCTGTTTGATATTGGAATACATTCTTAAATAAAAGTGGTTTTGTTATACATATTTTTAATGTGCTTTTCTTGCTTTCTGGTTTGTTTGGGGTTTTTTTGCTTGTTTGTTTGTTTTGCTACTGCCTTATTACTTGCTGTTTATTTTATATGTATTTTAGACTATGGAAATGATGTTAGACAAAAAGCAAATTCAAGTGATTTTCTTATTCGGGGTCAGCTTTTTGAATCCCAGCAAAACCATTACATGTGAGAAGGATGCTCAGCAAATCAATGAGATGTACCCAAAACTGCAATGCCTGCAGCCGGCATTGGTCAACAGAATGGGCCTGATTCTTCTCCATTGACAACGCCTGACTGCATGTCACACAACCAATGCTTCAAAAGTTAAGCCAATTGGGCTATGAAGTTTTGCCTCATCTGCGATATTCACCTGACCTCTTGCCAATCATCTAACTCTTCTCTAATCATCTTAACAACTTTTTACAGGGAAAATGCTTCCACAACCAGCAGCACACAAAAAGTGCTTTCCAAGAGTTTGTCAAATCCCGAAGCAGGGATTTTTACACTACAGGAATAAACAAACTTATTTCTCACTGGCAAAAATTTATTGACTGTAATGGTTGCTATTTTGATTAATAAAGATGTGCTTGAGCCTAGTTATAATTATTGAAAATTCATGATCCAAAACTGCAATTACTTTTGCACCAAACTAACAGGTTGATATTTATCTCGTGCTTGCATAGATGTTTAAAATAGATTATCTAAATCATACCCTAAAATCACTGCTTGTCTTTATTGAATATTAAAGTTACCTTCAAGGGACTTCATGGGATGCTGATTTCTACAAAATAGACTTTTCACTTTAGCAGACGTAAAATGCATACTTTACTATCCTTTCTGCCTTACTTTTTCCTTCTTTTAATGATAAAACTGATGAAGTTTTATGAAAATGTGGTTGTTTTATTCCTGATGATTTCAACTACATAACGAAAAGCTCAGTAAGAGAAAGAAAGATGTACTCTTGGTGAAAAAAAAAAACACCCTAACAAACAAGCCTGACAGCAGGATGTAATCACTTCTTTCCAATGTACATGAGGCAATGATGAGGAAAGTACTAAAAGTCAGAGGAAAATTAGCAGGCCAGATGGCTGGTGAAACAGTGACAAAATGACAGCAAAATGAAAAACTTAATAAAAATGAGCAAGTCACAAAAGGAAGTGCATGTAAGACGTTAGAAATTAAACCGTAAAGAACCAGATAAAATAAAGAATACTATTAGTGGATACGAAAGCCAGGAGATTAGAAAACTTTGCATAGGAGAAGAAGCTAGAGAGGTGACATGTAGCAACAGATGTTTCCCTGTGGCAAACTGATGAAGAGCCACGTGAGTAGAGTGAAAATCTAGTAAATATACATCTTGCTGACATCATTGGTGCATGACTTCTAGTTGTTTTTTATTTGTTTGGTTTTTGTAAAAATGATTGAGAACTGCTAAAGACAAAGAGGATAAACAGTGCAAACTACTGTAAATAGTAATGGTGATGATGATGATATAGGTATTTCACCCTCTATAGTGACTTGCATTATAAACTTCAAAGCATCATAGAAACATTAATTAACCCTTACATGTGTCTCTGAAGTGAGATTTTACAGGCTATTTACAGACAAACAGAATGAGCATAGAAAATTGGACATAAGCGAAATTATACAGCAAATTAATAAAAAAGACAGAAATAATGTGTTAAAGAAAATCTGATGCCAAGTAATCTATTCTAGCTAACAGAAAATGATTGTAAAACGATAGAGTATTGTCAAGTGACTACAAAACTTGTTTGCATGGGGATAAATTCCATTTTCACCAAAGTCAAGAAGAATTTTCACTAGCCTCCAGTGTAGGGGATTATGGAGATCTTTATAAAACTTATGCAGAATGTGTAAATTAAATGTATTGTAATATAGAACTTGAACTGAACTCAGAATATGAATCTGAGACATAGCTGTTCACCATTTAAACAAAAAAAAATAATCTATTACTCACTCAAGTCTGGTTCAAGTGCTGATAGCTGGAATCTTTATTCATTCTCACACCAAAATATTGTTAATTTACCAAAATATTCTTACTTTAGATTTGTAGACCTGTGAAGTCCACATAGACTCACAAATCTCTACCTGAAAGAAAGGTGTCATGTTAATTAAGAAGCAAAACAAATTGCTGAAGCACTGCTGGTGCACTTCACTTGCTAAGTGAATCCCCCCTATGGAAACGGAATAGAGCTAGTCCCAAGGAGGAGCCAAGAATATGCACAGTGTGGCTGTCAGGTCCTTTGCACCACCTGCTATCTTCTACAAGTCACCCTCTTGGCTATTGCCTGCTAGGTTTGCGTTGCTACTGCAGGCAAAGCTGGAGCCAAACTTGTTTAATTCTGTATTTGATTCAGTGATATGACTTCAGCAGGTGTTTTGTTGAAAACATAGGCCTATATTATAGCTAAATACAACTATAAATTAAACTATTTTCAAAATTAAAGCAGTAGTCAAAAGCTCACAGCTATGACAAAGAAGACCTGTTAATCCTCCTAGAGAGGAAAAAGTGGGTTTTGAAATAAGAATATTTGTTTTCATTTTCCAGTTGAATAGGTATGTTAGTGACATGGACTCCAACATGATTCTTACATCATTTAGGGCTACAAAATAGAAATATCACTCTGCAAGCAGCAAGCTGGCTGTAGTTCTTAGGCTTACAACACTTAAAATCAACAGTGCTATGCCTGTCCCAAACCCTTTCAGTTTAGCAATATTATTTAAAACAAAATAATCCTTGGAATACCTTATCAAAGAGAGAAAGTCCAACCACTTCAAGGATGGAATAAATTAGATTTAAAGAAGTCCAAGATCACTTTGATACACAATGTAACAAACAGGAACATCGGTGATGAAGACATAACTGATTCAGTGAATTTACTCCTCTTTTCTCCTTATGAAAAGGTGATTGAAGTTTTTACCAAATGTATCCAGTATAGGAACATGTTTGATAAGTCTCCTTGTTTTGAACTCAACTGCCTGCTGTATTGAGATGTGGCTCAGGTACAAATTGGCATTCTCTCCTACCCCTTTTAAATTCTATGCATAATCAGTTTTGAAATTATTAAATAATAATTAAAAAAATATACATGGGGTAGCTTGAAATGTTGTACTAAGCTACATCAAGAGGTTCTTTTGAGAATTAGTTGTCAGAAATGATCTAGGGAGAAATAACAGGAAGAACATTCATCTAATGAGAAAGAATTAAAAAAAAAAAACCAACAAAAATTGGACTACGTATTGACTTTCAATAGCTTTAAGTAGCATGCCAAACTGAAACTAAAGAAACAATTTTAACCTACAGATGTGTCCTGGGGAAAATACTTAATGCAAGTCATGTTAGATTTAGGGACAATTTCACATGAATGGAAAATTTACCAAAATCTGGTCTGGTAAAAATAAGTGCTTTTGCAGCTTATATGACATTTTTTTGGAAGATATGTAAACGAATTGGAATCAAACTGATTTTTGAAATGAAAGAAATAAAATGTGTCCAGTGTTGGTCATAGTCAGTAAATGAGAAGGGCTGGAAAGGAGCCAGAGGAGACTGATGATTGGCAAGCAGTAAGAATAGGAATGACTTCTCATGGAATGTAAAAGATCATAGCCCCCTCAGATCTTGGCAAATTTACATCTTCCAGAAAGTCAGCTGGATTTAACAGCATGGCAACATCCTGCTCAGTTGGGGGCAACAAAAAGAAATTTGAAGCTGGTGTTTCTTTCCTGCTGAGTTTTTACATCTCCAGTTGAGAGGCAGCAGGCAGCCCCAGCAGAGTACCTTTATGTGTGTACTTGTTTCATGTCAAAATAGGGAATAAACTCTTGGAGTAGTACAGCAACAGAAAGGAAGCTTGAGGTTTTCTGAAGGAAGCTCACCAGCTGCACAGATAAAATGTTCTGCTGGGAAAACACAGAATTAATATTCCAAGGACATTTTGGGGGACACAGTAACAATATAATGAGCAAAGAATGGGCAAACCAAGTAGATAATGAGTTGGTACTACCATAGCCATTACAGGAGAGTCAAGACACTGCAAAAAATGACGGGGAGAAAACGAATAAGGGCATGCCATCAGGGACAAATCTGAATCTTTGCAGGAAATGGAAAGTTTATTTCTAAAAGGGCATGTTTGGCAATTAGACACCTGTCAACTAAGTAGGAAAGAAAAGAAAGCAACATAAAACATTATCTGAGAGCAAAAGATAACACACTTACTCCTCTGCCTGTCATTAAAGCCAGAACTTTTTCAGGTATTGAAAAACACTTGAATTCCTTTCTGTTTTGTTGATTGCTTTTGTGTACTTGTTTATTTATACTATGACGTATACTCAAAAAAAAAGGTATTTCCAAGAATAAACTGGGACTTCAGTGATAAACAAGACATTTTGCATCATCATAAATGTACATCATTTTATGAAATATAGAAGTCAGGCCCATTGTAAAGAATGGTAGCTTCCACAAGACAGTTAATTGAATTGAAGAAAAAATCATACCATTTTAAGAAAATATAACTTTGCAATAAAGTTGAATGGACCTATATTTTATTTCTTCTGTTTCTGTGACTGAAAACTCCAGACAGACAAAAAATACTAAATTGTTTGAAATTATATCTTAGAGTGTTGTGCCCCACTTTGAACATTCTCTGCCGGTACTTCTAAGTATTTATCAGTTGCATCATTTCTTATGTGAAATACGTACCGAGAAAAGTAAATCTAAAAGGCTTGTGTGAGAACAGGAGATCTGCAACTCACAATATGGAATGCAGTCTAAGATGACTCTTCTCTATGATGTATTTGACATCTAACATATACTTTTTTAAAGAGTGCATGTAGAAAGCAATTAAGTCATCAAGACCAGCAAGATGTAAGAGTTGAAACTGAAGTGATAGTTAGATTGACAATATGGCCAGGAAGGAAGAGCCAGCGATGTGATTGAATTTAGCATGGCCAGAGATGGCAAATAATATCTGTGCTTCTCTGTTAGAAGGAATGTAATCAGAATTTCAACAGATGAGAAAGAATCTATAGGAGTAGAAGAAAACCATTACTGATACACAGAAAGGGAATAGAAAATAAAAAGCAAAAGTTTATATTTACAAAATATAAAAAATATTATTTCCTTGTCTTTTCCTGACCATTTACACAAATTCTAAAATTAATATTTTATTTCTTCAGTTTTTCTTAGTACTTCTGCTATTTAATAACAGCTCCATATGTCATAATTAGTTTTATTTAATTTTAATTGGCAATTAGATTTTAATGACATTGAAAGCTAATAATTAATATCCAAACTTAAAATTGTTTTATTCAGCTAAAGAAATGCTGCTTATGTAAAAAACAGTCACTAAAGGAGAAGTGTTGCTAGTCTGGTTACAACGTACTTCATTTCTATTTTATTGCTGTGAATAATAAGTTATTCATTACTTCTTAATTTTCTTATTATCTTTAAGTTAAAAAAAAAGGCATTGCTTCATATACACTGTCACTCACATTTGGAAACTCCAAATGTTACTAGAAGTGACGTATCTAGATTTTTAGAAGAATGCAATAACCACACATATTTTGGGCACTTCCCAAAAAGACCTGCCTCTTGGTGGAGCTATACAGCTTCCCAGATTCCCGTGTCTATACATTCCCACATTAATGTAACAGAAAAAAATCCAAACCTTGTGAAATACCAAGCTCCCTTCACTAGCATTGTGTGACTTGAATAGGAAATTTAATCCAGAAATCCATCTCAAGTCTATACAACCGGAAAAATCTATTAAAAATATACAGTGAATGTTACTATTTCCCAACTGTCTTGTTTTGAACCTGTTATAAAAGATTACCATAGGCATCACTGTAAGTTACATTATAAACTAGAAACATTGCTTCATCAGTTTAAATTTAATTACCTATGTGGAACTTCAATAATTTGAAGCTTGGCAAGTTTCACCAGCATTCACCTTCTCTGAGTCTGGGAAATATCCCCTATCTAGACAAAACTTAGTTGTGCACTTATCTTCAAGGCTTTGTTTGTGTTGAATTCAAGTCGTAAGGATCTAAGCACATGTTGCAATATGCTTCCAAATCTGGTCTACCACTTCAACAGGACTTCTTCAGCTATTCACATCAACGTTTGCTTACTTCTAAAGACAGACAAAACAAAAAATGATGTTAAAAGAAAAATATCAGCAGGCATTCTACCTATCAGCAGATGTTTGGAAACAGCGGGGCCTCCACGTTTATTTTCTATAATTCCCATAATTACCAACTCTGTACTTGCTGTAATGATGTTACAGCAGGTGGCAATTTGCATGTCTTAGTGCTGTGGTGCTCCTTATTAGATGTACTATTTTGGGGTAACATGCAAGGTACCAACCACAAGTTGGAAGTGTGTTGTATAAACAGTTTTCCTGACTTGCTTTCAACATGTAACAAACACTTCATTTGGAAATATTCACCAAATACAAATTCTAACAGCATCTGCACACATGTAGCCTTTCTTTTGCAGTCCTATACAAAATCATCCTCAATCAAGTTTAACAAAATTTGGTTGTAGATGGTTCTATGAATCTATTTTTTCTTCTTCTCAGAAATATACTTTTAAATGGAATTTAATGTTTCATAAAAGGTTCTGACGTGAAAGTACTTGAACTTGAAGCTCTTATTTTCCTGTAGGACAGGTCCTCTACTGCATAGAGAGATACTTTCAGCTCCCATGTTTTTTATAACTTTAAGTTTTTCATGCTTCTACAGGGGTTTAAATGTATACATGTATATATATACAGAGATTGAGTTAATTTTACATGACATTTTCTATCACAGAATCAGCTCAAATTATTAATGAATTATTAAACTACAGAATCATAGAATCATTTCAGTTGGAAGAGACCCTCAGGATCATCAAGTCCAACCATAACCTAATTCTAGCACTAAACCATGTCCCTAAGAACCTCGTCTAAACACCTTTAAAAGACGTCCAGGGATGGTGACTCTACCACTTCCCTGGAGAGCCTGCTCCAATGCCTGACAACCCTTTCCATGAAGAATTTTTTTCCTAATATCCCATCAAAATCTCCCATGAAGCAACTTGAGGCCATTTCCTCTTGTCCTATCACTTGCTACTTGGGAGAAGAGCCCAACACCTTCCATGCTACAACATCCTTTCAGATATTTGTAGGCACCAGCAAAGTCTCCCGTCAGCCTCCTTTTCTCCAGGCTAAACAGCCCCATTTCCCTCAACCGCTCCACATCAGACTTGTGCTCTGGGCCCTTCACCAGCTTCATCACCCTCCTCTGCACTCTTATTACCTCAATGTCTTTCTTATGATCAGGGGCCCAAAACTGAACACAGGATTCAAGGTGGGGCCTCACCAGTGCCGAGTACAAA
>VWYH01008678.1:30299-235579 GCA_013399365.1 Pampusana beccarii
CATTGATAAAAAGATTAAACAGAACTGGCCCAAATACTGAGCCCTGGGGAACACCACTCGTGACTGGCTGCCAACTGGATTTGGCTCCGTTCACCACAACTCCTTGGGCCTGGCCATCCAGCCTGTTCTTTATCCATCACAGAATATATCCACCCAGGAAATGAGCTGCCAGCTTATCCAGGAGAATGCTGTGGGATACAGTGTCAAAGGCTTTACTGAAGTCTAAGTTCCCAACATCCACAGCCTTTTCCTCATCTACTAGCTCAGTCACCTTGTCGTAGAAGGAGATCAGGTTGGTCAGACAGGACCTGCCTTTCATAAACCCACACCGACTGGGCCTGATTGCCTGGTTCTCTTGTATGTGCCCGTGTGATGTCACTCAGGATGATCTGTTCAATGACCTACCTGGCATCGAGGTCAGACTGACAGGTCCATAGTTGCCTGGATCCTCCTTCTGGCCCAGGTGCCATGTTAGCCAGTTTCCACTCAAATGGGACCTCCCCAGTTAGCCAAGATTACTGATGGGTAAAGAAAAGTGAATTAGTGGTCACCTCCACCAGCTCCCTCAGTATTCTTGGTTGGATCCTATCTGGCCCCACAGAGTTGTGCGTGTCCAAGTAGTGTAGCGGGTCGCTAACCATTTCCCCTTGGATTATTGGGGGTTCATTCTGCTACCTGTCCCTGTCTTCTAGCTCAGGGGGCTGGATACCTGGAGCACAACTGTTTTGACTACTAAAGACTGAGACAAAGAAGGCATCTAGTACCTCAGCCTTTCTCTCGTCTTCTGTCACTATGTTTGCCCCCTGCATCCATCAGGCGATAGAGATTCTCCTTAGCCCTCCTTTTGTTGCTGATATGTTTATAGAAATGTTTCTTGTTGCTTTCAACAGTAGTATCCAGGCTCAGTTCTAGTTGGGCCTTCTAATTTTCTCCCAGCGTAACCTCAAAGAATTCTTGTATTTCTCTTGAGTAGCCTGTTCCTCCTTCCAAAAGTTATAAATTCTTCTTTTATTCCTAACTCCAGCCACAGCTCTCTACTCATCCAGGCCGGCCTTCTTCCCTGCCAGCTCACGTTCCAGCACATGGGGATTGCCAGCTCCTGCGCCTCTAACATTACCTTCATGAAAAGAGACCAGCCTTCCTGGACTCCTTTGTCCTTCAGGACTGCCTTCCGAGGGACTCTTCCAACCAGCCTTTGGAACAGGTCAATGTCTGCCCTTTGGAAGTCTAAAGTAGCAGTTCTGCTGACCACTTCTCCAAGGACAGAAAACTCAACCATTTCATGATCACCACACTCAAGATGACCTCCAACAAACACATTGTGCATTACTCCTTCTCTATTTACAAACAAGAGGTCCAGTGGGGCTCCTAGTAGACTCACTAACCAGCTCTGTTAGGAATTTGTCTTCCATACACTTCAGGAACCTCCTAGACTGCTTCCTCTCTGCTGTGTCGTACTTCCAGCAGACATCTGGTAGGTTGAAGTCCTCCATAAGAACAACAGCTAACGATTGGGAGACTTTTCCCAGCTGCCTGCAAAATATTTCATTTTCCTCTTCATCCTAGTTGGGTGGTCTGTAACAGACTCCCACCAGGTTATCCGCCTTGTTGGCCTCCCCCTTGATTCTTACCCATACATACTCAACCCTATCATCACCCTCACCAAGCTCCAGACAATCAAAACACTCCCTAACATACATGGCTACCACACCTCCTCTCTTTCCTCGCCTATCCCTTCTGAAGGGTTTATAGCCATCTAAAGCAACATTCCAATTATGAGAGTCATCCCACCATGTTTCTGTGATGGGAATTATATAATATTTTTTCTGCCTCAAAATGGCTTCCAGTTCCTCCTGTTTGTTGCCCATGCTGCATGTATTCATACAGATGCACTTCAGCTGGGCTATTGATTCCACCATCTTTTTCTGGTCAGAAGCACTAATTCCTTTGTGGCCATCATCAAGTGCTTCTACAGTTTCTAACACATCAATAACCCTTGTGTTTATCTTACTGCTTGACTCTGTCCCCTGCCTGCACTGGGACAGTAGACCAAGGGGCCTTGCCAGCACTAGCCTCAAATGCTGGCATGTAACCCTTGGGTATGCCTCTGCCACACCTGGTTTCTTCCCCTTCCCCCTTCAAATCTAGTTTAAGCCCTCTCAGTGAGCCCTGCTAACTCCTGCCCCAGGATTCTTTTCCCCTTTTGAGACAGGTNACCTGGGGTTGTTCCTGCCCAGATGCAGGACCCTACACTTTCCCTTGTTATATTTCATCAAATTGTTCCCTGCCCAACTCTCCAGCCTGTCCAGGGAGGCAGCAGACTTCTCTAAGAAGTGGGTCAGGCCTGCATATGGGGCCTTCCCTTTAGAAGGGAGTTTCCTACAACCACAACTTCCCTTTAGAGTTTCTCCAGGAAAAAGCATAATAATAATAATACATCAAAACAGTGAAATAATTTTTTACTTAATGCTAGCTGCTGTCAAATAAACAAATTAACTGAGAAAACAGTCAATGGCCCATTTCTCTTTTGTTTCATTCCTATCACGATATGACATGTATAGTACTTCCTATTTCTCTTGTTAAGATTAAGAACTACACATACTCATATGTTATTTCAACTATTCATTTTAAAATCTTGAAAATCTGGAAAAATTATTTTAAGACATAATTTGTCGTGTCATTGGCAATCTTCAGTATTAGTCCATATTGTCCAAAATATGTATAATTCTTGTCTACTTTTCACTGGGGTTACAAGTTAATTAAACAATATCACACGTTTTAAGACCTTTCATCACAGAGATTTTATTCCTGAAAATCAGAAAGCTTAAATGATAACATATGTGTAAAAGTGACAAACTAATAATAAAAGATGCTAATATACTTGTTTTTATTATTTAATTGCTACATTGCATATTTAATTATGTCTATTTAAAAAAACCCATATCAATTCTATTTAAAAGTTACAGTAATGTACATCACCATCCTTTCTTTTTTTCTACCTGTAGGCCATTTTTAATCATATTAATTATTCAAGATTTTATTTTAAATCTGGTTTTCCTTTCTGTGCTTATAGACTAATTGATGCATAATTTCAACTAAATGCCGGTGTCCATGCTGTTTGGATAGTCTAATATATTATGGTACCTTTCTTGGAAGTGCTCAGGGCCATAAATTAACTCTAACTCGCACTGCATTCTCTAATTAGGAATTATTGATGAGCTGAACATTTCAAAAGAGAGCTACACATTTTCAGATAGTGAAAAACCTGTCACAAAATCTTTGTAATTTCATAGGTAATGACAACTCAATGCACAATGTAAGTTAAGTGTTTTTCAAGGGCATAAAGTGCCATGTATTTTGCAGCTATGACCAGTTGAATTTCTTGATATTGTATCTGAAGCAGATGCCTGTCTGTACCACCTATAATTTCTAAGTGCGTTAATCAGGATACAAGCAAAACTAGGCTTCTTGAACCCAAATTATAAGCATACTAAAACAATGTAACCAACAACAGCATGTGTTTTGTAACACTGTAATGGCATAGCCAGATATATAGGTATTTTATGTAGATATGAGAGCATTGTTCCCGCCAATGGGGCCAGGAAGGATGGGTGTAGCTGAAGGGAGAAGGTACCTGAGAAGCTGCAAGATAAAGAACAAGATGAGCAGAAGGGACTGCCAGTAGGCAGGACATCCTGCCAAATACCCTAGGAGGAACAATGGGAAAATCAGAGGCAAGATAAGCAGTGTTTGGTGAGGAAAGGGGGAGTAAGAAGGCTAAAACACTAACAGCAATTGAGGAAGGATGGAGAAGACAGAAGTCTCCTCTCTGATTTATCTCACCGAAGGACTCTCCAGCCTGCTCACCCTGACCTTGGCAGCTCAGGGCCACCAAGGACCCTGACGATCATTGTCACCTCCACAGTATCAGCTCCGGAACACTGTGTGCTCACTGCTAGCATCAGAAATAACTGTTAAGGAGTAACAGTTTTGTGTAAGTAATGAATATGTAGTGGTAATGATTATCAATGTGAAGGAGCAAGCCATTAGCATGCAGTGTGTTGTTAATGAATGAATGAATCTACTGTTTTGTTCTTGAAGGTTGAAACCAGTCTGATTTATCAGTCTTCTAAACACTTCCATCACATGAGTCTCTAATCCCTTAACTGAAAATATGTACATATATGGGGTTGTAACGTGTAAACCTTTGTAATATATTATTTTTTGTGCTGTGATGAGAAGAAACATATACTATGTAGAAGATACAGACTCTCTAAAGCATCCCTAATATTTTTGTTTTGTAAAGAAAAACTGTTTTCTCTAAGGTTTATCCAAGTCAAAAATTAAGCTGACAAAGCTCGCATCACAAAAGTACAATTTTTTAGTGAGGTTTGTAAGATAACTCTGTAAGTTCTTCTCAGTCAGTATTGACACATACACAGCGATAATGCAGACGTCGTATTGCTGCTGACGGAGGAACAATGCTTTTTCAAAGAGTAACTTTAAGGTATGAAGCTCTTGTAATACTATGCTAATTTTAAAAATGAATCTATAGTTATCTTCTGGATAATTTGCAAACATAAAAACATCTTCGGATTTATCTCTGGTTTCTCTGCCTGTACTCATGGTTGTTTATGGATGCCTTGGTTCTGTGACACTGAACTCAGGAAATAAAGCCTGTGCTTTTAGGACTTTAGTTTTAGGACTTTGTTTTAAGAATGGAGGAAAAAACCCTCAACAGTTCTGCTCTACTACTTCTGTGTAGGAATCTCAATGAAATCTTTAGAATTTTCTAAGTAAACTCTTAAATAATTGCATAGTAAATTACAGGCATTTCTGTAACAACAAAAATAATGGAGAGTATTTTTTCTGGCTTTGTAACAGCTAAATGCCTTGTGAAGTTCAAAACTGGAAATTTACTTTAGCATGATGTGCTACAATCATTTAACTGTTGCACTGGGGAAAACAACCAGGCAAAGTTCTAAAAGAATAATTCATTCATCTTTTCTTTTCTCATTTTCGAACAGTAATCCAGTGTGCTTTTCTGAAAAGATGGAGACTGATGAGAAAGCTCTATTGATCCAGCTCCATCTCCTGCCCTGAAATGAATAATGCCTACAAGCAAACTGACTTCAAAGAGACACATTGATTTGAAGACAATTTAAATGGGGAGACTATGTGTATGTAGGGAAGAATTCCTTTACAATAACTAAATGTGGACTATCAAATTTAACACATTAAAAAGATATTGTGGCAATTATGCTGTGTAATGGTTAGCTGAGTCCTCAGCAGCACATCCACCCTGTTTCATGGAGCTCTGTGTTGGCCAAAGGCAGTTCCTGGTTTTCAGAGAAAAAAGTAAAAGATGTCTAAAGACTGAGACAAGAATATGAAACTCACAAAATTGGACAGTATTTGTCTTTAAGTTTGTCTTTGGCTTGTTCATTTATGAGCCACTCTGGGAGTCTGTCAGAAATATCAAAACAGTAAAAACCAAACCCATACACTTAATAGATTCATTTTACCATATAATTTCCCTTTCCTTCCCTCACTGAGCTCTATACAGAATGATGGAAGAATGTAGTTTTCATTAGAATGACAATAATAGTTATTTCTTCAGAAGCCTAGATTTTGTCACCCTCTCGTGAGTGGGTCCCTCAAAGAGCACTTTTTACAAGCCGTGGAGTGAACTACTAGCCATTGTGAAAAAATATGGAAAGTGGATACAGGAACCTGTGAGATAGTCTGCCAGCTTGGAAACCTCATTCTTTTCCCGCTGAATATTCAGAGCCAGTGAGAAAACGACTGGCAAGATTGTTAGGGAGCAGTAGCTGAAAACTGATAAAGTTGTACAGAAGTTATATTAAATACACAGAATGTTAACTATAAGTAATTGTGTTTTTCTAATGAGAATCAATATTTATGATTATTTCAGGATTTATAGCCCCGATCTTTAAGTGTACATAACTCATTGGAGAAATTAATTTTCTTCATTGATTTAAGGTCTGTCTACCATCAGCTAATATTTTGTTTCAAGTTCAAATTATTGCACAGTAAATTTAAAGTTTGTTACATTTCCCAGCCTCTTTTTATATTCGTTTCAAAAAACCTGTTCCTCTGATATGAATAGATGTTGTTGACTGAGGCAAGTGTACTTAACTCTCATTGCATACTGCTGTAGGTGAGCATATAACATGCAAATCAGACAAAATACAAGCCTATAGCCTACTCCACATATCATGAGGAAAAATTAAGTATGATCTACAACTTCTCAAAGACACTCCTTTTCATTCTGTGAGAAGTAAGAAAGCAGCAGAGCAAATGAGAATAAAGTTTATTCTGTGTAGACAGAACTCATTGAATATAATTCTGATATATAAGGGAAACTTGATTAACAAAAGAAGTGTGAGGGTTATATTTATTTATTCATCCATCCATTATTTTAAAATTATATAATTCTGAAGTTCTCGGTTCTCTGAGTGCTTTTTCATATTACTTTGAGCAAAATAGCAACTGCAATGGGTTATTTTTTTAACTTTTTGTAATTTGTATTAGCTTGCTTTCTTTGTGATGTTGTTCTCTGTTAAGCAACGTCCTTGTCAGCACCTTTAAAAGAAATCAATACAACAAAGCAGAGAAGAATGCACTCACTGGATTCACTGCTGTGAATGACGAGGTGCTAACTTACTCAATCTCAGTAACTGCTCTCTACGAAACTTGTTACTCTTACTGCTATTAGCAACACAAACACATTCAAATCTATCCATTCATGATCACTTATGTACAAATACAGGCTTAAACCAGAGAATTTGTGATTTATGGCTAAAATTAGGTAATTTTCAAGTTCCTGTCTATCACAGTGTCCAGTCTCAAGAGTTTATGAGCGTCTTTTCTGATAGTAGGAAACTGTATTTTCAGATAAATATCCTGTAAATTTTAATACTGAGACATTTCTATCTTTGTTCTCATTTATTCATTATCTTTGCAATCACAGCTAGATTTCACAGGTGGTGTATGCAAAATCTGTTTGATATTCCTATCTTGTAATTTTTTATTCAATTCAACTTCCATTCCGAGATCAGCAATAAACTTAATCTTACTTTGAACCTTGGCTTCCTTCCCTGGAAAATGGCCTTCAGGCTAAGCTTCTTCACTCTTTCTTCATAAGTTATAATTTGTGGCTTTTTAGAACATAGGTGTGAGCTTGTCCCATTTGTGAGTTGTAGTCCTAGAGTATGATGCCATTATTCTAACTCTACTGCTGCAAAATGAGTTTTCCCAAGCAGAACATAGTATCTTTTCCTTCTCCCTGACACCGCTCAAAGAATGACAACAATAAACAAAAGCAAATGGCTTTATGACTGTAGACACAGGCATGACAGGTAGGACAATTTGAATTTGCTCCCATTTGAGTAGAACCCTGCAATTTGCAGCTGAAAATTGAAATAATTCAGATTTAAAAACATAAAATTAATTCTTGGGAAGTATCTTGGCCTAAGAGTCTCTGATATTAAGGGACTACAGATTTTTTGTCTGTATGCAGCCTCTTGTAAAAGTGGTTTTTGAGGTTTTATTACCTGCAAAAGAAAGAACTGGAAATGTGATGTGATGTAAAACAGACTACTTCTTTGAAAGACTTATGCTGGGACACTTCTTTTTTTGTTTGTTTTTCCTTTTAGTTTTTCTTTCCAAAAACTCAAGTATCTTTCTTACTTCCCTTCAGAGATGTTAGTGTTGGTGAGGAGAGTGCAAAAAGGTTTCATCACTTTGTTCGGAAAAATGGTACAGCCAGCTGGGGAAAAAAGCATGTTATGAAATTAATGGAAACCCCACCTTTGCCTTTAAAGCTAAAAGTGATCCTTATTTTCCTAAAATTTTCAAAGATAAATTTAGCCTTGCCATTGGTTCGCAATTATTCAGACGATGCTGATTTATATTTTGATGAAAAGAGTCGATATTGTGCAACTAAATAAGAGTCCAACAGCATTATAGATGCTAAAAAGTGAACAGGTATTGGAAAAAGTGGTCATGTAGGTAACTGATAGTCTTTTTAATGCCAGAATCTAATGTCGGAAGGTCTTAAAAACAATTTCAGTAAGTCTTTTAATGAAAAGCTTGTATCCTGCTGCTTCTAATGTTCAATTATTTTTTAAACTCAAAAATCATAGCAAGATACAACTACACATGTTGTAATTAGACTAGCTACAGTGTGCCAGTATTAAAAAAAGAAAAAAAAAAAGAGAGAAGACAAAAAAAGGAGAGTTCTAGATCACTGTCAATTGCAACAATATCAGAACAGAAGGTTTTGCACCTTCAATCAGGCGTGTAAACGCAGGTATTAATATTGAACATGAGACCCATAAAGGCTTGTTTTCCTCCACTGCTTTTGGAAATGCATGAGCTGAAAAATTGGTTGGTCTCAATCACCAACTTTGTGAAAAAGAAAATAGACTAGAAAAATTGTCATTAACTTAATGCTTCCCAAAGAGTTCAGTTATATAAATAGTAGATTGGCCGAATAAGAGCTGAAAATGAAGGCAATCTCTGCTACTTCTGAAAATATAGCCTGTTGTCATGATTTGTGAGTCTCTGCGTTTTGTCCATGACTATGTCTTTTCTGAAAGACTAAAAAAGTGACAGAAGGGTACCCAAAACATTTGATGTATATACTTTTTATCTTCAATCGCTAACCCAAAAGACAATTCACAGCTAAAGATCCCTTACAAATTACCAATATTGGACTACCTATATATAGTTTACAGGAAACAAGTGTTTTTCTTGTTTATCCTTATCACCTTTAATGTTTCTTAGAAATACTGTAAGACAGAAAAGAACAAAAATTTAAAACAAAAATTTTTATGTAAAAGTATTTTTTCTAATTCACAGTGTTTCTCTACTTTTTTATCCTATTTTTTTTACATTATCTCATTTGATTTATGTCCTATTATGTAGTGATATGTTATGTAAAGCCTTTGTTTTATTATATTTTTATTTATTTTATACATTGAAAAAAATAAAGAATTATGAAAAGTATTATGATCTTGATATATCCCAAAATATAATTAAATTGCTGAATTTCAGCAGTTGAACAATAAGTCATTGTAATATAAATTGGCTGTGAAACTTCCAAATTAAGAGTCATGGAAATAAAGGAAATATTTTTAAGGGTAGTTAGTTATACCTAATGGGAATTGCCTGTGAGAATAAGCTAAGATCAAAGCCACGAAGTTGTAAAAAGTGCTAATGGGATTAGTTGTCATTAACATCTTACCTAAAATGGAGATACAGAGTGCTTTACAGAGGTGTTGGTGATAGGGAATGGTTCCCCAGGACCAAAGTTTAGAATTGATTTTGATTCATACCCTGAATTTGTACTCAATTAAAAGTACGTTAGGGTTATAATTATCTTTTTTCATTTATTTCCTAATGTAATGACAGCTTCATCTATGTATCTATCTACATGGTGAGAAAGAGAAATGACAGCCTCTTATTTCCCACATACCTCAAGAATGCAGCAAGGGAGCTGCATCTCAAGGGAACATCTGTGAGGCTTAAACCCACCTACTTATGCAGTGTTGATTATGAACCAGTGATAGTGCAAAGCTGTCCGTAAAGGCAACATTTCCAGCTTGGTAAGTCTGACTAACAAACGTAACATTATGCTTTGAAATTTTTGTCTTGACTGGTTACAGTAAATTCAAATAAATGTATTTATTTATAAGGAACATAACTATCATCACAGACTTTCTTCAAAAAAAGGATTGCGTGTTTGTATTTGCTCACAGGGTAACTTTAAAGCACTTCTAAAATTCAATACTAAGTTTTCTTTCTACTTTTTTTATTTCCTTAGTAACAACTTCTAAGTGAAAAAGTACAGATTTCATGTAAAAACATCTTGTATTCAACATATGCTTTCACTGATACTCCGCAGGGAGTGTTTTTCTAAAAAGCAGACCAAACGGCCTCTGAGTAAGTAGTTAGGAACACAAAAGCAAAACTACCAACTAACATTCCCTTTTGCTAAGTAGATAACATCCACACAGGCTTAGAAAGCCTGTTCTAGAGCAACTGATTTTGCTTTAGCTTCTTAAATTTAGCTTGTAATATCTGTACTGCTTCATATAGCAATGTCACTGTAAAGATTTAAATCTATGTTCTTGCTGATCCCAAATTGTAAAACATAAATTTAGTTTCCTTCCATACTTTATTTTATAGTTCATGCATTACAGAAATCCTATGGAGGATAGCAGTGCACGTTCTCTGATAATTCCTACCTCTAGCAGACTTGGCAATCTCTTTAGGAGAGATCATTTCAATGGACAGTGTTAGCACAGAAAAGTCAGTCCCTATACCTCAGGTTATCCATATGCATTGACTCTATTCAGGGGAGTGCTAGCACATTAACTTGATTAAAGCCATAAATGTATATATATATATTTCAAGACCTGACCCACTAACAGTTCAACAGTCTCTTTGAGATAACCTGTAGAAGTTCGAGATAAATTGTATTTGAGACAAGCTGCAGTTCCCATCAACTGCAGCAATGGGAGTTTTGGATATACGACATTAACTGGTCTCTCAAAGGTTCTGAAATATGGAATTAGGAAGCTGTTGCTGGGTAAAAATAGAAATAAAGAATTATGAAAAGATACAAGTTTCATGTCAACATGATTAAGACATTAGTAGCTGTGCTTTTTTTTATCTCTGTGATGGAGTGGAGACAGTAGAGAAGGTTAGAAACTCTATAAACAAGTGAAGGAGAAAATAATGAAAAATAATCTGTGATTCTGTGTGATAATTAAAAATAACGATTTCTTAAATGAAAGTCATGGTGATAGATTGAGAACATTGCCATTTCCAGTCTTTTAAAGTAACACTGGCTTCTATCACTCCTAGTACTTGTCTGATAATATTGTAGCATTCCTTTGCCCACTCAAGCAGATCGTTTAGCTCAATAGCCTGGCTCTTTCTCTTTGCTCTTACCTGGAGTTGCCCTTAGATATTATATTAAGAAAAACTTATATGTTCTACTGACCAGCTATATTCTTTGGATTAGCACATTTTCTTTTCTACTTTTGATTCTGATGACATCCCAAAAGTATCTACAGCCCATTTAAACAGAATCTCTCCCAGAGGTTGTTGCTCAAGTTCCTCTTTTGTTATTTTCCCTTTTATTATCTCTCAGGTTCCAAGACAGGTTTGACATAGACCAAGAGTATACACCAAGGGACTGAAGAAGGTAGAAAGGACAAGTTTCAGAACAAAAGCAATTAAAAAGTGTGAAAATGAAAATGACAAAGCAGTTTGAAGTCTCTAGTGATAAAGATAAATTAAATATGTGAGCACTCAGCATTCCATGTGCTGGCATGGGATTTACCAAACACATCTGGCAAAAACAAGTGCTTGCCTACTTCAGGGTTGTTTTAACAAATACTTTCCTAATTCTCTTACTCCTATCTTCAATTTGGGGCCTACATTGCATACTTGTTTAAATGACTGATGACTGTTGTTGTCCATGAATACCACGGTCTTTGCTACTACAAAACCAGTGGTCAGTCGAAAGAAATATCCTTTCTGAGACAAATCACTTCTGGGCTGTGTAAGCATGGAGAAATAGGATATTTTTATCCTTAATGTTCCACGTATAGTAAAAGATTGTGCTCTTACCAAGAAGTCATAGAAGATGAATTTGGACTTCAAATCTTGTTTCTTCTACTTCCACAGTAAGAATCTAGGACTACAAACACAAAATCGTATTTTACACTGAAGTTGCTCCAAAGCCTATAAAATTTATTGATTTTAGAATGACTGTATGAGGCAAAAATACTCAAGAGAGCTGTTTACAGTACCTATAACTACCATTTTAAAAATAATTAGAGAAATGAAATTATGCGACTGCTTTTAGTTCACTTTGAGCAATGAGGTCAAAATTACATCTGGTGCTTGTGCATCTATTGATCATGGGATCACCAGTTTAGCATAAAAAAATCGTACGGAGTCAGGTTACTTTCTCAATGAACAGAATCTGAAAAATGAGAAGCTGTCACGGGCAAGACAGAGGAGATGAAAAGCTGGAGATGATGTGAATACTGAGGTCTGTTTTTGTACTGAGGATCTGCCCCACCTGATCATCTCACACACTCACTCCAACATTCCCTGTTCAGCTTCTTATGAGGGAAGTGGCTGCTGTGCCAGGACAGCCAGACAGAAAGTTGTGTTTGCTCCTGCTGTACCACTTCTCACCATTGCTCATCTCAGGCATTAACAACAGCCATGGACCGTGGACCCCAGGCCCCCAGCACTGGTCTCCATGCATCTCCTTCATCTCCAGGAGGTTTCCTCACTTCAAGGACATTTTCTCCATGCAGGAGCTTCATTTTCATCTCTCAGAGACCAATTCTGCTTTTAGGGAACCTTCCATTCGGACACCACCTTTTTTTTCCAGGTCCTGAGGGCACCATTCTTCCCAGTCTAAACAGTGTATGTGCAGGAGAAACACATGATGAGCCTCCAAATTGGTGATTCTGTCTTGTGCCTCTGTATTACCTGGATGATTCAGGACACGCCACTTATTTTTAATCTGAGTGTTATCAAATTTGTCACGATCACAGACAGCAAGTAGGAAGCTTCCATTTGGGAGTTCAAAACTCTTCAGACATTCACGCAATACACACACACATATCTACATTCATTTATTTCTGCCTCATAGTATTCAAAATTTAAGCTTTTTTCTATCTCTAACATAAGCTCTGATTAAATTTGTATTTTAACTTGGAACATCGCACAGACAAACTCATCTTCAGTTTTATGATTGTATCTTCACAAGAAACATTGTTATGTAACAATTAGTATCTAAGACTTCAGTCTGGTTTTCTGCAGATGCTTTTTTGTTGGGTTCAGTAGAAATTAAAATACACTGCTCAGCTTTTTTACTTCAGTATTTTCTATTTATTACTTACATAATCTGGAATACATTTTCATGAGACCAACTTCATATATATATAAAAATACACTAAAGATTTTCATGACTATATAATTCTTTTTGCTTTTGTTTTAGTGTTTGTGTGATCACATATAATGAATAAGAGTCACTGTGTAAAAGGCTGATTTAACGATGCTGCTTTTCTAAAACGGACCATTTCTTAGATTTTGTTGGTTACATACTTAGTGAAGTATAATTAGCCAAGTAAAATAAAAATTTGTAATAACTAGACATAAGAGAAATCTCTATTCCTTTGGATATCAGTAATTCTAATGAAATGCAGATTTAATTTTATAATTCTAAGATGTTTAAACAATCTTCACAAAAAATTTAAAAAAAAAAAAAGAGGATTCAGAATAGAGCACGTAATATTATCAAGTCTGAAGTATCTTCTATATTTTTCAGGTAATACTGCACATAATTTTTGAACAGCATATTCTGCAGGACTAAAATAGTGATCTGTAGAAAAGATATATTCAGCTGAAAGAGTTATTTCAGGGTTTGCTTCAGATTTCTGAAATAATCCCATCACCTCTTATTTCTTCTTGTAAACTATTGAGATGTTTGTACATACTTTTTTGGTTGCTTTTTTATATATATCTGAAGCTGCAGTATAACTGCATTTGGGTAGGGAATATTTTTAGTTTAGATATTTACTTTCCTTTTATTTCCTACTACATAAAAATAGAGTCAAATTGACAACTTCATACTCTCAAACCAGATTTTACCTTAATACTAATACTTAAAGTGAGTGAAAATATAATCGTGAATTTAGGTGTTTAAATGCACTAATGTGGAGCTGAGCACTCAGGTCTCTTAAGTATTGTCGTACAGAGGCCATGAGGTGTGTAACTTTGACTTCAATTTGTTTCACTCGGTACTCATACCAGTAACCTTCTGATACTAATGCTTCTAGAGTGAGGTGAGCTCCCCACGGTTAGTTTTTAATATGTTTATTTCCCTCTTCTTAGAGCTGTTGCCTCTGAGGTAGGAAGATGAAGAGGGCTCAATTAGCCCTCAGTTAGATGAAGAGGGCTTAATTCTGTCAGCACATCTCCTAGCTAAAGTAGTAGGTACGGTATTATCTGGAAAAGTTTGATCTATTAAGGACCATTGGTTCCTAATGGATTTTTTTTATTTTGCTGTCTATGCAAACTCTTCTGTATGCTCTGAAGGACAAAAAGACCTCATAAATTCACTAAGTGATTTTTTCTGTACTGCAGACACAAAAAAACCCCAAACCCAAGCCTCAATCACCACAAAGAATGTCCAAATTTTACTTTGAATAATGAAATCCATGCAATCTTACAAAGCTACATGTGTTTCTACCATTCATTAATGACAATGCCATTTCCTACTTTAAAAAATCCAGATTATACCATTGTACAATCTATCAATAAATTCCATCAGCTAGGCTTCCAGTTTGCTCTGATAAATTTGTTCTATATGAAATTTTCAGTTTATGCATTTGGTATAATGCACTGTCAATATTACGACTGATCATACTAAGATCTTGAAAATGGTGAAAATGGCACTGCATTAATGTAAATGCCTGAAACAAATATCTTTCTAAATAAATTTAGCAATATATTTTTAACCTGATTGAGTTAAGGACTATTGAGCTCTACTTCAATATTCTTTTATGAGGGTTTGCACTTGTGTGGCGACGTTGCCTTTAGTGATGTCAATACACATTTTCTGACATAGTAAAGGCATTTATTGACTGCAGATAAACAGTAAAACGTTGATTAGTTGCACAGTTAGTTGAGCCATGATTTGTTTTAATTTAGAGATGAATTATATACTTTTCATAATTACAGTAAAATACAATAGCTTCATAGATGGCTTGATCAATATTTTAATCAGAGACCTTTGAGACTGGAGAAATACTTCAGATTTTTATCTGCCTTGCAACATATTTATTCATTCATATCATTGAAAAGAAATTATATAGTAGCTTTTGATTTTTCAAAAGAGGACCAGGAAACTTTCTCAAAACTGAGGAAACTGTTCTTAATTTTATAAGGAAGTAAAATTGTGCTTCTTGTGCAGTGAAATTGTGCCTAAATTTTCAAAATAATTTATTTTCTATGTTGAAATGTATTCTGAGTTTGCTACTGTCATAACCATGGAAAATTATGACTCATGTCTACATGAAAAATATGTACCATTTTTCCTACAAAAAAGAGACATATAGTTTGATAGTTTGGTATTTACTGTTTCTCTCAGAATAAAATAACATGGGAATTAGTTGCACCCAAAAAAAAAAAAAAAAAAAAAGACCTTTGAGATTACAAAAATAGATCTTATAATTCTAAACTTTCAGTTACCCACAGCTATTTCTAAAGCAAATGGTAAGCACATCTAAAATTAGTACCCTTGGCTTTCACTTTTAGTGCTTCCATAATTTGCACCGATGCACAGCCCCAAGGTCCTTCCTGCTGTAAGAATATATTTATATTAGCTTAATCATTCAATTAAAGCTTATTTGCCAAAAAAAACCCTTCACCTGAAACCACTGCAAAGTATTTTTAGATTAGTTCTTTCCTTGGAAAACTCTTTAGGAAGAAACAGCCTGGGAAGAAAAGGAAGTCAAGTTGTCATTTGCCGGAAAGCACAGCTGTAATGCATAGTGCCCTCTCTCAAGATGGGTGATGAATCAACTGAGAGTTTTGGTTAAGGATTAAAGACAGGACAGGTATGGGTGACACTGTAGTGCATGTCTACTATAGGCTGATCAGGAAGAACAAATGGCTGAGGCCTTCTAGAAACAGCTAAAAGCAGCTTCATGTTTTCAGTTCCTGGCTCTCATGGGGAATTTCAACCACCACAAATCTGTTGGAAGGACAGCACAGCAGGACATAAGCAGTCCAGGAGGTTTCTAGGAAGCACCCATGACAACTTCCTGATCCAAATGATAGAGCAGCCAACAAGAAGTGCTTTGCTGGTTCTCGTACTCACAAATGAGGAAGGGATCATTTGGGATGTGAAGCTTGAAGGCAACCTTGTCTGCAGTGGCCATAAGATGGTGGAGCTCAGGATCGTGAGAGGAGCGAGCAGGGCAAAAAGCAACACCACAACACTGGACTTCAGAAGATCAAATATTGTCCTTTTCAAGGATCTGTTCAGTAGATTCACGTGGGATAAGGTCCAGCAGGGAAGAGAGGCCCAAGAAACCTGCTTAATTTCCAAGGTTTGCCACCCCCAAGCGCAAGAGTGATCCGTCCCAAGAAGATCAGGCCAAAATGCCAGAAGGCCTCTGTGGGTGAACAAGGGGCTCCTGACAAAATTCAGATGTAAGAAGGAAGCATACAGAGGGCGGAAGCAGGGACAGGTAGCCTAGTAGGAATATAAAAACACTGTCTGAGCATACAGAGATGCAGTTAGGAAAACCAGAGCCTACTTGGAACTGAATCTGGCTAGAGATTTCAAAGACAACAAGGCCTTCTTCAAGTATATAAGTGGTAACATGAAAACTAGGGAGAATTCAGACCCACTGCTGAATTGGACAGGGGACCTGGTGACAGAAAACATGGAAAAGGCTGAGGTCCTGAATGCCTTCTGCATACCAGTCTTCACTAGCAAGGCCAGTCATCAGAAATCCAAGGCCCCAGAGGCCAGGCAGAACGGCTGGAGCACCCTTAGTGGAAGAGGATTAGGTCAGGAAGTATTTAAGCAAATTGGATGTATGTAAGTACATGGAACCTGATGGGATGCACACATGAGTTCTGAGGGAGCTCAAAAATGTCATTGTGAGGCCACTCTTGACAATCTTTGAATGATCATGGGAACTGGAAAAAGTGCCCAAAGACTGGAGGAAAGTAAATGTCACTCCAGTCTTCCCAAAGGGGCAAGGAGGAGGACTCAGGGCCAGTCAGCAGGCCAGTCAGCCTCACCTCAATCCCTGAGATGGTGGTGGAGCAATTAATCCTGAAAACCATCTTCAGCTACATGAAATACTAGAAAATCATCAGGAAAAGTCAACAAGGATCCACCAAGGGACATTCATGCTTGACCAGCCTGCTGATACCATTCTACTTTATGTATGTGGACATTTTTTATTTTCACTTTAGTTAGGCCTTTGACAGTGTCCCCTATAAAATCCTCACAGACAAATTGATGAAGTATGGACTGGATGAGCAGACAGTGACATAGACTGAAAACTGAGCAGCCAGTCCCAGAGGGTGATGTTTAGTGGTATGAAGCCTAGTTGGAGGCCGGTAACTGGTGTGTACCCAAGAGGTCAGTACTATAACTAACCCTTTTCAAGATCTTCATTCATGATCAGGATGATAGGACAGAGTGTACCCTCAGAAAATTTGCTAATGATGCAAAAGTCTGAGGAGGAGTTAATATACCAGAAGGTTGTGGTGCCATCCAGAAGGAGCTCAACAAGCTGCAGAAACAGACTGACAGGAACCTACGAAGTTCAACAGGGGAAAGTATAAAGTCTTGCACCTGGGGAGGAACAACTTCATGCACCAGTATATGATGGGGTTCATCCAACTGGAAAGTAGCTTTGCAGGAAAGGACCTGGGGGTCATACCAACTTGAACATGAGCCAGCAATGTGCCCTTTCTGCAAAGAAAGTGAATGATAGCCTGTCCTACATTAGGTAAAATAGTGCCAGCAGGTCAAGGGGTGTGATCCTTTCCTTCAACTTAGGTCTGGTGAGGGTGCAGTTCTGGGCTCCCAAAGACAAGACAGACATGGACATGCTGCAGAGTCCAGTGAAGGACCGGAAAGATGATGAAGGGACTGGAGCACTCTGATAAGAGGAAAGGTTGAGAGATGTGGGACTGTTTAGTCTGGAGATAAGAAGGTTCAGGAGAGATCTTATCGTTGTATATAAATACCTGAAGGGAGGGTGCTAAAAAAACACAGGCTAAGCTGTTTTCAGTGGTGCTCAGTGACAGGACAAGAGGCAATGGGCACTCGCTGAAACAAAGGAGGTTCCCTCTGAACATCAGGAAACTATTTTTTACTGTAAGGGTGACCAAGCATTGGTACAGGTTGCCAAGAGAGGTTGTGGAGTCTCCATCCTTGAAGATATTCAAAAGTTGCTTGAACACAAACCTGGGCAACTGGGTCTAGGTGTGCCTGCTTGAACCGCGTGGCTGGACAAGACAACCTCCAGATATTCTTTGCAATCTCAAGTATTTTATGATACTCTGATTCTGAGGAACTGGGCCTTTTGGGATTGGGTTCAACCTACAGATTCAAACTAAATATTTCTTCTGTGACACCAGAACTCACAGACTAAGGCACACCTACAAGTGATGCAGACATTTTTGCTCTGCCTTCCAACAAAGTAACAAATGCATAGAAAAAAATTCTCTAGCTGTCTCTCTTTCAAGTCCACAGTAACCTATGTCTCAGGAATCCCCAGCTCAATCCTATATAATTTGAGTTTTTAAAGTAGACAGCATCTACTGCAAGATTTTAAGATTTATTATTTTAACAAATTTAAAAGTTTAATTTTTTAAAATGTGTTATTATTTTTAGCATCCATATGTTACATAGAAAACCAGACTTGGGACAAAAAGATTGGGAAGATATTTATGTAAGCTCAGCAGGACTGGAGCATTGGCTCAGCTAACTGTATCTTGCCTCTGCAATGAGAAGGGCATCTAATCTATTAAATTTCTGGCAGGAGTTGGACACTATGACCAGCTGTCGCTTGTCTCTATGAATATTAGTACATTCTCCAAAGGTTTAAGTACACTGATTTTCAGTTTCCTTCTGGTATAAGCAGAATGCTAAGACCCTGCTCCACTGCCACTGGATGGGTGCAAAAGGAAGGTACTGGGTTTGTCTGAAATGAAATGATGAAGTTAACTGGCTTCACAGCAGCCCGTAAGGTGCTGTGTTTTGCCTTTGTGGCTAAAAGCGTTTGTAACATGCCAGTATTTTGGCTACTGCTGACCAGTACTTGTATAGTGTCAGGGCTTTCTCTCTCTCTCTTCCCCACTGCCTAAAGGCCACTGGGCTGACGGTGGGTTAGAGGCTGTATGGGGACACAGCTGGGACAGCTGACCCCAACTGACCAAAGGGATATCCCATACCATATTACATCATACTTAGTGATAAAAGCAAGGGAAATAAAGAGGAAGCAGAGGACATTCAAAGTTATGGCATTTGTCTTCACAAGTAGCTCAAGTAGCTGTTATTTGTGACAGAGACCTACTCTTCAGGAGATGGCTGAATACCATCCTACTGATGGGGCATAGTGAATGAATTCGTTATTTGGCTTTGCTTGCACACGCAAGTTTTGTTTTACCTGTTAAACTCTTTACTTCAACCCACAAGTTTTCTCAGTTTTACTTTGCCAGTTCTTTTCCCTGTCCCACTGGGAGGGGTGAGTGAGTGGCTGTACGGGGCTAAGCTGCCAACCAAGGCTGACCCACAGCTTCCCAAATTCAACCAGTATCTGTGCTGAGGCCCTGCTTTCCAGAAAGTGTCAAGACATTTACCTGCCAACGAGAAGCAGTGAATGAATTCCTCTTTTTGCCTTCCTTGTAATGCAGGCTATATTTTTCTTACAAAACTGTTTTTTATCTTGACCCATGGGGGATTTTTTGCATCTTATTTTCCTCCACCCATCCTGTTGAAGAATAAGAGTGAGAGGTTGACTGCATGGGCACATGGCAACTGAGCAGGTCAGGCTGCCACAGGACATAAAATCTCTCATCTATCATGTCTCTGAAAGCATTTTTTAAGTACAGGTATACTTTACCCTCCCAAGATAATTTGGAGTTGTTCCTGTACATCCACTTCAAGCTCTTACTACATAGCTGTACAGTATCTTCTTCTCAGAGTTGCCCAGATACTTTACCTATTATGCAAGGACATTGTATTTCCCATGGCAATATTGTCACATGTACTAACTTAGCTACTGATTCATTAAATCTCTCTTTAGAATGAAGAATTATCTTATGTCTATCTAATCACCTAAATAATTTCCTATAGCAGCACGATCCTTTCTTTTACAAATTTAGACCCCTGTTATTTTACAACAGGTCAAATGAGGGCAATTATTTTAGAGCAACTATTTTCACCATGCAGGAGATTTTTTAAAAGTATTTCCTTCAAAATACATTTTTTAATCTGGTATCATGTGGGTTTAAGTGTGATACAGAATGGATGTTACAAAGTGTACTGCCAGTAGGCAAGATACGTGTTTTCACAAACTCAAATTAGAAGGATTGACAGGTCTCAGCAACTTCCTTACCTGTTACTCTCTAAGGTTGTGTTGAAAAGGAGTCTGTAACAAGCTGATCTCTGAAATACCATGACCAGAGGGCATATTTCCTTAAAGGATTAAGATCTGATTGTTCGGCTGAAAACACGTGGAAGAGATATATGTAAAGAGAGATATATAAAAGATCTTTCTTTGACAATTATGTTCTCTATAAATCAATAAGATCTATCAGTTCTGAAACTAATTTTATTGTTTTCCTTTCACACATCTAGATTAAAAAGGAAAATATTCATCCTCATTATCTCCTCAAAATATTCCACAGGGGTCTTCAAAAGATTCTGCTATCAAGACCTAAAACTACAATATCAGGAAAACTATCCCTGAGGAGAAACTTTAATTTTGAGAAAGTATATGACTGAATACCCTCTTCTTTATAGATAAACCCTTGACGGGAGCTATGGTGATCTCAAACAGAACAAAAGGCCAACCAAATTCTTTTCCTCCAGATTTATTTCTTAACTACCTTTCAGTCAGAGTGTGCATTACAATTGTCAGGTGGCTCCAGTCACACTGTTATGAACTCAAACTTTCATTACATCAAAATGTAAAAAGGTCACAAAGTCATCCACTCCTCAGATGCAAGCCTAAGAGGAGACCCAGCTCTTCACATTTGTCAATAATGAATAGTTTCAGTCCACATACTTTCTCTCAAATTGGAATTTTGTTTTCCATCTGTAGGGAAATGCACTAATCTGTCTACTGGATAAAGTGAACGATATTTGAAAACTCTCTAGAAAGCCTGATAGCCAGACATCATCTCCTGCAAATCTCCATCTGATGATATTATAGTTTGTAGCATATTTAGGGGCTGAAACATACATAAAGGAAGAAAAGATCATTGGTTTAACCTTGTACATAGCATATAGCCTTTTGAATTACTGTAAATCAGGATTAAGATAACAGCATTTCTTCTTTCATTTATACAAAGCAGTGTTGTTTCTCCATTAATAACCAGCATCCTTAGTTCCATAGAAAAATGCAGTTCAAGTACATTAATCTTATTTTGATTTTTAATCATCTTTGAATCCTCCTCTCAGTTATGAGGTTTTCATTAAGACCAGAAAATCCTGTTTTCATAGCAGTTCTAGCTCAAGAAATCACACATCAGTATTTGCATGCTTTTTTTAACTTTAAACAAATTTTATGACATTTTTACTACATTTATCCCTAAAGCAATATAAAAATATAATATTAAAAATAGCCTCTTTAAATTGCCTTATTTGTATGATACACATTTAACATTAATCCATTTCCAGGATACATTGAGGGATAATAATAAGAAACATGAGTTTTATATTAAGACTAAGAAATTGTATATTTTCTGAGGCCATCCTCAAATTCCTTAGAGTTCTCATGTATCTTTCTGTCTGTGTAAGTAAAGCACATTTTCTCTATTCCCTCAGATACAGACATCAAAAAATATTCAAATACTTGCTGCATACATAATCTTATTTGAAAAACAAGAAGATTAATTGAAGGAGAGGGCTGGTGTGAGTTTTTTTTTTTCTTTTTGGTTTACATGTATCACTGGAGATGCTGTCTGCAGAAAGGAGCATTTCAGGAAGAATCCCGTCTCACACAGGAAATTTATTCAAATATATTTCAGATCTTTCATAAGATAAATTTGGTCCTCAAATGGGAAAGTAACTTTAAGAAGCAAGCTCATACATTAAGTTCATATGTATTTCAGGGAACTTTCTGCACCAAATCACAGGAATTCATTTCATTCTATCTCTTGGTCGGCAGTTTCAGCATTTGCTCATTTTTCTCTTCACCCAGACTCTTCTGTTTTTTGATGGAAAATTCATTCTCTCTGACACTGAAAGGTTAAGAAAATAAAAGTGAAAACTTAGTTTTTATATTGATTCATAGCAAACTGAAGTATCCTTCATCAATTAATTGAAAGACAGTGCAGTATGTGAAGTCCACCAAACCTTAAATTGTTTTCATATCTCCTTACAGACTTTTACTTCAGAAGCTTGACAGGCTCATTCTGTCCTTTCACCTGACTCCTTATTTGTCACACATTTTCCATAATGAGCTGTGGCTAATCCAGAAGGGAGACCATGACAGAGTTTTGGAAATGAAGTCTGGCTTTCTAAAATGTAGTAAACATGTAAAACTGCTTAAATAGTAAGTTTCCTGTACTGCTCCACACACACAAACCTGGACTGCTTGAAATCAATTAAAGTTTTCCCACTGTGTTCAGTGAAACCATTCTTCAGAAAAATCTACAATCTTTGAGTGATTTTTGTCGAAAGGGAGGTTCCAATGACATCGTCAATCTGTGTAAGCTGCAGGGGAACGCTTGCCTTGGTGCCTTCATGCTCACGTTTTAATCAGAAAATATCAGCCTCCTGGGCTTACAGGCAAGCTTCAGCAATGTTAAATTCAAGTATATTTCACTGAAGAAGGACAAAAAAACCCATGTAATCTCTGTATTTAATATAATATAGCTGAGTCATTTAAAATCAAAAGTATGTGAATTGTGTGAATTTAGATCTTGGAGAGAGATGACACTTAAGAGTGTGAATGTTAACATATGTCACTAATATTTCATCTTCTAATGTAGTTTTCTGAGACCTGGAAAAAGATGATGGGGGATTTATGGGTACAAAACATATAATTATACTACTACTACTAAAAAAAAAAAAAACTTTAACAGCACTTTTATATTTCTTTAATCTCATTTGCGTGCATAAAGAATATGCATAGATATAATTTTATGAATGGACAATTAACCTTAAATTCTATATACTGTTATTGCAAAATATCATTACTGTTTTTCTGCCACCATGGTAAGAGTATAAACGAGATAGCTTTCAAATGTGGATTGTTTTCTATCCCTTTTACAATACTTAGATTATTAGAGCTATTTCTTGTCATAAAATAGATGTTGACTGTATCTCTGAGGATATGCTTTTGGTGGAGATAAACCATATCTGTTTATCAGTTAAATGGCTTCTAGGGAAATATCACAGACCAATAGTTATTCTGAGAATACATTTGTTCCTGTAGCTCTTTCAAACAACATCTGTTGTTGGGAAGAGGAATATGGCTTCATGTTTTGGTTACATGGCTGAGAACAAATCTGTTTAATTGCATAAAAGATGGAAGCTGTTCTGCACAGAAAACTAAACTACTGTTCTATAATTAATCTGTACAGGAGACTTTTCCATACAGTGGTGACATAATTAAGCAGCTAAATTTATCAACTTACTTTGTCGTATGGGAACTTTTATACCACAGTATGGCCCCTTCTTTTGTGGTTTATTTTACACTGTTTCAAAGGCAACAAAAAGTAAAGTTAAAGGATCTTTTTTTACTTTGACAACGTAAAAAAACAGTGTGTTTGGGAGGGGCATTGTTGATTTTTGTTGGCTGGTTCATTCATTTGTTTTTAACTGAGAAACTGTGAAAGCCTTCTATAGCATTAGAGGAGATCTAATAAACTTTAATAATAGTATTTGTCAAAGTATTTTACATAACTTGTAGAGATGGAATCAACATACAAAACTTTCATAAATCCTAAAGATCGATTAAAGTTTCCCTGTATATGATTCCTACTATTTGGTTTTGTTTATAACTGAATGAGTAAAAATCAGAAAGAACAATAAAATCAACACAGATTGATACCATTCACTAAGACCCACTGGCATGCTACAGTCCTCACATATGCCACTGAGCTTTTGTTGATTCCCAGTGGAGAGGCTACAGGAAAAGAGCTCCTTGCAAACACTCCCCAGGCCATTCCCACTCTCAAACAGTGCTCTGCTCCTCTTAGAGAGAGCAAACCCAGGCAGCACCAGGCCAGGAGGCTTTCCAAGAGTTTAAGAGTACAACTGTCTGGCAGAAATAACTGACCTTGAGTGATGAGGTAAATTTCCTGGCACTGCTTAATTTATAGGCAGTGGAGCCTTGGAATGCCTTTTGCGATTGCCTAAGAACAGGAACCTAGTCTCAAATATGGGACAAGTTCAGCCCCTTAGTTACCCTCACTCCTCTGCTTTTCTCCAAGTGTCTTGGCTTATGGTTAGGCAGCAGTTGTATATCACACATTGCATCTGTCACGTCACAAGGAAAAAATGAGAATGAGGCCCAGGGGACAGCACAGTATGTGAAGCCAGTGGAAAGGTTAATGTGATTCACCTACAGAATGCAGAAATTTGCTCTGATTTCGAGGTGAAGGAAGGATTTTTTTTTTCCTGTTTGGCCTCTTTTGCAGCATGTTCGTGAAAACGGCATGTTCTGTTGCCAATATTGTGAAGTTCATAGCTGCATACAAAGTTTAAAAGATATTTTATCCCTGAAACAGTTAAAATGAAGTATCTCCCTATTTCTTAAAGCTAGACATCTCACTGTTAATGAAAATTACAAGGCACTTTAGCGTGATAAATAATACATGACAAGGTGTGTGTTACTGTGAGATAACACACATCTCAGAGGCACGGTGACATATGCCTTGAAGTGTCTTTGTGCAATTATAAAATGGCTCAGAGTTAGAATTTTTCAAAAAGAAGATTCACATGTTCACAGCTGTCCAGAAGAGAAACATAACTAATTTGTTACTATAATGATTACTGGCAGATTTAGGAGGCGAAATATAATATTAATTTAATATTCTGATAATTTTCCTTGTTTTCTGACACAAGCACTACATTTATTGTTCTATGGTACTGGACTCCTGCCAAGGTCTCTGTTACAACAGTCTTAAACAGTACTATAGCTGGTATTAGCAATCTGTAGTGAAATGTGTCCTACAAGCAAAAATATTTAATTAACTGATTCCAAATTTCTTCCAATTGGGCAGTCACAGTTTGATTATTCTGCATTCATCAGCCTAGGAATGAGTTCCAGATTTGGAACTCTCGGTTTCTTAAAGGTCAAGGATAGAACCCCTAAACTTGTGTATGTTAGCATAGATGGAAAAGGAGAATTTTATTGCTTGAAGCCACTAATTTGCACTTTGTATAGGTAGTGGGAAGTGGTTAGGTTGTGCCTCCTTGAAAAATATGTAAGGAAAAACAGGAGAAATGACATGGCAGAAAATTAATCCTCTCTTCCCCCTCCTCCTCTCCTTGCCTTCAGGGACTGCTGGGGGAATAAGGAGCCAGGTGTTGAATGTCTGTTCCTGCTGTGCTCTGGGAGTATTTCTGCAGTAACACCTTCAACTCTCAAATAAGCCCTCCACATAGAGATACAATTGTTATGTATTAGAATGCTAGACACAAAATGCTACACATATTAACAAGACTTTTTATTATAATGTCTAGTATGATTGCCTGTCCGTGTTGCAGGATGTCCCATTATTCTCTGCATCATTTTTTTAATGGTATTCTAGTTACAGCAACCTAGACGTTTCTTAGTTCTTACAAAA
The DNA here is from genome assembly GCA_013399365.1 of Pampusana beccarii. Taxonomy (NCBI): domain Eukaryota; kingdom Metazoa; phylum Chordata; class Aves; order Columbiformes; family Columbidae; genus Pampusana; species Pampusana beccarii. The sequence continues at coordinate 55,920 of VWYH01008678.1, forward strand.
TCACTAGACAAATTACACAAAAAAAATAGATCACTTACTGGTTTCTAACATTTACTCTAAGATGCTAACATCTACAAACAGTTCATCAAAGCTAACATTTAATTCTCACATTTTCTGCTAATAAAAGGAAGGGGAGCTGGGGATAAATACATCATTGTGGTATATTTTTTGACTGTCTTAGCGATTTCTAGGTCAACATTTTTAGAAGGAGCACCTTTTACAACATGTCTCTTTTTGTTTCTAGTATTGTTGACTTCAGATAAACAGATAAGCCTCCACTAGCAATAATTACTGCATGTAAAGGTTTATAAAAACTTGAAAAGTCACTGTACCTATCAATCAGTTGGGACTGTGAGAGAACACATTGACATTTATAATACACCCAAACCAGACACAGTTCCTATAGAGACTATGCATGTGTTTTAATAGTGTGAAGTCCTTTATAATACCCTAACACGAAACTTTGTATGAAATAAACATACTTATGGCTTGCATAAGAAAATCTGACCCTGTTTAATATGTAACTATTATGCTGTATTCATCTCCTTCCATGTTCACTGTGATATAGTTGGTTTAATTCTATTGGAAATATTTTTGAAATATCTTTTGCTTGTTACTGAAGTACACAGAAGTCACATTCTCATCTTTATATTCCTTCTGTACTTGTGATTTCACATACCTCCTTGTATATTGCCACCCCTAACGCCCAGACCAGTTTATAGCTAGTGAGTAGAGCACAGAATGAAGTAGATTCTGCTGTTTCTCATATGCAGTTTTTACTCACTGAACTGCTATGCCAGTCATGGGTAAGAAGTTGTTCTAGGACAGGATGGGAGGTCGTCACAAAAATGTTTGAGTGCAAACTGCAGTCTGAGGTCTCTGTTTCTTCTGGGATTGGCTACACAGGACCAACGTTTGCAATCGCTGCTTGTGAGTGGGCTGAGTATCGGTTTCAAGGGTTTGTTGAGAGATTGCATTGTGTCTCTCACTTTGTATTCCTTTTATTGTTGTTATTGTTGTTGTTTATCTCTTCCTTTGCTGTTCTGTTAAACTGCTTTTATCCCAACCCACGTGTTTTACCTTTTGTTTCCTGGTTCTCTTCCACAGCTCATTGGAGGGGGCCAAGAGAGAGAAAGCAGTACATCGTTGAAGTTGCCAGCTGAGGCTAAACCGTAAGAAACACATTCTCTTTATTTTATTCATAGAAGGATGTCTACCCAATGCTTGAGACTCAGGAAAGTTTAAGTCAGGAAAAATAAAGCTCTCTGTACACTACTATATCCAAGTTATTAATAGCACAGTTTGAAAGACAGTAAAAACAACTGTCCAAGGGAATATGTGTCTGAAGATTATAACTTACAGCAATATTTGCTCAGAGGGCATAAGAATCTTTACCAAAAAAAAGCAGAATACTGAAATTAGGAGACAGGTAATATTCAGGATATTGGTCACTACAGATTGGGGGTCTCTTTTTCTCTAATGCAGATCCCAGTATAATCTTTAATTTATTAGATTATATTTAGCGTGGACTCATTAAATTAAGTTACATATACAATATGTTATTAATCTAAGTCTGAAACAACAGTTCATTTAACACTTGATATTGTTTGTACAAGAATAAAATTTAGTTGTGAAAAATATGACTGGGAAACAACATAGGCCATGCAATACTTAGCCTATGTACTTAACATACAAATCTAAGCACTCCAAACCAGGAGGTTTTATGCACCATTGCAAATCATCCTTGCAGCAAACAAAAATTCTGAGCTGGCAAAGCAGCCACTTTAACAACTTGATCAATGTACCAATAATAAATTATGCACACAAGTCAGCTTCCAAATCTTAACTGGGAAAAGTCTTATATCAATCTAAATAGCATCTCAGACATAAACTGACTTTTTAGAATCGAGGTACTGTGTTTTGTGTATTGTTAGTTTAAAAAAAATAGCAAGCTTATTGAACCTTGACTACACTGAAATCAATGTTTGTAAATCCATCTGCTATGTACACACCACATGTTAAAACATTAGCATGTTCAATAGGATAATAGATCAGATATAAATCTGTTTAATGTAAAAGCATGGTTCTGTCACATTGAACAGGCCTAATGGACTTTGTATGAATCAGGACAGAATTTCTCTTAATTAAGATTGCTATTCCATTGATATTGGATTTTTATATTATTCAGAGTGCAGTAATAATTACCATATATGAATGCTATAAAGGAAAAAATAATGTATTAAGAAATTAATATTTCGGTTGTAAATGCCACAGTCTTTCATTGTAAACTTAATGCTGAGTTTGCCCTGTAGGATCCTTTACAACTTGGTCAAAGTAGGTTGAAAACTTCTTTAAGTCAAAATACCCTGCCCAAGCATAATCAGAAGCTAATCAGAGAGGGAACTCAGAAGAGTGACCCCAGTGAGCAGTCCTGTTGCCAACAAGGTTACAAGATAGAAGTGATAATTTAAGTCCTGCTCCGAGCTATTATTTGATATTTTTTTTGAATGTTTCCTGTGACTCTCCTTTCTTTTGCACCTACACGACTCTTGGCCACACAACTCTGCTAGATAACAGAAAACCTTCAAACCAAATAGCTCAGTTTCTGCCTGACCACATAGGTGACCTCTGCTTCTGATGGTAACTTGTATTGTTTCAGATAGATTACTACAAAAATGAAGCAACGTCATTCTGACGTTTATTCAGAATGAACAGACAGCCTCTGTCAGCTCAAAATGGATCAGAGTGCTCAATGTCCATGAAGACAGTATACACGACTGACACTTGAAACAAGATGTAGAGCTACTATGAAAAGGTATTTGGTGAAGTGAGAGATTTCAAAAGGTATTTAGTCCACTGTTTAGTAGGAATACTCCACCAGTAATCTCAATATAGCAAAGGAGCACTGTTGTATCAAGTTTATCCAACCATAAATAAAAGAAAATGAAAGTTAATGTAATTTTTTTTTCTTCTTCTCTTTTCTTGATCTTTGACCACTGACCTATGGGCATATATTGCTCTTGTCAGACTAACAGATAAGTACAGGAAGCATCTGTAAATTAGAAAGCTTGAGATACATCAGATCTGCTGTTTCAGGAGACAATTTGTTAATATAACTGTCAATTTGTTAATTTAACTCATCACAGAGCTGGCATTGCAATGTAACTGAAAAATTGATAGCTTTATAGAATTTCATCTTGGGAAAAGCTTTTCAAAAATGTGAAAATGTAAGCCATATGATTTTAATTAGTCACAAGTTTTATCCCTTTATTTAACAGGGTAATCATATTAACAAAATTTATACCTTATTCAATTGATTTTCAGGAAAGACTCCATTTCCAAAATATTGTCTCTGAAAAATTAATCTTAAAGTACAGCAAATAATGCTTGCAAAAATTATATCGCAGGCTAGAGCTAGCCGTATGAGTCACATACCCCTCAAATTTCACATGTTAATTTCCATCACATTCACTTAGAGTTTGTGATCAAAGTAGACACACATATTTCACGTATATGATTCTAGATAGACTTAACAGGGCCAATTAAAGCTAAAAGCTCTTTGATGCTAGAATCCACATGAAGAAGGCAATGTTACGTACCAAACCTTATTATGAGTGAAACATATATACAGAGCCTGGAATTTATTACTAGTCCAATTAATGTCTTAATAATTTAACTGTCTAAATTATCTAATTAATATGGAAAAGTTTTGTACTAAAATAGCTAAATTGCTATTAAAAAAATTCCTGTGACTCGCCCCTTTTCCTAGTGTTTTGCCCATCTTTCCATTATCCCCAGTGCAAGGCTGACAGTTTCAGTCTTCTTCAGAAAGAAAGAGGGAAAGATTCAAACAAGCATATTTGCTGGGAGGAGCATGATGTTTATGTTAGTACCACTTCTTTCTCAACATTAGATCTGCTTGGGACTATTTTATTTTTGTTAGCACAGTCTGCTCCCTTCTCACTGGTTCCCAGAAAGACTTTTATAATTAGAATCATAGAATAATAGAATGTCCTGAGTTGGAAGGGACCCACAAGGATCATGGAGTCCAACTCCTGTCCCTGCATGTGACAACCCCACAGTTCACACCATGTGTCTGAGGGTGTTGTCCAGTCTCTTCTTGAACACTGTCAGGCTTGGGGCCTTGACTGCCTCCCTGGGGAGCCTGTTCCAGTGCTCCACCACCCTCTGGGTGAAGAACCTTTTCCTAACGTCCAACCTAAACCTCTCCTGGCACATCTTCCTGCCATTCCCTCATATTCTGTCATTGGCCACTAGAGAGACGAGACTGGTGCCTGCCTCTCCTCCTACCGTTATGAGCAAGCTGTAGACCATGATGAGGTTTCTCCTCAGTCTCCTCCAGACTGAATAAATGAAGTGACTTTAGCCGCTTCTCATACAGCTTCCTCTCCAAACCCTTCACTAACTTTGTAGCCCTCTTCTGAACACTCTCCAGTAGCTTAGTATTTTTTGTACTGTGGCGCTCAGAACTGCACACAGTGCTCCAGGTGAGGCCTCACCAGTGCAGAGCAGAGCAGGACAATCACCTCCTTTGCCTGGCTGGCAATGCTGTGCTTGGTGCACCCCAGGACACGGATGGCCCTCTTGGCTGCCAGGGCACACTGTTGGCTCATGTTCAACTTCTAGTCAACCAGAACCCCCAGATCCCTCTCTACAGAGCTGCTTTCCAGCGTCTCGTCCCCCAGTCTATGTGTACAGCCAGGGTTGCCATGTCCCAGATGCAAAATCCGGCACTTGTGCGTGATGAAATTCATGTGGTTGGTGATTGCCCAGTTCTCTAATTTTTTCAGATCCCTCTGCAGGGCCTCTGTGCCCTTGAGAATGTCAACAGCTCCTCCCAATTTTGTGTCATCAGAGAATTTACTTAGTATGCCCTCGAGTCCTGTGTCTAAGTCATTTGTAAAGACACTGAAGAGCGCTGGCCCTAAGATGGATCCCTGTGGAACCCCGCTAATGACTGGGCGCCAGCCTGGCATAACTCCATTTACTATAACACTTCGAGCCAGACCCATCAGCCAATTGCTCACCCACTGCATTGTGAGTTTATCCAGCTGTATGCTGGACATCTTGTCCTGGAGGATACTGTGAGAGACAGTATCAAAGGCTTTACTGAAATCCAAAAAGATCACATCAACAGGCTTCCCCTGGTCAACTAGGTGGGTAATGTCACAGAAAGATATTAAATTCGTTAAGCAGGACTTTCCCCCATGAACCCATGCTGACTGGGACCAATGACTTCATTGCCATTCAGATGTTTTTCAATAACTCCCAGACCAATCATTTCCATGATTTTTCCAGGAACAGAGGCTGACAGACCTGTAGTTGCCAGGGTCAACCCTGTGCCCTTCTTGTAGACTGGGACAACGTTTGCCAGCTTCTAGCCATCTAGGACCTCTCCAGATTCACAGGAGAGTTGAAAAATCATGGAGAGAGGTCTTGCTACGATGTCAGCCAGCTCTTTAAGCACCTTTGGATGAATCCCATCAGGTCCCATCGACTTGTAGGGATCTAGCTGGAGTAGCAGTTCCAGATTGACTGGGAGTTTATTCGTGCAACCATGGTTTTCTAACCCAGGGCTATAGGGGTCCTGAAGTCTATCTTCAATGTTGAAGAACGAGGTGAAGAAAGNTGGGCCAAAGTTATTTCTAGTTTGCTGTTTGCCTTTAATATACTTTAAAAAGCCTTTTAAATTGTCCTTCACAATACTGGCCAGCTTCAATTCTAATTGAGCTTCGGCTGCACGAATTTCCTCACTACAGTGCTGAGCAGCATCTCTGTAGTCCTCCCATGTTGCCTGACCTTGCTTCCACTGGCCATACAATTTTTTTCCCCCCATATTTCAAGAGGAATATCCCTGCTCAACCAAGCCAGCTTTTTGCCTCACCTGCTAGATTTTTGGCATTTTGGAATTGCCCGGTCCTGTGCTTTTAGTAGGTGGTACTTAAAAAATGACCAACACTGATGAACCTGAACACGTTCAAAAGCTTCTTCCCAGGGAATCTTACTAAGTAGTTCTCTGAACAGCCTGAAGTCTTCTCTCCTCATATCTAATGTTAAGATTCTGCTGGCAGTTTTCCTCCTATTAGCAAAGATCTTGAACCTAACTTCTTTGTGGTCACTGTGGCCAAGGGAGCCACAAGTTGCCACTTCTCACATTAGACCGTCTCTGTTAGTGAGAATCAAATCTAAGAAGGCACCTTTCGTGGTCAGTTCCCTTGGTATATGCATCAAGAAGTTATCATCCAGATGCTTTATGAGTCTTCTGGACCTGTTGATGCCAGCTATGTGATATTTCCAGTTGACATCTAGCAAGTTGAAGTCCCCCATAAGGACAAAGGCAGATGACCTGGAGGCTTCACTTAGATCCTTAAAGAATAACTCATCAGAATTGTCATCCTGGCTGGCTGGCCTACAGTAGACACCCACAACAACATCCACTTTATTTGTCTGACCCTTATTCCTTACACAGAGGGTCTCAACTTTGCCATCGCCAGCTGCCAGCTCCATGCAATCCAGCCCCTCTGCTATACACAGTGCCACTCCTCTGCCTGTCCTACCCTGCCTATCCCTTCTGAATAGCCTGTAGCCATCCATCATGGTGCACCAGCCACAGGATTCATCCCACAAAGTTTCACTAATGCCAGTTATATCATATGCCTGGGACTGGGCCAAGGCTTCTAGTTCATCTTGCTTTTTCCTCACACTGCATGCATTAGTGTAGAAGCACTTCAAGTGTGGTTGATTGTGCCCTTCACCTCGTGGCACAGTGTGAGGAATCTCACTGTCAAGCATCTCCTTGAGCTTTGGTGTGCCATCCCGCTGCTCGACGCTGACTGGCCTGGTACTGCCCCCTTCCAATCTAGTTTAAAGCCCTATCAATCAGCCTTGCTAGCCCCTGAGCAAACACCCTTTTCCCCTTCTACGAGAGGTGCACTCCATTGGGTGTCAGAAGACCTGGCAAAGGACTGACCATCCCACGGTCAAAAAATCCAAAGTTCCATTGATGACACTAGTCACATACCCATGTGTTGATTAGTTGGGCCTGCCTGTTCCATTCTGTATTCCTGCCCTCTACTGAAAGGATAGAGGACAAAACCACCTGAGCACCTGAGCCATTGATCAACTGTCTCAAAGCTCTGAAATCCATTTTGATTTGCTTAATACTTCTTTTTCCTGTCTCTTTCCTGCCAACATTAAAAACCAATAGCAGGTAATAGTCAGAGGACCTCACCAGCTTGGGGAGTTGTTAAGCCACATCTCTTACCCTGGCCCCAGGGAGGTAGCAGACTTCCCTGTGGGTTGGGTCAGGTCGGGATATCAGGCCCTCTGTTCCCTTCAGAAGTGAGTCGCCTATGACAATTACCCATCTTTTTTTCTTTACATGTGAGGTTTTAATGGGTTTGCTATGTTTCATGTGTGGTGTAGGTTACTTTGAGGACCCCTCCTTCCCAGAAAGGCCTTCATCAGCAGCATCAGCTGCTTGCCCATCCAATTCCAGGGCCTCATACCTGCTGTATACAGGCACCTGGGAAGGTGGGGCAGGCTGAGGGTGTGTTTGCTTGCTGCCCCAAGTAGTAACCTGTTTTCATTCTTCCCCATCTTCTGGATCACCTCTTTCAGCCTGGTGGCGAGAGGGTAGGGGGTCCTTTGTATCTGGTGCCATGGTCAGCTTCTGCTCCTGCCTCAGGGATGGCAGACTGTGACTCCACCAGTCAGTCTCCTTTTCTGACTCCATAATGCTCCTCAGCCTTGACACTTCTTCTGTGGGCACATCGCCCACAGGTGAGCATGCTGCTACCATCAGTCCCCGAGCAGAAACTCAGGCACACACTGCAGCCTGGGACCTGGACAACTGCAACTTCCCTCCCGAGCTCAGTCTGGGTGGCTGCATCAGTTCTTGCAGCCAAAGGGACTGTGAGGGATGCTGATGGCACAGATCTTCTCTGGGTGGATACCAGGCCACCTTAGGTCCTTGCTAGTGGGTTGTAGCCTAGTAGCCTCCACATGAGGTGGCAGGATCCTCCCTGCCAGCCTTTCCATGTGAACTGCCACACTAACTACCTCACCCCTGTTGCCTGTGCTCCCTAGGGTCCTTTCAAATCTCCTGGTAACACCCCTGCTGCAACAACCTCTCTCCTGAGATCAGCAGGTTTCTGGGCAGTTCCTCTGCCCATCCGTGGTTTTGGCTGGCTCCTGTTCTTCCCCTCTTGCCTCCTTGATCTGTGCTCTGCAGCAGAACTTACCGCAGCTGTCCCTGTGCTCCTTGCTCACTTGTTGCTGACTGAGACTGAGACAGTTCCCCCAGTCCTAAATCTCATAAAGGGTATTTTGTCATGTATTAACTATCTAGGTCTGCCAGACTATTACCATTAAACATATTTATAGAGGCTAAGCTAAAACAGGTGAGAAGATATTAATCTGATGACTAGACAATTTTCAAAACAAGTGAGAATTAGCTCAGGCGAAGCAAGTTCAGAAATCCTTGAGACCTCACAATTCCAGGTTCATAGACCCGTAGCCTTTTGTTAGTAAGGGCAAAATCATATTTATTTGACTCCAGCAGCATGCTCCCCTGATGACGTCGTAAGTTAAAGAGAGTTCTAATAAATTTATGATGCCAGATGCTACCAATTTCTCTGTGCTTCAGTGTCTTATCTTCTAAATGGGGATGTTGGTACTGCCTTACCTCAAAAAGTTATTATAGATTAAAATGACGTCATCTATGATAAGAGCCTTATGAATGTATATAATAAATATCTAACTTAGGAAAGTCAATTAAATAAAAGCAATGCACACAAACAGAGTTATAGTCCTTTCAAGTGCACATCTCAGGAAGGATGACAACCTCTTTCAGGGTGACATCATCCTACAGTGAAGGCAGGGGAGGTACCGAGAAGGGCAACTAGAGCAGCCATAACGATGGAGTAGCTGTCTTACGAAGGGAGGCTAACAAAGCCAGGACTCTGCAGGAAGGGGTAGAGAGAAGGGAAGGGATGTGACGGGAAGGGAAGGGGAGGCGAGGCGAGGCGGGGCGAGGCGAGGCGAGGAGGAGGCAGAATTTACTGAGATTTACAAAATCAAGGATTCAGTAGATAAGCTGAAAGGAGGACTCTTGTTCTCCAAATCCTAGGATACAGGATCTAAGAGGCACTTTATAAGACCAATTGGAGATTTGTTTAAAATCAGCAAAAGAAAGTACTTCTCTACAGAGCAGGTGATGTATTTCTGAAGCTTTATGTCACAGGAGGCTGCAGAGGCACACATTATCTTCAGATTCAAAAAGGGACTAGAAAAAATTGTGGGCGAGTCCCTAAAAAAATCTAGAAATTACTAAGAAGAGATATACTCTCTAAAATCCGTAAGATGGCACTTCTGGGTGCTAAGGGGCCACAAAAAAGGGCCAAGCTTACATTTTCTATTGCAAGGGTCCAAGGTGGAATTCAGGCTAGGCAGAGAAGCGATTATGCCTTATATTCTTAGGTACTGTATTGGTAGGCAGGACTGTGTCTTTCTAGCCTTTGTTGGTCTCAGGTATAACATCGAATTCACGTTTGAAATCCAGCCATCTTCTTCACTCCATCTGCTTATTACAAAGGCTATGACTTGGCTATCTGCAGCCAAGTTCCCAAGCTCCTTCAGAACCCCACCAAGCCAGTCATTCCTGTGTATGTCTCATCATGAACATTCATGATGAGTCTTCAGTTCTGCATGTGTGACAACAGAAGCTGAACATGATTTAAATACACACAACTCCAGTGAAGCAAGCCCTCAAAGCTTTCTCTCACATTCTAATCAGGAAAGTTCAAAGAAACACAAGAACAACTGTCATAGGTTCCCTTGTGACAATAAGCTCTATCTTACACATTTTCCCTAGAACGTTCAATTCTTTTCAAACAAGAGGTCTGAAATTTTAAAGAAAATACAGCTATATGATTCAACAAGAAATATTTAAATGCTTTTTTATGACAGTTTAATGTCAGAGAAGTTACTGTAAATTGTCAGAGAAAAGAATTCATGCAAAGCAGAAGCTTTAAATCAAACTATTCAGACCGTTAATCTTACTAAAACTGTATCTTTAAACTCCATGTATATATGTCCTCTTAAAAGCCACCACTTAGGATGATTTTCAGCCAACCTTACCTTCCAAAGGCACATGAGCCCTGGAGGATTACGTTACTATTTTAAATGTAATTTTTCTGATGCTCTTTGTCCTATCTCTTTGTCATAAAACCACCACCTTGCAAAGATAAGAAAAGCACTCAAATGCACAACAAACCAATTTAGTTCAACTAATGACCATAATCTACCTCTAACCTTACCTGTGGAAAATCTTTCTCTTCACAAATCACTGTTACTGCACCACTTTAGGCAAACGGTAGATCAAGCTGCAGATTATATTTAGTCAGGCTTTTATTCCACAAAACCTCTTCACAGAGGTCTCTTCGTTTGGTTAATCAATTTGATTGTAAAATCCTTCCATTATGGACTAAACCAAAAGAAAATGGGACTAAGTACAAATGCACAATACATAAGTTTTCAGGAAAATAAATGCAGGTATTGCATACACTACAGAGAGGAACCACTTATTAGACAAACTGCATTTAAAGTACATGCTAGCCAGCTTAAAACTAGGTAATTAAGGGTTAATTCTCTGTTGGGTTTTGGTGGTTTCTTGAATTTTTTGGTGTTTTGTAGTTTGTGGTGGTTTTTACATTTATTAGTTACCTTCTATGTGTAAAGAACCCAAATTTGGTCCATATTTGTTGCATAACATGCTGTAGCATTTTATGATTTTTCACAACATCACACTTAGTTTTTCCCTGCATAGATAAGATCATAGCAAAGCATCTCATTCTATACTATGAGAGTATCTCAAAATTAACAGTATCTGGAGAGAAGCTGTCTCTTTTTAGTGCCTTGCATACTATTTTGCATTTCGTTATACTGTACTGAGAAAGTATTGTATCTTATTTCTGCTTTCTATAGATGGCAAGAGACTTTTTCTTCAAATTCTCTGAGTCCTTTAGTCAAAAGCAGTATCAACTGAGCATCTACCTACATTTCTGTGCATTTGAAAATTATGCACATATGATTACAGTCCTGTTTATACAACTATTTTACAGTCACATTTTAAGAGGCTTGTAAAGTAGCATTGGAGTTTGTTCTCAAAAATTGTTTCCTCTTTTATACTCTAAATAACTTCCCTCATCTGTTTCATGACAAAAGAATTGCCACTACAGAAATGCCTGATACTTGCCTTCTATCCCTTTCTATCACTGAGAACTTTTATGAGCTAGGAAAAATTAGTTATCGGATTCTTTTTCTTCACAACTGCTTACACGTATAAGAGAACGGAACATTTTAGAAGACAGTAAATTATAATTTGCCGTGTCTGACATCCCAGCTCCTCAACACATTTAATTTCTATGAGAAACAAACTGGCCTCCTGGCCTGCAAGAATCCCAAGCCAAGTCTTCTGGTCATGCAAATCAAACCAATTTTATCTGTCTTGTTTTATACCAGTTTGGAATGGAACTCATAAATTTTGTGTTGGATTAAAGATATGTCAGAAGTGTTCATTATTACTTACATATTCACATATTGCTTTTCATTTACATAACAGAAAAGTTCATGTACTTCACCAAATTTAATAAAGTAAAAAATGTAGGAGTGCTAAAATATTTGCTGATTAGAAAAATATGCTCTAAAGATAGTAGATTACTCTGTGTTTTCTCCTTCACATATTGTACAAGTATCAAACTCCAGCAATTTGGAGCTACTTGGCTTTTAAATTATTACCTTGCAACATATGTGAAGGGTCTCATTTTAAGGTTTCTGATCATCCTTTCTGCAAATGTGATAGTATAATATCAAGGGAGACTGGTCCTTCATTTCCAAGACTTTTTTCTCCTTTAAGCCTACAGTTTTAAACATCTGTGTGCTTCCTGAGTTGCTTACTCTAACCTTTCTTTTTGCAATAGCTATCAGGTATAACGGTGGGGATGTTAGAAATAACAAATTCCCATCCTTTTCAAGGTTAAAAAGAACATTATTTTTTGGCATAATGGCTCAATGAGGCTACTCATATATATATCAGAAAATGACAAATCCTTATTCCCCAAATACTTGCACACACCAATACTTTCAGTGGATTATTTATCTCAACCCTGAGGTGGATTTTTATCATTATTTGATATACCCAGTGGTGGCTGAGAAAATATGAGAATAGTCTCTGTGACCGGAAGAAGGCATTTAGCTGACATACATTCCCAGCCATTTTCTTATATTCGTAAATTTACAGTCATACACAGATACATTCAGCGAAGCAAGTTCAATTTCTGCAGCATGAATAGTGACTAGAAAACACAACAATGGTCTTCAATCTGAAAATAGAGCTTCACTGCACTTCTGTACTGTACTGAAAGCTCACTATAGTGCAGATATCAGTGTGATTTAAACTTCAATTTTCTCTCTGCTCTGCAGTTCAGAAAACTCTTTACCCTTTCCACAATCTTCTTCCAAGACAATATAAGTGGTACAATACTTTTGTGGAAATCAGGGGCTAGTTGCTGACACTTTGAATATAGAAATTAATTAGCATTTCCGTAGCAGTGTAAATAGTAGTCCCCTGAGGCATGCAGTGGAGAAAATTAACATCAAGATTAACAATACACATTACAGACACCAGACTATTATTACACCTTAACGACATGCAAACGAGCAGTCTTTAAGTAGCCAAATATGCTGTGTAATAACAGACTTCTCTGGTCTGTATACTGAATGAGGGAAATACAATGCTTTTTCACACAGACACATAGCATGGTATTACCTAGCAGGCTATCTCGCACGGGAAATTTTCAAAGGGTGTGACTGGAAAGATATGATCCATAACCACAAATATTTCTCAGTCATGTCCAGACTTTCACTAGTCTTTCATTTTTTGTGACCATATGACACATTAATTCAAAACAGTCGTAGTCAGTCTGATGAAATATGTGAACTGATGTTCCAAGATATCCAAATTAATATCACAAATTCCGGTTAATATATCCATCTTTCCTCATTTCTGTAATCTCACTGGGTGCTGGCTATGTTTCAGAGCCAGTCAAAACACTTGCTCCAAATAGGATTTTTTAAATTAACCTACTTTAGTTTATTCACAGCCTGATTAAACAGATAATTAAAAGTTACAGATGCATAGCAGTCCCAAATTACTGTAGCTTGAATGCGTTTATGAGAAAGATTATTAGTCTTTCAGGTGTTGGCAAGGACCCGAGTGGCTATGATGATGAAGATCCACCAAAGTTCAATATTTTGCTGTCTTCAACACATTTTTTATGAATTTCTTTTTCTTTCAATTAATTTAAGCAACGGTAGGAAACCCAGACTACTTGTCAAGCCTGTATGAGGTTAGTAGGCTTTGAGTTTGAGTCATTCCTCATGAAGCTGCACCAAGGAAAAATGTGTGTATCTATATTCGCAGTACAGCCTCTGCAGCTGAATAATTCTATTTAACTCTACAGGAAACTGACTTGTCTTCAAAAATTTCCTACACTCTGCAGACACTTGTTAAGAAATAATGATAGAAAATGGCCTTTATTACTGAAGTTCAAAGACAAGATTCAAAGCAGAGATAAAGTAGGTGACTTCCAATTTTCAGTTTCTGTGAAGCTATCCTACAGAAAAAGCCTGTAATTGGGATCCACAGGATTTTGCTTTCTGCAAAACAGCAGCAGTGAACTTTTGGCACAGACACAGATTTGGACTGACACAAAAAGTAATGTGCTTACAACGCTTTTTAAAATTCATTTGGCATCAGTTGCAAAGCAAAGATTTCTCTCTGCCTACTCTTTCTGAAACTACTGAGTAACCTGGATATTGATTATTTTGATTTCTGAAATGCTCAAACCAAGTGTTTGATTGCCTTATTTAGCTGCGAGCTGATTCCTTTTTTATCTGTTATTCAAAAACTTTTCAAGAATAATAAATACAGAAATGTAAAACTTGAAATGACTGAATGAACCCTTCAAAAGGTTGAATTATATGTCTAGACAACACTAAGTGGTAGGTAGAGAAACTGACTCGGAGTTCTGTCCTTATTACTTGGGCTGTTTTACATGCCTGTGAATTAAATCACAATTTTACATTTAAAAACATAAAATACAAGAAGAAACAGGTAATTAAAAGAGCACATCTGTCAAAATATCTATTTGCCTAGCAATTTCAAATATATGATTCAGAAAACAAGAAATCTCTTGTGGAACTTCATGAATATGGCAAGTTTCAGATTTCACATGCAAACTTTTTTCTACAGGAGGACACAACAAAGTCTTGATTAAATGCAGACTCTAGTGGATTAATTACAAAGGACCTTGTGTAGCCCAGTAGATATTAATAATTTTGCCACCATTAGCCAAAGGCCATGGGCTCTGTATTGATCTGTCAGTGCTGGGTCTCTGGGCTTCACCGGCCTTGCCTGAGACTGATCTAGTTTCAGCTACTTTTGAAAGTGCTAACAATTACTGAGAGTAGCAGTGCCTGTGGGGTCTCCTCCTTTCGTTTAAGTCTGATGAAGCACGGGCCTGACTGGACTGAGGAGTCAGTGGCTGACAAATGGCAGCCCTTGAGGGGAGCTTGGGGCTGTTGAAGGTAACTGTGTCACTCTTTGGCTTTAGCTGGAAGTCTCTGAGAGGATAGCTGGGTCTGTGAGAAAAAAAAATCACCACCACCAACACAACTCCCACATATATAAAAATAGCACAAAGCAAACCCAAGACTAAGAGGAAGAAAACCTCATGATGAACATCATGTATTTCTCAGAGGGAGATACTGAGTGTCATGGAGGCAACACCAAAATCTGATGAAGCAGACAACAAACTCAAAGCAAAATTTATTCTAACTAAAATAGTTCTGCAGAAAATCAAGCTAGAACCAAGGTTTATCGAAAGTACTCAGCACTCTGCCAACATTATAACCACAAGTCTATGATACCATTTGGGAGCTAGTTACACTATGTCCAACACACAAGACACAGGTAACTCCTAAAGCTCCGGGCTGATGATTCGAAGTGCACACTAACTCACAAAGGAGGACTCTCACGGGTAACCCAAAAGATACAATCACTCACCAAGAAGGCAAGGGCACTCAAGGACAGTCCAGAAGACACAATTGCTCACTAAAATGGTGAGGGCACTCAACGTCAACAAGTTTCCTTAGCCGGTGTCCTGACACAAGTTGAGAGTCCCTGACTGCAGACCTGTAGCTCCGAGCAGGACTGACTAACAGGGTATCTGGTGGGCTGCATTTATAACCTGGGTCGAAATCTCATCTGTGATTATATATGGTCAATGGTCTAGAAGCTTCTTTCAACGGAGGTGTCTTGCTGGCCAATAGCCCTGTCTGACAACCGAGGGGCCTTGCCTTTCCTGCCCCCTGACTGAAGAGGTGGGAGTGGTGGGTACATGGCTGCCGTCACTGTAAGGGGTCCATCAGTCAAAAGAAAGAAGGGGAGGATGTACCTGCCACACTGAGAATGCTAATAACTTGACATGGTGCTGCCTCTCATTCTTGAAACAGAGAAAATTTGTCAGTCAAAAGATGGCAAAGAGTAAGCATCCTACCAGAGAAAGGAAAGGCTAGGAAGCTTTTGTGTAACCATTTTCACTGTGCTAATACTGAGGCGTTCCTGTGATTATTAGGCAACTTAGACTAGTGGTGAATTACTGATTCTATGTATATGGTCTTCCTACAGCAAAATTTTGAGTAACAAACGTTGACATTGAGACATGACTAGAGGTAAAGAAAGTGTATTAAAGAGTAAATACACTTTTCCATTGTCAAAATGGCACAGGATCCAGACATAAAGATTTTCTATCATAAACTTAGACATAAAGGCCAAAATACTTAAAGGCTACCCATCATTTTGAATGCCATATTTACTCAATGTCCATTTTGACCTCTTTTAAATGGAAGAATTCTCAAACTATGGAAACTGATCTTTTTTGAGACACTGTAAGTTTGGCAACATCACCTCTGAAATTAGAGATATTAAAGTTTTGAATTAATGGCAAATTTTCTTTGCAAGTTAATGATGTGCCTCTTTGCATACTATCTTATATAAAGATCTACTTTGTGTGTCTCGTCTGCTGGCTTCTCTGCAGCCTGTAAGCCAAGTCATATACTCTGTTTGCAACATAGATTGCAACATAGCTTTTGATTTTCTGTGTGGGAGCAATATGGTACATAACATTAATCACAGATGTGGTGATTTTCTCTTTTTCCCTCATGCTGGGGTCTTAACTCATGAGTCCTAAAGAATAAAATATTGTTTCATTTCTTTGACTGTGGCAAGAGTCAAAAGAGCAATTGCATTTAAAAAGAAAGAAATGGTAAACACAAATTTATTTACAAATTGCTGAACAGTAAGGCAGCAAAAATGCCATGAGAATTCCTTTTCTTGTTTGTCCTCCAGCTTTCTCATGCATCTAGCACTTGTTTGTAACATATGCTGGTTCGACCAGGTTTCAAATATGGCAATCATAATGTCAGGGAAACTGCTTAATACCTTGGCAATCTCACTGCATTCAATAAGAAATTGTTAAAAGCCAAGGTGTCATAAATTATTTTTTGTGAATCCCAGTGAAGTACTGGACTTTATTATAATAACATTGCAATTTTCAATGTTCTTTCCTGCTTTGCCAAAGAATTTTGGAACTCTACAAAACGTTGTTCCTTAACACAGAATGAAGAAATCAACTTCACTAGCTGGATCTCAAAGAGAACTATGCAGTGTGCATGTGGCATTTTCATTCACTCACATGAAGAATGCTACCTTACAAATAGTGTACATTAAATTACATTTTACCTGCTGTGAAGACCTGTGTACTTCTGCAGTGAAATACGTTTTCATTTGGAGGTTGTCAGTTCCTCAAAGGTGAAATTACTAGGCATTGTTCCAAAAGAAATCAATACATAATATCTTGTTAGAAGGCATTAGAAGGGAAAAACAAGTAGGATCGGCAAGCATGTCTTTATGAAGTGTCAGAGACAGGGCAATTCCAGGTTATTTTATTCATGCTATTATTTATTACTATGCTTAATGTAAAAAAAAAATAAACATACTTCCATAAAAGTAAAACATTTATCTGTGCTGATGTCCTAATACTTCAAAGGTAACACATAAAATAAATGAACTCTTAATTTTCTCTTTAAAATTCCACTCCCTACGTGTTGGAAAGCTGAAGTGTGAATGTTATTAATTTCAAGTCTCTTCATGATGGATTTTACTATATTTCTGCAGGTGGAAATACAGTTTCTCCAGCAAACCTGCAATAGAGAGCTTGGATCCTAGATCTAATGTTGCCAATGTTAATCTTAAGTCTGTTATTTCAGTCAAATAACTAAAGCAGTAAATTTTATCTTTTGAATCATGTTGATGCATTGATTCACAAAACCTGGTCACAAAGTATTTAAAGAAGAGTGTCAGAAAGGCAACAGCCTAATTATGGCAAATACATTTATTTCGGTCATTTCTTGTTCCCCTCTGTAGTCCAGAATACTGATCATAAAAGTTGTCATACATACACACACACACAAAAGGCAAAAAAATGTAATACGTATTGCAATAAATCAAGACCAGGCATGTTTAGAGTAATATCCTGTCTCAAGGGGATTAGCAAGTTAGTCCTGCTTTGCACTTGTACTTCATCCCACCATCTGCTATTCAAGTCTTTCCTATTAACTGTGGCCACCAGTGGTTTAATCTTCAGCATCTTTTAAATATTTCAGTAACCTGCCTGGAAAAAAAAAAAAAAGCCACATAACATACATTACAGTATAACACCAATTTCCAGTCCTGTATTTTGTATTTAATAGATCTATCATCAATTAAATAAAGGCATATGCTAGATGAGTTCTATTCTATGACCACATACATTTCTCTGATCTGAATCCATCCATCTGCATTGCTAAAAGGCCATGAAATAGCTTCTTTGATATTTTATTATCACTGAGCTGTGAAATTTAACAGCAGAGTCAGTAGTAGCTGAAATCTCTCTCTTCAAGGAAAAGGACAATATGTAAGATTTAAAACCCAAGTGACAAGATATTCAAAAGTAGAAAATGGATGCTCAGAAAGAAACTTTGTCAGTAAAAACCATTAGTGAAACATGCCAAAATCAAAAGGCTTCCCTTTCAATAGGATACTCTTTTGACAGTTTTCAAATTCCAAGTGCTCGTTTCTTCTTCTGAAAGAAACTATGCTTAATGCAAATGTGTTCTGTGCTCTCTACTCTAACTGAGCAAAACAATCAAGAAGAACATTGCAATTCAGATTCATTCACTTCATCTCCCCATCACTTGCGTAGAGTAAGTGCTGAGGATGTCAGGATTGTCACAAACAAATCTTGTTGTTGTTCATGGAAAACAAGTATTTATAAGAGCAATAAAACTAACTTCAAGAGGCAGGATACAGTAAATGTGCGATAACTTGTGATACCTGAGTGGGTTGTTTTGATGCTTGCAGGCAAAAAGGTGCAGAGAGACAGGGACCTACCAAGGCATGTTCACTTAAATGTGGATTTACCAATAACTTTTAGGTCTAAGGTACTGTTCTTCACTGCTGAAAAGTCCACCCCTGCTGCTAGCACCAACTCTTGTGTGGATCACAGTGCTGCCCCAGCAAAAACACAAAACAAAACTAGAAATCCTAAAAGCAGATCGTGTCACAGTGAGGGACGTTAAAATTGTGAGCTAAAGAAATTATCTGGATTTTTTGGTAAGCTGTTTAAAAAAAAAAAAAAAAAAATCTGTTGCTGGGAATGCAAATGTGTTTTGCGTCCAGACTATCAAATTCACAGATTTAAGAGTACATTTGGAAAATACCTGTTTTCATTTACCTGACATGAAATCCCTGATTCCGAAGTGGCAAATTATGGTCTTAAGAAAAAAAACAACAACTCACTAGTAATTTAGAAGGCTAACATAAGAGCAATTTTTCTTATCAATAAATAACCACAAGTAGAATCCATTCTTTTCCTGGAGTAATCTATAATCGTTTTCAACACGTCTGCAGATGTGGTTTAAAAGCGCTGCCAGAAGGCTGAAGTCAAATTATACCAAAGAGTGAGCTAAGAATGTCTCAGCTGGTACAAATCAAAAGGTATCATGTAAGTATAGTAGAAAAGGTACACTCTGTGTGCCTCTCCTGTGACTCTGTGCCCAGAGATCTAGGTCTTTTTCACTAAGAAACTTAGTCTGTAAGTTAAAAGACAACATCCTTACTCTTAACCTTGAGACTTTATTTCCCATGTCAAAGAAGTCCTCAAAACTTTTACAGTGCTTCGTTAGTTTGTAGGATCCCTTGTAGTTGTACAGCCAGTACTGCTTCATATATTTTTTTTTTTCCAGAAGGTTAGAAAAATGCATCCAAATTACATTTCTTCAGATAATTTTTGTATCATGCCAAATGAGTGAGTTCTTTCAAATAAGGACTTACTCAGGTGACTGATTTGCAGGTCTCCACTGAGGTTTCTCTTGATTGCAATGTATTTTCCATAACTTTCAGTCAATACAAAATACCAGATAGTATATATATATGAAATAGATCTACAGTAGGTCTAATCATATTCTCACAGAGAACTGACTTGAGAGTCCTTGGACCTTAGCATCAGACCACAGTGATTTCATGTAAATTACTGAGACTCTTTGATAATTCTTAACCTTGCCCTATCTCTTGGCTTTTAGTAGCTTATTGATCTTTTGAAAGGGCATGAAATCTATTTATTGATCTTTATAAGGACAGGTAAGGAAAAATATACGTGTACATAGTTCTTTAATTCCAGTGTCATTATGGGTAAACAAAGAAATAAAAATTGATGTAGTCATAATATTAAAAAAAGAAATCAGGCTCACAAGTTATTTAACATGAACAAATTAACAAGAGAAAGAAATAGGGAAGAAAAGCAAACAAGCAAGCAAGGAAGCAAGCAAATACATTAGTATTTTCTTCTTCCTTGACATTCTTGCTCTTGTGCAAATCCAGATTAACTTTCTTGTATTAATTAAACCTTTGAGCCTTGTAAACAAAACCAAAGATATTAGTTAAAATGTTTACAGAAATACGGTGTATAATGTATGTCAAATATTCCTGACATATCTAAATTATACTCTGTGTAAGAAGCTGCCTCTAGCCCAGTTCAGTAAAACAATAAAAGATGTGCTTAATCCTACTGAAAGAAACTCACATGCATAAAATCAATTCACATACTCTGTACAAAAGTTTTACTTTTTTCTCCAGCTTGTATAAAGAAAACTGGTGTTGTTACAGTAACTTTTATCACCTCCTAATAGCAGGTTTCAAAATACATATATTTTTAAGGTAAGATTGTCTGCAAAGATTGTCTCCTAAAAAGTCTAAATTCTGCCATTGAGAGTGATTGTTATTTATGTAGTTTTGAGTAATAAATCTTCTTTTCTACTCTCTAAACTAATTTAACCAGGGAATTGTGGATAGTAAAGAGTATTTCCATCTTCTGACGTATTACAATTATCAGATCATTTCAGATTGCACAAGCTAAAATTAGTTTGGACCTGATCTATACTTCAGGCAAATTAAAACTTTTTAGGAAAACATCAGGCACTGCTAGTGTTTGTGATTCAGCAGGTGATATTTTTCTTTTTGTCAGCACTGGTGAAATTCCAGAGCACGATGTTAAAAGGAAATGTGTTGTTGAACGGACTTTTATTATTTTCTCACAAGATGCATATAACTGAGGTCTTGACTGCTCACAGTCATTAAAGGTTCAATGGCTGTTCTTTGAGAAAGCTGATGTCTTGGTCATATTTCGTTTTCTCTGCTTACTTTTTGGAGTTTATGTGGAAACAACAGCCTTTCTTCTTTCTAGTCTGCCAGTGGGTTTTCTGTGTGTTGTTGCTGTGCTCTATTGCAGTGGTGGGTGAAGATTTCCGAGGCATGAGGGCACCAAGCTCTCAGGGTTCCCAGGGAGGTCCACACAATACACCTAGACCACAGGTAGCAGGAAACAGGCTTCATCCCAGTTAAGACTAGGAAGGAGAGAGATATGAAAGCCTGTAGGAATAACTAAACTACATACATCTGCTCTGGAAGAACTTAAAGCACTGAGGACTTTAAGGAGCCTTTAACTCAGAAAGTGCCAGGAAGGTTGTCACAGTTTTATGTGTTAAAATATTTTTACCTCTTCATTGTGGTCTACTGTAACCTGAGACAGAGATGTATGTGTTCTTACTCTAATTCTGCTACAAATAAGTTTTATTTTTTCCCACTGACATTTCAACACATTTAACAACAAACATTTCTTTCCAAGTGGTTTCATGTAGATAATGTTTTTTTTCAGACATTGTTACTATTTTGTAACTGGAGATAAATTTGTCCTCTCAGTTAAGCAATAAGAACTCTTTCTCAACTGTTTTCACTACATACTAGTAGCAGTACTAATTTTGCTTTTGTAATATTGATTTATTTTTTTTAAAAATACATTTTTTATTATTTCTGAAAAAAATCAGTAAGTTATATTTTTTATGTAATTCAGATGAACTCATCAGCTGAGCTATGGTTTCTAAACATATTATTCCATTTGTCATTTGCCAATGTTCCCAAAACCTCACAAGTTTTAAAATTTTTCATTAAATTGAGAAAAAAAATCCAAAGAAACCCCAACAACAACACAAATAACTAAGACAAAGTCTGAGTGGCGCATCTTATTCTGTTACTTCATTAGGATATAGTGATGCAGACCAAAGAGGACTAAGACTTTGTAGAATTTCAATAAATAATGTAATTCCTTTCGCCCATCAATAAGTCAAACATATTACTGCAGGAAATAAATTGGAGACTTTCAGGCATTAAAATACTTCTCAGTTCTGAGTTTACTAGTGAGAGTTGATATTATTCAGACTTCAGATTTTTGTTTTCTCACTCGTGGAACATCAGGCCACACACTTTAATTTCAATGGACATTTGGGTTGTCTCATGAGGTGTTACTTTTTATTTATTGTATTTTTAATAAAGTAAGTCTCTGGATGTTTCACTCTTTGAAGTTAAGAACTAGGCTTTCTAGCTATTGAAAAGATATGCAAGTCACAACAAATTTAACTTTGTTCTAAAAGTGATATATTCTATCTGTCAAACACAATAAAAACATCTCAATAACTTTGTAAAGTAAAAATGACCAACAGTGCAATATGTGTCTGTCTTAGGAATGCAGATGATGCAGTTATCAGAACCAAACATAAGTCAAAAGTACCATCACACATCTGAACCCTTATACAGGCCAAACAAATTCACTGTCTAATCTAATTCACCAATCTTCATTTATTCCTCTGGGTTATTTTTCATGCTGAAATATTTACTGCAACAGTCATACTAATTTTATTTTGGATAAAACCAAGGATTTTGCAGATACTAACCAAAGAATCTTTACACAAGATTTTGTCTCTGTTTTGCAGAAAGTTTGGTTATTTGATTATCCTAGTTTGACTGAAATTCTCATTTAGCTCAAATTCTTTTAATAACAAAGATTTCTAAGGTTGTGATTGAACTTTTGATTAAACCTCAAGCTGATGTAAAATAGTATGCTTTTCATATTAGCAGAGTTGTTATCTGGTTTAAAATGCCCTTTCTTCTTCTTCTTCTGCTTCTGCTTCTTCTTCTTCTTCTCATTCTCCTTCTCCTTCTTCTCCTTCTTCTTCTTCTTCTGGTGAATGTTAGAGCTTTTTAATTTGAAGCTCTTTTATGAGCTAATGAATTTCCTGGTATCATGTTCATAGACATTTATATGCTTACATTATGCAAATTGTTTACAATATTTTTTCAATAAATTCGTAAAATATTTGGTTTAGTGATGTTCTCAATATTTATAACAGTATGATAGCATCTTATCTATCATTCCTTATCTGAACAAAGTCTAGTGCAAAGAGTAGCAAATAAACACTGTAGTGTTGTGATGCTGAACAACTGAAAGCTGCAGTCATCCACTAAGCATTATTGGTAGTTCTTTTCTGAAGGATATGCAAATAATTATGTTGATATGGAATTGCTATCCATAGCTCTTTCCATTTTATTATCTGTCGAGGATGCAGTAAAAATATTCCCATCACTATTTAGGGTATATCTGGTTTAATTTCTTCTGCCATGAATTATTCTTTTGGTTTCACCTCGATCCAACTACCATAGAGCTCTTTTACAATGATCTACCAACTAAATCTTTCAGTTATACAGAATCCCCACACTCTGAGAGAAGTTTCACTGCACCATACCTTCTGATCTTTTCTCGCTATGCTATTTTTAACTACACACTTTAGCATTTCACAGACATGTAAAGCTCCAAACACAGTGCTATCACCACCCTTGCAAACTTTCTGATTTACAGTTTTTATTTGACTTGAAGTGAATGAAAACTCGATCCAAAAGAACAGTAGATGTACATGTTTCCTCAAAAAACGCTTTAAGTATTCTTTAAGTATTTCACCTGCTTTGAGACAAAATTAAATATACTTTGGCATACTGTGCCTATAATATGATATAACATCCAGGCATAAAGTACATCAGAAATATAGCAAGAAATCTAAGGTGCGAGGTACATGATTTAATTAGCTGAAGTTTTATCCAACTCACATGAGGACTACGCTGTAGTAAATTCTACAGTACTGCTCCCTTTGATGAGAGACCTTGTTAAAAACATCTTGAAAACCCCAGTAGACTTCTTTGTTGTCATCCACAGAAGTTTGCTGAGAGCTTGCTGAGAGCTCTGTCATGTTTTCCATTTTTTTTCCAGAGGCTTTTTCAACTTATTCAGATATCACTATTCACCTCTTATTACAAAGCAGGAGTAGCAAGTGATTTTGAATATCTGAGTTAATCACTTTCAGAAAGTAATTACAAAGTTGTCTGTTTCCTGTGATTCACATGTCTTCTGACTCTGTCTCCATTGGGGGCTCCATTCCAAGATGCTAGAGGGATGTGACTGCAGTGCACAACGGCACACTTCATAGCCAAGGATGCAGAGAGTGGCTCTGCACTGTGTTTCACTTTAATATCTCAAACACCATCAATCTCATATTGACAGTAACTGGAAAGATAATGTGCTTTGTTGATTTTTCTTTTCTTATTGTTTTCTTATTTTAGGAGTCTCAGGATTTTATCCCTAAAAAAATCATTGCAACTAGAAACTAAATTCTCTGTTTCTTTACAGATTAAATACATAAAACATATTTTGTGCAAATTGACCTTTGATAAAGCTTTTGTTAAGACACGGACCTTTCCCATTAGTCCGTATCACTTTTTTATCTGAATTCAGATTACATTCATTTTGAGATAAAAGTAGGATTAAATGGAACCTGAAAACTGAAAATCAGTTTTCCACAAGCTGCCCACATTACAATACATGCATACAGTATTCTCAGTATGATTTCCTACTGCATGAATTAATTTCTCCCTCAGATGTGTAGATCAAATGTAAAATACAACTATCTTGTATGTCAATTTTTAAATCTTAAATAACCAAGAAAGAGATCTTCCCACAAAAACCCAGCAACTTAAGGACAGGAACGTAAATAAATATCACAAGTAAGCATTACTCAAGAGAGAAACCAGTTCCCACATGTTAGATCCTTTACTACTGCAGTTTTCCTCTCCCAGAGACTCTTAAAAACCCTTCAGATCAAGTAATATTAGGGCAAAGTATTTTAAGCTACTGAATCAGTTCATGACCTTAATACTTGTAGATGACAATTCTAAAGGAAATAATTTACTTCTTTTAACAACATTTTGAGAGTCTGAACACAGTTCAATTATATTATTTTTATGACAATCCAGAATTATTACTTGCCTTTTCAGGTAAGGATGTTTAAATACACTTTTGGTTAAGTCCACTTCCAGTTGAGTCCCCTGAATAAGTTCATAGGAGAAAAATCTAGTCATCTTTCTAGTGCAAGGACACCGCTTGCTGAAGTTTGGAAGGATTTTCTGGGAGATGTGCAAAGTGTATTTTTTTGGCCCTTGTAACATTACACAGGCACTCACTACATGGCACCGTCGCCACAGGCCACAGGATGCCAGCACCTCCGAGAGCCACTATTTTGTCCTAAGCAACACCAAAGCAGAAAATGTTCAGGTTGCTGTTCTGTTACAGAACCTAAAGGGATTGAGCAGTCTTCTTTGAGCTAGAGAATATAGGGGAGCATACTTTAACAGGACTCAATGACTAGTAATTTAAATTGTTCAAAACAGTTCCCTGGGATTCAGCTAAGCAAGTTGTTCCAAGCAAAGAACTATTAAATTTACAACTAGTAATACACAATAAAATAATTAAATAATCATGCAACAAAACATTTAAAATACTGAAAAAGCAAAGATTAGTTTGAGCTCAGGACATCATATTTAGCACACAGATTGTGCACATGTGAACTATATTGTAAAATGTATATCCTACGTTTCCTATGTTTGCTGTAAAACAGGAAAGAAAATAAAGAATTATAATTTTTAGTATCTAAAACTTGCTTTGGTCATTTACACTTTTTTTTTTTTTTTTTTTTTAGAGATTAATGGTTGGTTGGTCATTTTTTAGTTAGTTTATTTTAACTGATACATTTTACTCCTCAGGTTCAGAGAAGTGTGAATGGCAGGATGACTCAGTCAAACACTCGATTAAGGCTTTGTCACAGAATCATAGAATCCCAGAATGATTTGGGTTAGAAGGCACCTTTAAAGATTATGTGGTCCAAAACCCCTACCACAAGAAGTAACATCCTTCACTAGATGAGGTTGCTCAAAGCCCAGTCCAACCTGACCTTGAATACTTCTGGAGATGGGGCATCCATGGCTTCTCTGAGAAACCTGTTCCAGTGTTTCACCACACTCATCATAAAAAATTTCTTCCTTATATCCACTCTAAATCTGCCCTCACTTTGGAATCACTGTCCCTTGTCCTGTCACTAAAGGCTCTGGTAAAAAGTCCCTCTCCACCTTCCTTTAGTGAAAGCCTGCAACAAGCTCTCCCAGAAACCTTCTATTCTCCAGGCTAAACAACCGTAACTCTCTTAGCCCTTCTTCCCAGGAAAAGTGTCGCTCCTCTGGACCCACTCTAACAGTCGATGTCTTTTTTGTACTGGGAACCCCAGGCCTAGATGCAGTACTCCAGGTGGCGTCTCGCTATAGTAGAGGGGAACACTCACCTCCTTCCACCTGCTGGCCACTTCTTTTTATGCAACCAGGATACGTGCTTTCTGGGCTGCAAGAGCACATCGCCAGCTCATGTCCAATTTTTCATCCACCAGTATCTCCAAGTCCTTTTCTGCAGGGCTGCTCTTAATCCATTCATCACTCAGTCTGTACTGATATTGCGATTTTCCCCTCTCTGGGTGCAGGACTGTTCACTTGGCCTTGTTGAACTTCATGAGGTTTACAGGGGCCTCAAGCATGTCCAAGTCCCTCTGGATAGCACACCTTTCCCTCTAGAATCTCAATTGCTTGGTGTCATCTATAAAGTTGCTGAGGATACATTCAATCCCACCATGTACATCACTGATGAAGATATTAGTATTTGTCTCAGTATGGACCCTTGAGGGATGCTGCTCATTACTGCTTTGCACTTGAACATTGAGTCATTGGTGTCCAGCCATTCAGTCAATCCCTTATCCATCAAACACATATCTCTCCAATGTAGTGTCTGGGACATTGTGAGGGACCATACCAAAGGCCTTATGGAAGTCCAGGTAGATGACATCTGTTGCTCTTCCCTTGTCCACTGATGCAGTTGTTCTGTTATAGGTTAGTCAGGCATGATGTGCCTTTGGTGAAGCTATGTTGGCTGTCTCTAATCACCTCCCTGTCTTCCATATATTTCGACGTGTCTTCCAGGATGATCTGCTTCATGGTATTACCAGGCAATGAGGTAAGGCTGACTGGTTGGTAGTTCCCAGGGTCCTCCTTATTACCCTTTTTAAAATGGGTGCGATATTCCACTTTTTTCAGTCACTGGAGATTTCAACTGACTGCTATAACTTTTCAAACGTGATGGAGAGTGCCAATTTCAGCCAATTTCCTCAGGACCTTGGTGTGCATCTTGTCAGGTTCCATGGACTACTGCTATGTTCAGATTCCTCAAGCCATCTCAAACATGATTTTATCTTGAGATGGGAGGGACTGCATTCTTTCTGTCCGTGACTTGAACTTCAGGGACTTGAGGAATTTGTCCCTCAAATCAACTTAATTATTATGAGTTATCAAGTTAAAGGTATACTGAATTTTTAAAAAACAGTCACAGAAAGCCAGGCTCAAAGAATTATATACAGAAAAAAAGACTTGGAGTATCCTCTCTTATTCCTCCCCACCTCAATAATGGCAACAGTAACAGTAGCAGTAGCAATAACATTTACAATAACAATTAAAATAGTTTATTTGTTATTTATGGTAATAAAATAATTTTTATATAAAAAGAAATAACAATAAAGCATCACTAACAGCACTTTTATTTTTACTACATTTATCTTACTGAAAATACATTCTCTAAAAATTTTGCAGAAATTCTAGTTATGTACATTCATTTCTGGGTAAAGAAAGAGAAAGAAAAATGCAACAAAGTTTCCAGGTGTAAAAACTGAATTTGAGACTAGAATAAAGTTAAAATACTAACAGATAAACTCATGTGCAATACTGATCTGAGGCAGATACTAGGTAGTAAATTCAATTCAATGCAATATTTTATCAAGTGTGGTAGAATTATCAGCTTTACTTGAGTAGAAACAGAAACTAAATGCAGACATAAAAAAATCCATAAGTCTTATCTGTAAAATGCAAAAGGATAGTGAAAGCAAAAACGTGTAATTTTATTATAATTAGAAATTTTTTAGAGCTACATACAGCTCTATGAAATTTCAGCCATTACATGTTTGACAGCAACAGCATATAGACAAAATTACTTGCTCAATGTATCAAGGGCAGAATTAAAACCATGCTTTCATCCAGTACGAAGATCAATGGCATGCGTGTTTATAAATAAAGAAAGAAGATGTAAGTATGCAATAATTACCACTGGTCTTCTCCACTGCTTGCTTTCATCCTTGCTGTTTCTTCCCTGAGTAGGCCAGTTGCAGCTGGTAAACATCTGGTGTAGAAACAACACAGGAAGAGAAAAACAGAATAACAACTGCCACTGGGACAATGTCTAGCTCAGAAAAGCTGAATAAAATGTGCAGCCCACCTCTACAGCCATCCTGTCACAGAAAACCTTTTAAGAAAAGCTGAGGCAGAAATGTACATATTCAGTTTATAGGAGTGTCCATTGTTACACATTCCTAAATCTCACATAACCTGTCACTCTATTTGTTTTACTCTGTACTAGGTTTATTTATCAGGCAGAAACACTTTTATAAAGTCAAAGACAACAGAGGTGGGAATTTAGACTGAGATCCTGGGTTTTCTTAACTTGGTGTGAATTTTGTCACTGGGTTCAACAGACAGGGTTTCACCCCTGCTGCTTAACACTCTTTAGCAGTGAATATTCAGATGGTTAACACAGATTAGATCACACTGGAAATGTAAAAAAATACATAGCTTATTGACTGTAACATTACAAATTGTGCAGACATTAAAATCTACTGTGCCCATAAGATACCTGTTTTCAGTTAGTCTATGGCCTTCTGCTAGCAAAGAAAAAATGTATAGGTTTTGAGATGTTTGATTAGCGAAACATGGAAGACAGTTTTTGAAAAACAGAAATCTGACACTGGTCCAGTTCACAGCGAGCAGCCATATGAATTAACAAACAGCACCAATGGAGAAATAAATTCCTAGTCACAATCATTTTTTGGAAGAAAAGCAAAATGAAAGTGAAGCCATATGGACTTGCTTAATGAGACATTATGGTGTATAATACGCTTCTCTGATTATCTGTGGCTTATGTGACCATTTTTTTTTCATCTAATGGATACATATATATATATACACACACATATATACATATAACACTCTCACTATCTGCAATAAGGATCATACCAGAAGTAGTGCTCCAAATCTTCACAGGGGTTGTAACTCCTACATAGCAGAGTGATTACGTAGTATTCCAGCAAACACAGGAAAAGAATTGAAAGGTACATAAGGAATTTTTTGCTTTTTACAGGTGATATAGTGGGTTGCAGAGGAATACATTCTTTTATATTTTCAGGTCTATCTTCTCACAGTTGCTTCCAAGCTGTGGTTCGAAAGAAACGTATTTTAACCAAGATTGGGAATATTTACATTATCCTACATCACAGTGTGTCCATACACAGTAATTATGATTGCAACAGAGACACTTCTCCAGCAATTCTTGTTTTGTGGTTCTGCCTAGACAGCAGAAGAGCAGCCTATAGTGCCTCCTCACTGCCTGTGACCTACCTTGCTTGTAAAAACTCTGGAGGCACTGACAGATTCTAAGAACAAGTGGAAATCCCTTAGTATACCATTTATGACTGATCACTGCTTCAGCAAGGTGTCCATGGCTATTTATTCAAGTTAACAGACAAGATTATATCCATCAGTATTAGTGACCCTTTTGAATTACTTCAGCTAGACACTTAAATTCCGTTATCACAGCTATGAATGAGAAGCAAGTGTTTTAAGGCTTTGATCTTCAGCCTCGTGTGATGCAAATATAGGGGATTCTCTCAGCTGGAGATTAGTCTCCAGATCAGAGGAAAAGAGAAGTCCTGTTCAAAGGTTGTAGAGGTAACTTGGTAAATGCAGAATCAGTTCCCAGCTTTGATTTCCTCCCTGACTTTAAGCAAGTCTTTCAGGTGAAGCAGTACAAGAAGGATTTAAATACATAAAAAGGGTAAGGCCACTAATCTCTTTGTATATTTGAGTAAATCAGAAAACTGGCAGTGTTCTATGTCTTTACCTCACTGGAGTAGCTGTGTATGATTAAACAGTGTATGGGAGAATGACAGGTTTACATACATCGATGGAAACACAAAAACCTGCAACAAACAGTAAGAGGTTAAGCTACCCCTTTCTCTGACTTTGCTCAGACTGTTTTCGTTGTAAAGCACCTGCATTCGTTTTATGCATTCAAAAGCCTAAAATGGAAATTTTGAGACAATCACACCAAGGGTAATAGTGCAATGACTATTTCAGTCAATTTCTCAAATGACATAATGTAACTTTTTGAAATCTTAGTATAGATCTCATTTTTATTTAGATGGATCATTTTAAATTATTCTATCCTAGTTCTCCTTATAGGGTTTGTTTAGTCAACACTCAGCTACTTGAACTGCGATAAAACCCAGTGTTAAAAGAAAGGCTATGTGGGAGAGTAGAGGAGGATGTCTCAGTCTCCTTAGCTCTGCCAACATTACTGAGAGAAAATTTATCTTGAAAACTGACTGATTGTTTCCAAAAAGGCAAAAAAGCAAGGTTCTACTAAATGGTGTGAATAAAAGTAGAAAAATCTACTTGTCAATCAATACCATATTCAATGGGAAAAATTGGAAACAGAATGGTGTTCTCAAAATGCACCAAACATGCAATTAATATAAGATGCTATACAAAACAAAATGACATAGATGTATAGTTCAATCACACAACAAAATATCCAATTTCCCACCAAAACAACATACCTGTAAATTCATATCATGCTGTCTTCTTTCTACTGTTTATGTTCTTGAAGAGAAAAATAGCTAGTGGATTTCCTTCATATTCATAGAGCAAACAAATTAAACCATCACTTTACAGTTGCTTTCATTTTTATTGATCCCTTCTCAATTTTTTTATGCAACCAACTGTTTACCATACTATTATAATGGAATAATACAACCTTACATATCATCTTTTTTACTACTTTTTAAAAATTTCTGGATCATACAAGCTGAAAAAAAAAAAGGATATGAATCAAAATCACATAAAAATGTACTGCTTTTTAGATATTGAACAGTCAGCAGAAACTCCTAATTTTCAGCTGTTTTATTTGCCAAACACCAGAGTGAAATTCATCCCCAGTGCAAACATGTTGGATGGAAGAATGAATTTGCCCTATTGATTTAAACAAAAGGATTTAGTATCTTGTAGAACAAGACATTTCTTTCATTGCCCATAGTATGCATTCTCACAGTCAAACATAAAATAAAACATATGCAGAATAAAAAACTATGACCTATTCAGTCTGGCCTTTTTAAAAATGTATTTAAAATGAATCATGATGAGATGTTGCAAAGACTTCAGTAGAGCCTACAGCATCAAGAAAAGAATACTACACAAATATCAAAAAGGCAGCTTTTGTAAACAGCAATTTTGTATTACTAACACAAAAACCTGACTGCTTGTTCAGCTCCCATTCATCAAAGTTTTGCTCCTGGCTTAGCTGAGGTGTCATTTCCATCCAAATTAAAGAATTAGAAGTTTACTTTTTCCAGCCCTAGGCTACCCTACATGTGTTCTAATGTCCCCTCTGCCTAATTCTCCTATCAGTCTTAGTCACCATAGGATAAGAAACCTTGGAAGACGGGAGACAGAAACCTACAGCCAGCAGCGAGAAAATTGCATTCTGTATAGATTACAAAACTGTATTGAATAGGAGTGTCACAAGAGCCTTTAATCCTTTCTTTCTTTCTCTCTCTCTTTCTTTCTGCCTGCCTGTCAGCCTGTATGGATATACATTAAGGATTATTATCAAGACTGGTATTAAGCAAAATTTTCAAGATTTAATGTCTTTTGTAGAGTCATAGAATATCTCAGGTTGGAAGGGATTCATAAAGATCATCAAGTCCAACTCTCTGCTCCTTTCAGAACTACCTAAAAACAAACCATAAGACTAAGATCCTCGTCCAGATGCTCCTTGAACTCTGACAGGCTTGATGCTACGACCACATCCCTGGGAAGCCTGTTCCAGGGACCAACGACCTTATCAGTGCAGAGCCTTTTCCTAATGTCCAGGATAGAAAACCCTGTGAAATGGAGTACTGAATTGTATTATAGTAGACCTATCTCAAAGTACAATCAGAATTCTCCTTTTGGCCTTGATGGATTTTTAGTCAAGTCATTGGAGAATACGGTCTTTAATTTGAGTAGGTTAAGTTCCTGTGGAATTTAATACAAAATGTTCACCTTCTAAACTTTAGAACAATGTCACTGCAATTAAATTTTGTAGGGTTTTTCCAAAGTTCAACAAAAGAATTATGATTTCCCCATAAAATACATACTTTTAGGGTAATCACGTGCAAGTGTATTTCTTTTACATTTTGTTGAAGTTTTCAAGAGAAAAATCAGCATTAAAACTCAAGACTTTGTGACTTCTAAATCCAGGCTATAATCCATTTTAATCTACCAGACCACACTGCTTGCATAACTAACCTTTCTGTCATTTATGTTGACTGATTGAGGAAAACTGAAGAGCACATAGTCCCCAGTGAGATCAAGGATCCCAGCTGTATATTTCAGTAAGTGATATGAGAGGGTCACTTTGGTATTATAGCAATTACTGAGCCCTGCATGTGGAGTCACCAGTTAAATTCTATGTGAGTTCAAACCCTTTCATGTTATTTACTTTCACTGTCAGGCCAAATTCAGGAGTAAACTGTAAAGCAG
Organism: Pampusana beccarii; assembly: GCA_013399365.1. Classification (NCBI taxonomy): domain Eukaryota; kingdom Metazoa; phylum Chordata; class Aves; order Columbiformes; family Columbidae; genus Pampusana; species Pampusana beccarii. The sequence goes on from VWYH01008678.1 coordinate 88,537, forward strand.
TCATGTTCAGATAATGGAAAAAAAAAAGTCTAAAGTACTAACATATATCTTCCAGTGTTACATGAATGAATTCCTCTTTTTTACTTCCTTGCATATGCAGCTTTTGCTTTCCCTGTTAAACTGCCATGTTACTCAATCCACAAGTCTCCTCTTCTTGCTTCTACTTTTTCCAGGTGCCACAAGGAGCGAGAGGCAAGGTGGGAGTTTGGCTGCTGGAGAAGGTCAACCCACCACAATCTTTTAAATACAACTTCTAAAGTTGTATCACAACCTCTGGAAGATCTTACCATAGAAATATAGTAAAATAAAGACAAGAAATGTCCTGACATAGCTGGACTGATAAACCTGGAAAAAAATCGAATCCTTACCCAGCTGCATGAGGACAGCAGCTTACTGAGTTTAAAAACCTCTTTCTTCCAATTTTACATCCATGTCTTCTGTGTTTTCTCTCTAATGTCTTCCTAACAACAAAGAAACAGTAGTTCTAGAGTTAGTGGTTTATGGTTTAAATTAATTGCTTAGGTCTTAAAGTTTCTATGATACTTAATAAATGAAGCAAAGCAAATCTCACCCTTGTGGACATCCTCAGCTGAGTAGCCCTGTTTTGCTGGTTTTTTTTTAGAAGAGAAGTGCAACTGGAAGTTTGCCTGAATTAAAAACATTGAATTTGATGCCACTCATAGGAGATCCTCCTTTTGGACTTACTTTCCTTCACAAAGATTCTGGGAACATCTTTTGAAACTAGTCTTCTCATTCACAGTGCTAGTATAAGCTGGATATTAGATGTATATAGGAATGTGCATTCCAGCTTTCAGTGAAATATTCTGCCAAGAAGATCAACAATCCATTTTGATATGAAGGTTATGCTAGTCCATTTCAGGAACTGTGACCAGACTTTTTTCTTTTCTGACCTGAAATCTTATTTTGACAGGTTTCCCATACTGTGGACTTTTAGTATTCTCCAATCTGATATCCCATCATTCTTGTATTACTGTCAAGAAAATTGCTGTTGACCAAGTTTATCTGAAACACTGTAATGACAGAAAAAACAAAAACACTATATCATATGAAGCAGTCATGCAAAACTGTCATAAACATTTACTAATACCAACATAAAATTGACTTGCTCACTCTCAGTAAGTTGATAGGCAATAATTTAAAAGTCAGTAGTACGTTACCTAGAAATATGCTTATGTGAGACAAAGTTGGTATAAATATTTAATCTCTCTAAATCAGAGTGAACACAAGAGATGTATATCAAAGTATAAACTTAACAGGACATTTTCCTTCTGAAGTTTCTTTACAAACAATTGGTTTTACAAAGGTAGTTATTGAGTGTCCTAACATGCAGTAAGCAAATATTTCTTATCACCTCAACTTCAGAAAAGACAGAAAGGACTTCTTCAAGATCACAGGATATGGCTACCTGCTGCGTGCTGCCCACAGCAGTAACCATAGCAATAGCAGTTAATAGTAATCGTGCTGGGTTATCTGAAATCAAGGTAGTTTTCCGTGCAGTTAGAATCTTTTTTTCTTAGTAACTAGCACTGTCTTTTGTTTTGGATTTAGCATGAGAATAATGAGATAGCCCCCTAGGACGGAGCTAGTGCTTTCTTCCAGTAGCTTTCTGGTATTTGGGGTATGGTAGGAAAAGAATATAAGAAGTCACTGATACCTTGGCTGTTGCCAAGGGCATGAAAGACTTTTTGAGCTGCCCAGCTGCAGGTTTGAGATAGCAGCTGGGAGGGAACATAACAGGACAGCACCTAGATTGACATCCAGGTTGATTGATGACATGTTCCATACCATTAATGTGATGCTCCATATGTAAGTGTGAAGTTGCTGGGGACTGGCATTCTTTTTTGATGATCACCATCTGTGAGAGGTCCTGTTCCTACTTCTGCTCCCATTACTTGATCCATGATTTCCCTATGGCTGCTGTGATCTCTATGTTTGCTGGACTTGCCATGCTCGCAGGGTCTGCCCTCTGGCTCACGGCTGGAGCATGTATTCCAGTGGCTAACTATTGCTCTGTATCACCCTCTTTTTATTGCTGTTCTACTAAATCTCTTTCCATTTCAACTCACGAGTTTTTCCTCTTTTTCCCTTCTAACCCCTTGGGGAAGGAAAGGCAAGAGACAGCAGCTGTCTGTTGTTTAGCTGCTGCCCAGGGTTAAAAGGCAATTGTAATCATGACAAGCTTGATCTATTATTCTTCCATGCCATAAACAGAAGGCATCGAAGGAAATAAGGCACATTCAGATTCCATCCCCAAATGACACAAGCTGATCAGCACCCATAAACCAGCGCTGGTGCTCTAGCGGGTAGAGTTTTAGTTTCCTTTCCTGTCAACTGGACTACAGCACTTCTTCTTTAAAATGTGCAGTATTCCATTTAAAAAAATTAAGCAGGCAGTTCATTTTCTTCGGTTTTATTGCAAATATTAACACCAGTATCACATATACTGGATGTTTTGTAAATATTAAAATTAAATTAGATGTTAACTGTTATTGGCATATCTAAAAGCTATCTAATGTTAATGATTTTCTGTGGCTTTAATGCTAAAGCATCTTTTTGTCTTAAAAATCTAGAACCCTTTTTTAATGAAAAAAAAAAACCCTATATAGATTATTTGGAATTGACATTCTATTGAATTTTCAAGATATTTAGGGTACATACTTGTGTTGCAAATTTGACATGAATGCCCAAAAGTGTTGCTTGATCCAAAGCCTTAAAGGCTTGTGCAAGACAAAAAAATTTAGCCCTGGAAGAAGTGACCTTAGTGATATTGCCTAAAAGGAGGCAAAATCTATCAATATACAAGAGTTAAAATCAGAAATATCCTAAATTGAAGTCCACATGTTATGTATTATGTAGTCATAGCAACTATAATAACAATAAGTAACAGTAGGAAGATTGGCTGAAAATTGCCAAGTTAGTAAGAGGAGAGGGCAGGGTAACTGAAAGCTAGTTTGTAGTTTTGATACAACACAGCAAGCAGTCAGGTTTCCTTCAGCATCCTTGTTAATCTTACAACAAAAAGCATAGTGGGGCTCATGTTATTTTTACAGCTGTAAAATTACTCCTAGATGACAAACAGTGAAAAATTGGTAGAAATCCGTAATATTTTAATACCTGAGGAAAAATACGGTGATATTTCGGATTAAAAAAAAAAATACATATTTACCCTCATATCTCCTCAAAAAGATATATTCTAGAAAAGTGAAAAACCTCAAAAGCTGTAGCCTGATCTTAACAAAGTAGCCTTACTAACTCTAACAGGACTTTTACTGTTGCTTTTGACTTTACACGTCAACAATGTAGGAATACATGACAGTACAACTTCTAGACATATGAAACTGAGAAAGGGTCTGAAAGTGTGTAACTGGTGGCTGATTTCCCATGATGCATCTCAGGCATTAGGTTTTTTAAAATTTATTTTCACAGTCTAGCCTGGTTAGAAATTACTGTATCCTTTACTTTCTGCTCTTGGTTGTTTTGTTTTGGTTTCTTTATTTTACTTATATACACCACTGATATGCTCAGAGAGTCCCATCTTTGTAACCACTTTTAGTTTTTGAACTTTCTACTTCCTGGACAGAGGGAAAACAAACAAAACAAAACTGTCTGAAATCTATTTTATAATCTTCTCCTTTCTTTTTTCAGTTCTCAGGCCTTATGTTTCTTAACTTTGCCTCTATTTGGTTATTTAAAGCAAGTGTGAGAAGGTTTTATTACTGTTAATAGTTCTTACTGCAGGACTGGTACGTTTGGATTATGTAAAATGTATTTTTATGTGTAATATTTTAAAACATTAACATTTCTGCTCTGTGGTATTGGATGAAGATAATAGGCTATTAGGCAGATGTATCAAATCAGGAGAAAATCTTAGCAGGTTAGGAGGTTCAGCTCAATTAATCAAAAACATATCTCCTGACCTGTCCCGTCTACATCTACGCTGCACCATTTTGTGTAAATTGTACCTTAAAATAAACATTCCCATTCACTGAGCTGAGGATAAAATATAAGGAATCAACCCACTTTTTGATTAATCCCATTCATAGGGTCCTACTGTTGTACAACCAGTCACAGATTAATATCTCCTCTCTCATTTATTTAGTTTATTTTTTTCCATTGATCTCATAAGCATAACTCTATTGGTACAAACAATTCAAGCACTTAGACCAATTCTCAAAGACAATACCTCTTTTAAAAACTAAAATGCCTTTTTGAAAATTCCTAGTGGGTGTAAGATAGACATTACATCAGAGGTTAGAGGAAAGCTTGTGGATTTTAAAAGGTGAACTATTACAGCTGTAAAAACTACTGCAGGGGGACAGTACTTACGTGGATATTTGCAAGAAGCTAGGAATAATTATAATGAGGTCGATATATACAGTCTAATAAAAAATCAAGGGAGTTATATGTAAGATATTAAGGGTATAGTAAGGAAATCCAATCCAGAAACTATCCAAATACAGTATTTAAAATCCACACATTGTTCTGATAATGACTGGAGTTTGAGTACCTGGTTTATGGACAAAGTAATTTACAAACTAAATTTGCATCTGATATACAGATGACAGATGGCAACCCATAGGACATAGATGGTATCCTATATAAGGAACTACTTTAATTTTGCAACTGGTGTCAAATCTGTGGCCCCTGATTTGAACTGAACCAGTGGTCACCAGACCCATGCTGACTGTGACGATATTAAGTGGACAGTTACCAGCTACAGCAAGATGCAGTTGGTGTATATAGTAATACATCCAGGAGATATCTAGGAGGAAGCAGGTGCTCCTGTTGTTTCAGGCCATTACTTCAACATGACATTACATTTCCCCCATGTTGCCTGCTTCCAGTTTTATGCAAGTGCACAGCAGATACTGTTACTCTGTGTCATGTGCAGTAGAAACTATGCCTATGCCAGCAATTAACCTATACCCCCCACGAAATACACTGCTTACCCTTGACTGACATGAAGAAACGAGACACATACAACAATGCATACCACACACACAATACAAAATACAGAAGTTAACTTGTCTCCTTCAGTGTCCTGCCCATAAATCTCAGTACAGAGGACGCTACTACCCCAGTTTGCATAGAAAAAAAAAAAAAGAGTATCCGTGAGTATCTGTAAATATGTCTTCCCCAAAATACGTGCTTGGCAGTCAGGGGGCAGGATGCCTTGGAGGGAAAAAATCAAACTTAGCATAATGGGAAAATATTTTGCTTAACTGTAAGTCAAGGTATGTTACAAATCACATTCTATCCATCAGTGGAAATATCCCATCTTGATAATATTAGGGTATCTTCTTTTTTTTTTTTTTAAATTGCAGGGTTCCATCTAATCTTTCCTGGCAATCCAAATCAGGAAATTATAATTGGAAAAGACAGGTTTATTTAAAAAATAATATTACAGAATTTAAGCTCAATTACAAGTTTACATTGTATTCACTAATTCAGACCAGTGTGTACGTAAAAAGGAACTGACCATTTTATTATTTATACATATGTCTGCATGCATAAAAGATGTTCAGGACTCTTCAACATAATAATCTACTGAATAATGAAAGTGTGTATATGTTCACTGAACTGTATATATGTGTTTACTTATTGATTTGCACTGTATTTTTTTAATGTAAAGAAGTCTGACACAATATAATTGAAGTATTTTCATTCAAGTTAAATAAACTGAGCCACATCTACTGTGCATTTTTCTCCAAGCTTCTGAATTTTCTGGTGCTGTGTTTCATTTCATTAATATCATCAACACAATCTACTGTCATATTGCAGGTAACTACTTTTCAAACTGCAAAATAATCTCTTTCTAGATCAAAACCTCCTCCTTTGCAGCAATGACACAAATGTTTTTCTGATAACTGTCTCTATGCTATAATTTGTGTGAATCTCTAGTGCAAATAAACAGTTTCTCCTAGAGTTTTATTTTGTCAGTTAATGTTCCTGTAACTTTTGTGGTGGATAATTTACAGCTTATCTATTTTGGAGAGGGTCCCTGACTGGAGAAGGGGTAACACAAGATTAAATAGCTATTTTATGTGCTATTTGTCCACACCGATTACTTACTTGCCACTGGAGAAGTAAGGGTCATAGCAGATAAATATAAATGTCTGCTTTCTTTTCCTTCATTCAGTCCTCCAAGCACATGATTTTGTTATTTACCTTCTGTGCATTGCTCAGCTGACCTCCACTACATAGTGAGAAAATGCTTATCAGTATAGAACATGCAGGAGGAATTATGTGGGCATAGCATCTAGGAACCACTGGAAAATGACAAGGCTTACAGGTCAACATAGTACACAAGAATTTTGGATTAAGTTCAGTAAAAATCTGGGTAAACAGCCCCAAAACAATTTTAATTAGGAAAATCAGGGAAAACCTTTCTGGGGGACAAAGGTCTGCCTACATAAAAGATAGAAAATGAGAAAAACAATTTCCATAATACAATTAATGATTAAGAAATGCAGTTTTATTTTTCTGAAATTGATTCAAATAAATATTGAGGATTTTTTTTAGAAAAATGGTACATGTTGATGTTATCAGAATATAAATATTTCACATTCTTTTATCTAATGGGAAATGAAGACATATTAAAAAAAAATCTCTTCTGGAAAATTATAACGATGTGAAAATGATATTTTTCTTGAGAAAATTGATTCAACAGAATACTCCAGAGGAGCTATAGTAGAAACCTTTCTTTAATATCACAATATCACCTCTTTAATAGAATTGAACATCACACATAGCCTTTTTTGATTTTTCACCCATACTGCTACAGTATGTGAAAACTTTCCTCGTTTTTACAGAATAATTCTTCCACTAAACACATTGAAATGAAGAACTGTAATCATCCATCTTGCATTTGAGTATAAATCATTTGCCAATGTTCAAAGTGAATTTTTTATGGCATACTTCTTTTCGTCCTCTGTCTCAATTCAGTGATTTTGCATCTTATAAGGAAATAAAGAAAATCCACATTAAAAGTAATAGATAAATTAAGAAAACACCATTTTCTTTAGCAAAACAACTGTGTTTGGTTTTGGTTGGTTTTTGTTTTTGTTTTTGTTTTTGTTTTTGTTTTTGTTTTTGTTTTTGCTTTGGCTTTGGCTTTGGCTTTTGCTTTTGCTTTTGCTTTTGCTTTTGCTTTTTCTTCTGTATATGTCTCCTGGCTGTCAAGTATAAAATAAATTGATCTTAGTTTTTAGTTCATTATTTAAAATGATACTTTCTTTCAGCTACAGTGCATTTTGTACATTTGAATATACGATTGCTTTTAAACTAAATGAGTAACACTCTTACGCCTTCAATAATTTTATTTGAAATCAGTGGATTCCCATCAAAATAGATTCCTATCTGAATGTAATTACATAGAGAAAATATTTTTACCACAATGTGTTAGGTGTATGAATGTATTTAATACTCTCAATTTCTCAAAACTTCAGAAATTGAAGATTTGAAAATTGAATTTCAATTTCCTATTACAAGACTCATAAAGGATGTTCACACTCATAGTAGCAATTACTCCATCTGTGCTGGTTTTGGCTGAGATAGAGTTAATTTTCTTCATAGTGGCTAGTGTAGGCCTATGTTTTAGATATCTATGGGAAACAGCGTTGATAATACAGGGATGTTTTTATTATTGTTGAGCGGTCTATACATAGAGTCACAGCCTTTTCTGCTTCCCTCACCACTCCACCAGTGAGTCAGTTGGGTGTGTATGAGAAGCTGGGAGCGGTCACAGCTGGGACAGCTGACCCTGACTGACCAAAAGGATATTCCGTACCATATGATGTCATGCTCAGCAATATAAATCTGGGCAAAGAAGAAGGAAGAGCAGAACATTTGGAGTGATGGCATTCATCTTCCCAAGTAACCATTGCATGTGATGGAGCATAGCTTTCCTGGAGATGGCTGAACACCTGCCTGTGCATGGGAAGTAGTGAATGAATTCATTATTTTGCTTTCTTTTTGTACCTGGTTTTTGCTTTACCTATCAAATTGTTGTTATTTCAACCCATGAGTTTTCTCACTTCACTTTACCAGTTCTTTCCCCCATTCCAGTGAAGAGAGAGTGAGCAAGCAGTAGTTCTTAGTTGCTGGCTGGAGTTAAACCACACCACCATTTCACATAACAATGCCATTTGTAATCTTTCAGTAAGTCTTACCATTTTCCTGAAAGTCTATGTTGCCCAAATTCTTCAGAGAGAATCTGGTTAAAGTAATTTTATTTATAGAAATCAAACTATGAAGTTAGATATCTGAAATGTAGCATATGATGGTGAATTAAACACATTGTCTTCTCATGAATTTCCAAAATGTGTTTTTGGATAAGATATAATTTATGATCAACTAATTATCCACCAAATATTTTGTGGAAACACATCTTTCAATTAATGGCTAAAGCCATAAACATCAGCAAATATAAGAACTACCTGCTTAATTTCAAGACTGGAGCAGAGAAACCTTTTAGAACACTATTTGAAAAAGGCATGATAACATTCACAAAGTATCTTCATGAACATATTCCAACACTTACATTTGTTCAATTTTGCAAAGATTTGCAATTTTAAAACTCTTTTGGCAGATATCAAGATATTATTAAGAACTGTTATATTACCTCTGAGATCAAATGACAAGTTATGTTTAAGATTAACCCTTCCCAGGGCTGATGAGTGAGTTAAGTGGGCCACCTTTACAGCAGCATGACAGTGACTGGGAGGGGGCCTGAGATCCACATTCTCACTGACCCAGACCCTCACTGCCTTGGCCCCCACATCCCTGCCTGGCAACCCCAGGGCTGTGTCTGACCCTGGTTCCCAGCACTGGTTCTGCTCTGCCCCCCTTACTCAGGAGCTGTGGGACTGCACCCCACCTCTGTGATGTCCTTGCTCTGCCAGGCATGCCATCACCCACAGCTTCCAGCTCACCTCCCTCATGCAGCCACCTGCTCTCACTGCTCCCTGACACACTCTGCCCAGCAGGATTTTAGCACAAATATCAACTACCATGGTGCTTGAGTGCATGTGATCATCCACTGAAACATGGAACAGCAGAGCATGCCTCATCCATAAAGTGTCTTCTGTTCATTTAAAACATACTGGCAAGGTCTGAACCCTTTGATTACAATGTATTCCGTATGTTTCAGATATCAGTGCTGTATTTAAAATAATGAGGCAGGCACCAGATATTCACCTTCCATTATGTAACAATGAAGCATTACTAAAAGTATGTTAACATTTCTATGGATTGGGACCTCAGTGATAATGGGAAAAATATGTTCTTTTCAACTCAATTTGTAACTAGGTAGCTTTTGTTTGTTTGTTTGTTTATCCAGTGGAAGTAAGGGGCAACACTTTATCAGTACACAAAGCTTTTATGTATCATTTAAGACTGGCTCTTGCAAAACAACAGTATGTAATTTGCTGTCACAATTAATTGGTCTATATGAATGGCTACTGAAAATATTGTGATTTTCCTGCCTTTGCATCAGCTACTTCATTTTCTTCTGTAACTCACATTTCTTAGTAGTGGCAAAGTGTCAACAGTTTCATTCTTAGAAACTCTGCTGCAATTATTTTATGATGGCCTCCATTTGCATCCTCTATTTTTTTGACTATGAGCAACTGAGAATTTTCTTCCGTGAAAAAAAAGAAAACCTCTGTCTAGTTATACAAAATCCTTATTCATCAATTAATGAGTAGTCATTTCTCCATCCAGTCTGTTTAACCTATTTTATTAAGCAGATATGTCTAGATTTGTTGATAAGTTACTGTTGTAAACCTGTGACAATGAAATTCCCCTGTGGATGCAATTCAGTCTAAAATAAGCACTCCTTTGGTGTCTCCTTTTGCATTTATCATACCCACTTTCCCGTTCACACTAGGCAAGACCTCTGTTTCATACAGCAGAATTTTAAAACTATAAAAATTAGGCTCACATAAGCAAGGCCTAGATCTTGAAAAAAGTTCCCCTCTCAATAAAATATTGGAGTTCTTTCAAACGCAGGATTGTTTTTTTCTTCTGAAGTCCTTTCTATAGGTATTCTGCAGAAAGCACCACAGAAAGATAGTTTATTTCTTTTTTCTTTTTTTTTTAAGCACCAGAAATGCCCATGAGCTTCCTTTCCACATACAGCAGACTCAACAATCTTAATTGTCAGTGGCTCAAAGAACAGAAAATCATTAAATTGCTCATTTTCTCCAAGTAGTGACAACTCTAGTGCCAACAGTCATCCCTGGATAATGTCAAAATATTGAGGAAATAAATTACACTAGTAAGCAAACAACAAGGTTTGGAGATCTTATGCCCCATGCAGCATTTTTAAAAGAAATCACTCTTCCCCACCAAAAATGTGGTGTTCACATTTACTCTCTCTTTGCTTACATTTGTCAAAAGAACAAGTTGCCAAGGAGAATTTAATAAGAAAACAGAGGAATATTATCATTTTTTTTATAAGAGAGAAGGCTGGTAAAATCATGTGTTCAAGACAGACTGTGGTTTAGCAAAGCAGGTACTACTGAGTGCCAGCTCTGCAAGATGCCAATGCCAGTTTGTGGGAGGTACTTTTTCAGTAGCAGCATCTGGCTTTTTGGCAGACTCTCCAGGCTGTTTCACTGACAGTTTCAGTTCCTTCCAAGTTGGTCACTTGGCTGTGTCATTTGTTGGGTGAATAGTCTGCTTTGCTCCAAAAAGCAACAATTTTACACCACCTCTCCTCTCAGTTCTTAGCTCCTTTATGGTGATTTTTGCCTGTATACCTGCTTGATAGCAATTTCATCTGTGAGCAGTCTCACTGGTATCAGCAGGGTTACTCAGAAAGTTGTTCTGAAGAGATTTGTCAGCATATATGTAGTAGTGTCTTCATTCCAGAAAACCTTTTTCATAAAGCCAGAGATTTTATCAACAAAAGGGTTCTTTAGGGGGTAGAGCTAATAGCAGTTTCCCAAATGAGAGAAGCTGTATCAACTAAAAGAGGTTTTTATTGTACGTGGAACTGTACCTCTGCTGCGGCATTTTCCAGTGCAAGTATATTGATTTAGAGTTTCTGCAAGCACACCCCAGAATGTGCACATGTGCCCTTGGAAAGCATTTTACACATAGAATAACACACAATTTACCGAGACAAAGAAAAGTTAGTTCTAAAGGAGCCATTTATTCACAGTAGAATAAGAAGACACAGCAGAATAATCTCTGTTAGGTATCCCTGTCCACAACACAGATACATATGAAGCACTTGGCTTCTCTTATTTGGTCTTTCGGTATATATTTCTCCAGATTCAGAAAATGCCGTGTTTATTTTTGCCTTTGCACAAAAAATCCAAACATATTATGGCAAAATGTCCTTAATTGTGTTCTTCTGTATTTGACTATTAGATCTGATAATTTCTAGATAAAATAGAAATAAAACTGTTTTTTGAAAGAAGTGCACATTTTTTTATGCTTGAGAATATTTTAATTTAATGATACTTACAGAAGTTTAAGATTTTTTTTTGTCAATTTAATATGAAATCACTTACAAAAATCTATTTATAAGTACTTTTCCGTAGCAGTGTATCCATTATATGTGTGTTGTCGTATTTAGTTCTTGGCACTCTTTGTGGAAAACAAAAGACAGATAATGATAAGTGGAATTTGTAGTAAATTTTTTTATTTCCTCTTTTATGTTTACACATGCAAAGTATGTGGCTATTTCCCATAATATCAGTCTCTCAAAATATGCTGAAGATCTCTAGTACACTGATCCTGACACTGTGATTAGCAGGATGATATAAGCAAGATTTGCTGTGTTTTCAAATGCTGACACGCAGACAGTCTCAGCTCCACCATTATAAACAGGATTTAAGGTGCTCTGAAAACCCGCCCTTTGAAATTGCTGCCAACATCATTATATATTCCAGCAGCAAAGGTTTAAAAAAAAAACAAAACAAAACAGAAACTTGTCTTTAGCATTTTTTTAACATAGACATTTTGGGGTTTTTATTCAGTAGTACTGTCTATAGAAATACAAGACACTTTTGCCACCTCATGAATTATAATAACGTTTAACACTCTGTACTTTGTAGTGCCTTAGGGCTCTTTCTTCAAGTAACTAATTTATGCAACTGCAGATTGGAAATGCTTAATTCTTTTTATAATGACTGACAAGCTGTGGGTTTTATTCTGTAGAATGTATTCTAAAATTCTGTGTTGTGTAATGCAATAGGGAAAATTTGATACTTGTCGGACTTTATTTATGTATGTATTTAGAAACAAAAATTACCCATGAAAAGAGACATTTGAAGTTTAAAAAGGGGGTTTATTCTCCTGTTTATCGCTGACAATTCTATACTGGATCAATGGCTGTCAACTCTTTCAAATCAATGCTGGCATGGAATTTGACAGAATATATGTCTAGAAAAATGTGACTTCAAATTAAGAGCCTAAGCAGTGATGGAGAGATATCCATTTAAAAACCTTGTACATACACACTAAAAACAAAGACAAAATTTCCCACCAAATAAGAATGTGTTTATTGATCATGATACATCAGCATGGGTGTGCATCAGAGAAAATAAAAATAAAACAAAACTGTTTTCTAGAAAAATAAATCTGTTTTGTATATAAAATTAGCATTGTGGGTGAGGATTTGTGTCTCTGTAACACTCTGAAGGTTTTCTGGAAGATAGGCAAAACAAAATGTAACTTGCATTCAGCAGTCTTCAGCTTCAGCTTCAGCTTCCAATCATCTATGACTACCCAATTTAGTATTCAAGAAGATGGAAAAATAGAAGCTTCACCTTTATTTGGGATTATGCTTGCTGAGATAATGAACGGTAACGGGAAAAAAAAAAAAAAGAAGATGATTAAACGGATGACCAAACTATATATTACTTTTAGGAGGACCAGAACAGTACAATGAGAGTAATGTTCTATATCCCATTGTATGTCATTTTTGCTTAGCCACAACAAAGGTTAATAGACCTGTTTTCCCAAATGAAAAATTGAGTTCTTGGGTAAGATTTCCTACTTATTTGGGTAGATAGGCGAAATATGTGTTCACCATCCTTTACTTATACTATCACGTACAAACAAGAGTTAGGTGAACCACCATATGTGGTTGTAAGTTGATCAAAAGTTCACATTAAATACAGTGAGAAAACATTATTAAAAGCAGGGAAAAAATAATTAACAAAGAATGAAAAAGTTTCATTTTTACATTTTAGATGTAAAATTTTCTGATTTCTAATTTCAACATAGTTGTCTTTCAGAAATTGTATGTAAAAATAACAACAGAAAAAAAAAAATCCACCTTCTTCTAAACTAAGTGTTATAGTCTGTTTCAGGTCAACGAAATATTGCAATCAACTAAAATAGAATTGGTTTTGATTTTCCAGTTTGACCGGAGAATCAAAAAGCATTCATTCATACAGCTGTAACATCCAAGACAGAATTGATTCTGGAGGACTTTTAATAGAGAAAATTAAGGACAACGCTGTTTAACACTTTCATTAAGAACAGATATAGCAAACATTTAAATGACTATCAAAAATAAATTGCAATTTAGTGATATGACATAAAAAGCTTATGAGTTACAGAAGAGAATCGGCCACAAGTCAGTTCGTATATTGATAGCAAAATTATATGTTCCATCTGAAGTTAAACTTACTTTTAAATAAAAAAGAAAAAGGAGGAAAAAAACCCCAACTTTTCAACTTGCTGGGGATTAAAAATGCTACAACATTTTAAATTGAAATAAATACACATATACTTGAAATTGAAAAAGTCTTAATTCTTGTGTCAAGATTGAATGACACGTATGCATTAGATCTGTACTTTCAGCAATTTCTATGTTAATGGGCTTTCCACCAGGGTGGATTATTCCTTATGAGTCACAGTAAAATGTTACCCATACTATTTAAATATTTCAGTAAAGTTTATAATAATTTCACTTATTTCTAAAATGACCTTAACAGTTCAAACAGAGTTTAAGTCAAGATGCAGGATGTTTTTTGAGCCAGGAGGTATTTAAAGGCAGAAAAAGTGAAGACAAAGGTGGGCAGAGCTATATAATCATATTATCCTGGAAGCATCAGAGGCTGAAACATGAAGGCAACTTGTCAGAGTGGTTGGAGCCAAGACCATAAATAACACTATCTCTGCCCAGTTTTGCTCTCAGCTTTCAGTCATGAAAAAAATAAAAAGCTAAATATGTTCATACTACTGTAGTAGTATAGTTTAACCACTGTATATATTCTTGGGAATATAGATAAAGAGGAGGCAGGGGGAACAGAACTTCATGGGATTCTCAAATTTCTTTCCTTTTAGGCCAAGTGACAGTTCAGAGGAAATGTTTATAGCCAAGATACAAAGCTTTCAAATATAGGTTGAACCAAAAACTCCCCACATTAGTACCTGAAGAAACACAGGAAGTCTGCTAACCAGCTCACATGACCTCCTAGGGAAGAGGATCTTACAGTCTGTTCACCACACTCTCCCATGCCTTTTCACGGACTGCAAATAAAATCTTATGAAAAAATAAAACCATGGTCATAGCAACAACTGGGATAAAACAATTTCTGGTCAGCACTTCCCCATCCCTCCCCAGTTTAGCAACACAGCACTTCTTCTGCTAGATGCTCACTGACACATATTCCTGAGTGTTCCACATTCCAGACATTTAGGTCAGTATAGGCTTTTTCTCGTGTTTGAAAATTTAAAGCATGCACCTCAGGCAATTTTCTTCTTACCCAATATGAAGCAATTGAAATTATATTGTTAAGTATAGCCAGCTCATGCAAATGTATCATCAGAAGAGTCGTCCAGTCAGAAGATATGCTAAGAGATAATATAAAGCTTAAATATATTCATCATTTACAACGACTTCAGTGAAAAACATTTTTCTCATACTACATTAAACGAACTAGATTTTAAGATACAAGTAAGATTAAGGCTAAGGCTGCATTAGGAAGCTTCGGTATAAGAACCTGTACTGCCTACATCAGCGAAATGATTTACCCATTATAGCATATACCCGCTATCACTAGTGGCACATGTTTCTCAGAAATTTTATTATACGTCTCTAATTGAGAAGTTTATAAGTTAGCCAAAAGCATTTCCTTTGAGCTGACACTTGGCATAAAACTAAAGAAGGATAATAAAAGCACTAGTTTATTTTCATGCTTTTTTTTCTAATAATGAGCGTGAGCAGCCCTAATACAGTAGAATTTTAAGAACTGTCCAGTCAAGACCTTTGAAAATTGTTGCTGAGATTCAGACCTGCAGTTTGGAGGATAGGATTTCTCACGTAATGAAAAATTTAAGAGATATGAAGGGAGTTTCCTAAAATGGAGCTGGAAAAGTTGAGAAGAAGCTGGGAGAATTTGAGATTGGGAGCTTTGTTAAAATCAGATTTTCTATCCCTAGGCTGTATAAATCCTGATGGTCAATGCTCAAAAGACAAGCTGACAAGTTTGAGAACACATTAAAAAGTCACCTTTCATTTGCCTACTCTATGTTGATGAGCCATCACCTCAAAGGGAAATTTATATGTCTTAAAGATTATAATTTTTTTGAATGCTAAGAAAACAGAGATGGGATTTGAAGGTTTAAGCAGTTGTAAATTAAATTGAAAACTAGAATTATTTTTCAATTAAAGGTCTTATCACAGCTAAGTAGTGGTATAAATAGATGTATTTTAAATTAGTTAATAGAAGATTAAGAAAAGTACTTATATTAATTCCCTTACTGTTCTGCATTGTCAAAACAAAAAAAATAAGTCCTAGCATTAATGACTCTGAGAGACATTATTTAGTAATTCACAATAACACCAAGTTTATATTCCAAATTTCTAAAACATTAAGAGAAAACTTTGATTTTACTTCATTTGTGAAGTCATGGTCTGTCTACAGTTTGATTTTATCTATTAATGCAACAAATACACAGTGTAGTTTGAAGGAAAACACTATTAAAGATTAGTTTGTGATTAATATAGTCCAGAAATTCCACACAGGAAAGGGATTGCTGCCTAGTCATTACAGCAGCATTGTATGATTGTATGGTTTTCTTTGATGATTTGATACACAATAAGCCCTCGTATCAAATGTTTTCTGAGAGGTATGCTGATGGACTGCATCTCATGGGTCTCCTGGTCCTACATATTTTCTCCCTTGGACTCAAGGCTGTGTTTAGCAGAGTTCACCTTTGTGCAAAAACCACTTTGCCTCCCTATGTCCACCTCTTCTCGTAAAGCAGTACGTCTGTCAACTTGTCAGACTGGTTTGCTGCCGCAGGACAAAGCTAATGTTTCAACTCCAAGGCATCTTACTATTCCTTTTAGTTTCCCTTCACAGTTTAGGAAGGGATACATCCTGAATGTAGCTGCCAGTATCAGCAACACCCATTAGGTATTATATTCCACGTCACAATAAATTATTGTGAAGGATTTTGCTCTGCTTCACTTGCTCTGAATTCTGAATGACCTACATATCTTTTTCCTGACATCAAAAAAATGAAGAGAGACGGCTTTAAGAGAAAATGCCATTTTGTAATCACTTTTTTCCTCTTTTTTGCAGAATAAATCCCATAAATGTGATCGTCTAAACATCTATTGTGTGACCATGAAAGGTAGATCTGCATGTTTCTGAATCTGGTAGCTTCCAAATTTACCCTGTGTGTAGTCATGGGTGCTAGCTCTAACTGAAATAATTTTTAGCAAAGGTCAAACAGGCAAATGAAAAAGTCTGAGACAAAAGGCATGCCAATGAATGTCACTGTGAAACTGTATCCATATATACATATGTTTTATATCTTGTTACATATTTTAGACACAGAATTAACCATCAGAAATTGTAGCAGTTACTCACAAGCAGAACATTAAGATAGTTCAACAGATTGATTATGAAATGCTTTGGATAGTTGCAGGTTTTTGGCTAACTCAGTCTGTCAAAAATTGCAAGCAATGCTGAATAGTCTGTCTGAGTAAGATCCAGTCTAGATCCTGGAGACCTAAAAGTTATGGGCGCATTCATTTTCAGATTTTCAGTTTCCAAAATGATTCACTATATTTACTCCACAAAAAATATGACTAGAGAATATAACAGGTACTGTATAGTGCTAGACACCGTAGAACAGGAGGTCAGTGTAGTCTCTGTTCCAAATGGATTGCAGCCTAAGCATATTTGTATGTTATACCTATGTGCAATAATAAATATATACAATATTTATGGCTATCAGCTAATCATTAAAATAGAGTTGTCTCTAAAAATCTAGATTGAAACTTTTTTGAGAAAACAATTGAAAAATAAATTGTAGTATTGTTCATTTGCTGCAGTCTTGTCTTCTTTCTGTTCCAGCTTTCATATTTTTAAAATCTGTAGTGTATCATTTTACAGTTCAACTGTGTGTTGCAATAACCTCAACAAGGAGAGCTAGTGTCTGATTGTGATTGAAGACTGTCTTTACACTTTGCCTTTGAAAACTTGCAAAAGAGAGCTTTACTTAAGCATTGTTTCTGATATATTTACAGGTATCATTTGTAATATCCTGTGTCTAAAACACTCTCTACATTGTCAACATTTTATCTGAAATGACATAAAGCATATCACCATAGCACTGTTGTTACTGTCACACATTTGAAGAACAAACAGAAGTCTGAAGTTTCACAGCTGCTTTACTTTCTGTTAACCCCTGAATTTTGTAACACATACTTCTGGTTTGCTTCCTCTTGGATAAAAGTATGAGCAAATCTGTGTAACTTCTGTGTTTGGTGTCTCACAGTTTACATTTCCCAGCTTTGTCTATCGTTATTTCTACAATACCAAATCATCACTGACCTTATTTTTAAAAAAGTTATTAACCTTTCAAAAAATATCAGGAAGGACCTGAATTACAGATTGGTATTGCTACTGTTGATAGAATAGTCAAAGTAACAGCCCTGCAGAAAAAAAATGAGTAATTTATCTGAAAATAGGTTTATCTAGTAAAGCAACAGCAGCAATCTCCACTAGTCTCTCCCACCCCCTGGTCGTGTGGCTGTGAGAAAACATGTGAGATTATCATTCAAGACAACAAAGCTTTTCAAGTCATGTTCATGTCATATACCATGTGCAAGGAGCTTTCTCAAGTTTTGTAATTTATATAATCCTGACAGTCAGTAAGGCTTTGTAGCAGAAGATCCTGGAACTTGATGACTTTAGCAGTGACTATGTTAAACTCCATAAGGCAAAGACTTGGTCCTCCATAAAACTCATGGTGCAGCAGCTGCTCAATTTAGACACAATATGCCATGGGTAATAAAATATAGCAAGCAGCAGTTAGGAAAGGATGCTGAAAATGACAGGAGAATTTTTTTTTCCCCACAGTTACAGGGATAAGCTGGTCATCCAGCCAGTGAAGGTACCCATCTTCTTGTCAGCCTGAGAGTATCATAGACCTTTGTTAGCAGATGCTCACTGACTGAAACATAGACCCTCTACAGTCTTATCAGGAAAGCTAATAATTTAAACAATTTATTGCACTTATTGTTAGATTTTAGGTGTCTAAGTCTAAAAGTAAGCCTCTTGTACACTGTAGAAGTATATTTCTGTGTCAGCATCTGCAAAATATCACTGCATAGAATTGTTTCGCAGTCTCTAATCTGATCATTACCTTACTTGCAGTCAGTGTGCTAACAGTTTTATGCAGTCAGTGTATTAACACTGACTCTGTATTAACACTGACTCCACAAAAGTGTTTCCTGTCAATATCTGCATTAGAAACAAAATCACAGTATTGTTAGATTGGTGTAATAAGCATGAAGTTATTTTGGATATGGAATTGCTTTTTGTTCTTCTGGGAGAACTGAAATTATGGTTTGAAGTACAGCTAAACTCTTTCTCATTATGTGCTGTACAGCCATATAAATTTAGTGGTCATTAAATCTCTTACAAGGGACCTGGAATACAGTTATACCGGCTCTAGTCTATTGATGGATAATAGCAATGAAAGGGTTGTGATATAGCTTTGCTTCCAGTATTACAGTAGGAAGTATATTTCAACACTTTATATTTCCAACTACCTGCATTTACAAAATTAAAAAAAAAACCACAAAAACCCACAACAACAACAAAGTGGATTTTAGTATAAATCACTATTATTTCATTGATTTAAATTCAGCTATGTCAATTTACATCCAGTCTATTGGTAGTTCAGGTGAAAGGAATTCTGTCCTTAATTTGTATTTTGTGTTGAAAAAAGTCCCGTAACTTCTTTCAAATAAATGCTAAGTTTGAGGAACATACATTAAGTGATAGAGGTGTTCACTTTTTGTAATGGAAGAAATGTGACAGGGACATTTCTTACAAAATAAAAATGAAAAAGTGGAGGATTTTCTTATAGTTGGTAATCATTAGCACCTTACTTCAAATTATATCTTTTGATGTCAGTGTCTTTGTGTCTTAAACACCACAGTGTGAAACGATGTCTTTCCTTTCTGTATGAGAATGTGATCTTCTCCTGTGATTTCATTTGCATTATTTTTTGAACACTGTGAGATGGTAAGCAGCAGTTAACTCTATGCGCATCTTCCTTAGAAAAAAAAAAAGTTCACCCTTTAGAAATATTTCTTATATCAATCTGTATTTCTAATACATGTAACTGTACACCACGAACTGGATTTAAATTATTAAATTCATGGTGATTACACAGATTTGAATAGCAGATCTAGTAGCAATAATAGGAAACATTCTGCACTACAAAGGAATGTCAGACGGTATTAGGAGATAATTCTATTTATTGGTCTAAGGAGTCAGCAAAAGAATTGTTACTCCAAGATGGGTGACATCAGGGACTTCATCAAAATTATATTGCTTCTCCTGCTAATAAATGCTGAGCAAGGTAATGAAAAGTACTAATGGTAGAAAAGTGCTGAAGAATCATAAGCATCTATTCGAATGCAAATGGTATTTAAATTCCAAAAGGGAAGAAAAATTAGGAAAGCCAGTACATTTAGTGCCTCTCAGTGCACTTCAGTGTTCAAAACTCACAAGGTAATGAGGTCAAAACCAAAAACTGTCAAATATATGGCACTAAACAGAACACAAAGGCTGAGTGAATAAGAGTGTCAGGTTCTGGTGAGCAAATTCTGCTTGCAACTCATTGTAAGCTGGAAGAAATGGAAAGACAACATTTTCTAGTGTTTGACTTGAAACTTTTGCATCACCTATAGGAAGAACAGCAGGTACATTGTACAAAATATGCTCCCTTCGGTAGTGTCATTTTAAATGAATTAGAGAAAAATTAACAGAAAGAGGAAAATTTTCTGCCACCTTTGTTGTTTTAACCATATTTACAGCAAATACAGGACTCACTGGATACCCAGTATAAAAATGAATGGATTAACAGCATGTAGTTCTGCTCTTCAAACTGACGTAGTAAGAGAAAAAAAAAACAACCCTGCATATAGCATATCACTGTTCTCAAATAGCAAAATATAACCATTTGAAAGGTCATACCCTGCATTTGTTGAGTATTCACAGGGATTCATACCTACAATGATCTTTCTGATCTGAGCAAAATATACATCCATTTCACCTGCTCAGGTGCAACATGCCGAAGGAATGGAAGCTAATATAATTAACATCAGTGCCACTGAATGGAACTGATTTGTGTTTCCGTATTTACCACTCCTAATACAGGCTGATAGCTGCAGGTTTTGTGTCTGCAAGTAAATTTGAACGAGTATAAAAGTGACTACCATTACTGTCTTGAATTGGTAGGGTTCTCTGTAGATGCCATCTGGGTAAAATGCTAATACAGAAATAAGCAGAAGAAGTTTTTATGTCTTGAAGTCTTTCTCATATCTCTGGACAGATAATTATCAAGAAAAATCATGTGCAGGAGAAAGATGCTGAGAAATGAGTTATCAATAAAGACTTTATTAATGGAGGATAGGCCAACATATTAATTATTTGCTAAAGCATAGTTTCCCTGTTCTTCGTTTTTGTGCGAAGTCATGTCTTCTTTGTCTATATGGATTGGAATACTGTCTGATAAACCTCCTGTCTCATTGATCACACTTCTGCATATGCACTATAAATGAAAAGCCATTGGATCACTTCAAACAGCAACAACAACAAAGTTATCATGGTGTTAAGCATAAAGTTATTTGTTATTTTGCTAAAAGAGAAAATCCTGTGACAAAGGGTGCTGAAGTACTTACTAGACCCTACACTAGGGATTGCCATGTAAGTTCATTGAGCTCAATTTAAATTTGATTAAACTGTCTTAGGTGACAGGAATATTCAGTCAGAATCAAGGGCAGAAAGGGTAGAATGAAGTCCACATGACTGTGAGTACTCAGAGAAATGCTATATTGTAGCTGACCTTTCTCAGGTATTTAGAAGTGTGGAAACACTTGGACCTACTTTTTTTTTTTTCCCTCAGCCAAAAGTGTATGTAAAATTGCTGATAGTGACATTTGTAGGATAAGTGCATTTGGCAGTGAATTTTGGAAATTGTGTTTCATTAAAGTTTAATGAGCACTGTGCAGGAAGACTGCAAATATTGTAAAAATTGTCATGTGCCAGACAGCTCAAAGAAAATAATGCCCAAGGATAACATTTATTTTTGTCTTTTTTTCCCCTAAAAACTTGTGGGCTAGATGAAGCATTCCTACTGTCTCCCCCTAACCCCTTGCAGACGAAGGTTTAATTATGACAAGCAAGGAAAGCATATTCGTACATTTGCTAAATCTCCTTATCTTGTAAATAGCCTCTAATTCTTGCACCACTGAATGAACAGTCTTTATATGCTGGGTATTAACGTAGCTGATGTTTGATGCAACTCTATAATGTGTTGTATTTTCATTGAAAAAGATTGCCACACTACTGAAATACAAAAATGACATCTGAAGGTCCCTTGTCTTTGTTTTAAATTGAATTGGACAATACCTAAAAAATGATAGAAAGCTATGTTGGGAGTTCTGTATGTATTTTTGGAATTTGGTTTGTAAGCTTTTGCTATCATTCAGTCAGAGAGTTAGATTCAAAAGGCAACCTTCCTGCTGCTTTCTTATATTACTTTCAGAAAACGAAGTGTTGTCAATCTGTGGGATAATGGTTCATTGCAGTTATTTCAAAAGTAATGTAGATTACCAGAAAGTAGAAGCAGCTGTCAGGAGGTCTGACCAGATAAATGGGATTCATTTATGCTCCGTACACTGCTGCATGTGAAACAAATCAGGAAAGAAACATGGTTTCTCTGTTGCCTTGTGGTAACCTGTGTGGTTCTCAACAGGCAGGATGTGAGTCTGGTTTAACTTTACATGAATCAGGCAGCA
Source organism: Pampusana beccarii (assembly GCA_013399365.1). Classification (NCBI taxonomy): domain Eukaryota; kingdom Metazoa; phylum Chordata; class Aves; order Columbiformes; family Columbidae; genus Pampusana; species Pampusana beccarii. Next base: position 110,858 of record VWYH01008678.1, read on the forward strand.
GGTAACTTGAGACTAGCCCAGCCCTTTTCTTAAAACAGGTGCACAAACTGATTCAATGGTAGCTGTGCAATCATTGGACCTTCATAAAAAACAATGTGGTCGGTGAAGTTATATTACGCAGAGGCTGTGAACTGACGACTTAGACTTTTGTGGTTTAATAATGATTTTAATAATTTAACCATGAATATTTAATAGTAATTAGGTTTTAACACTTCATATTTTTAAAAAATTAAACTTTGCAATTTTCAATATTTTCTTACCTCTTATTAAGCATTAATATTTGATTTGTTTAAAAGGCTTTTTCAATAAGATTTGAAAGTTTTAAACCACGTTAACAAGGAGGTTACAGTTTATTCTGTATAATATATATTTTAATATCTGCCAGGTATAGATCCTTTATTTCTGTAAAAGATATTAAAATGTCACATTTTCCTCCAGGAAATAGTACAAAGAAAAGTAGAAGTGATAAGAATGAACTCCACCTTGTGTGTCACATATGAAGTACTAGTCTAGACCCCTATCCTGCATGAGGAGACTGCTAAACTTTGCTGCTACATGGCAAGTGCTGCTACATTTCCACATGACAGGAATTTAGCAGACTGCATATGAACACATACAAAGCACATATACAAAATAAAGTCAAATAGATCACCACTAATTGCCTGGCAGTACAATATATTTGAGATTTTCAGCCAACATTGCTTGACCTGAAAGAAAACATTGAAACATGGGTAAGACCACTGTAAAAAGCATCTCATGTGAGAAGGCTTCTTACAGTGCCAGGTTGCTTAGAGTTCATTACAAAGCATTATTTTTCCCTTTCTGTTGTTTCTGATCATCTTCGCGAAACAAAGGTGAAATTATTGAATCAATCAAAGTGGGAGTGCTTGAGGCTTATAAGGTTGTATTTGAGAAGATGCTTTTAAGTCTTTCGGGGACACTTTTGCAAAAGGAGGAGTTTTACTGTGTACTGAAGCTCCCTGAGATTATGAAATGGTAACTCTCTGTCACGTTTTTCTGTTCTCCACATCCTGAATTCTCGTAAACGTGGACTCTGGTAGACTGTTTCTGTCCTTCCACAAAATATCATTTCTATCAGCAAAGTTTTCCTTTCATATTAGTTTACTTAAAAGCAGTATACTTCTTCAAATAACGTGCAAAGCCAAACTGGGATCACACATTCTTTGCAGATTCTTACAAGACTGGAGGCAATGCTCTCCATATTTATGAGCAGCCCTATGCCCTCTATGGGAAACACCCTTCCTATTGATTTGCAACTGCTGCCTAAATAAGATTCACTTCCACATTTCTTCAGATGCATAGGAAACAGACATGTCACAGAATTTTGGTCCTTTCTGAGATCACGGTAGAATTCTCTAAGTTGTCTGGAGAGACAGTGGAATCACAATTTCTGGAAGCTTTAAATAAAATTTTTGTAGAGTACACAGTGATTTAGATCCAGTTTGTGTTACTTAGAGGCAGAGATATAAACTGAGGCAAGGCAAAATTATAAGGCCTAGGAAGACTTCTAAGGTATCATGACTGTGGACACTGCAAAATCCTACCTGCATTCAAAGCACAGCCCTGCATGAATACTATTTTCTATATACTGGTATCCCTGGAAAGGAAACACTATCATGAGAGCCACCTTAGAGAGACAATACGTTTAGCAACGATCTTAATCAACATGACAATTGAGATGATATCAGGATAAGCATCGACACACCAAGATCATTGCTTTTCAACTGATTTCTTAAAGAGCCCTCCATACTTTCTAAGACTCAGGGATACAATATATTATACTTATTTTCCTAACGGCACTTCTGTCCATTGTTCAGATACTATAAACTTCAACTTTTAAATATCCAAATGCATACATAAGAGAGGGAAACTCCTGTCAGTTAGGAATCAAGCAGTGCCTTGTTATGAACATGAGCACCTGACAGATTCTTTTGGGTCCCACATAAAGGAACCATTCACACATGGTTCTGTATGATATAGGGCTGATTAGAAGCTTCTGTAGTGTTCTATCTAGACACTAATATCTGATTTTCTTATTTATTTGCTTTGATCACTTGGTGTGAAAATTCAGTTGATGAAGAAGCACCACAGCTATCAGTAATCATTTATCCAAGTATAAGTCCTTAGAGTTGGCCAGATTCAATCTAGGAAACTATTCACAAATGATTTTTTTGTTCTTTAAAATTTCTGGAATATGCAAAATATCTTGAAAGTCAGATGCAAAAAATCATAAAAGTTATAAAAAGAAAACTCGAGATGTCTATTTTTGTAAAGGGCTACCAGTTATCTGACTAGTGTGCCCAGAGTTACTGATTCTGTTAAGATGAAAGGCAGTATTTGGTGGGAATATGCTAACATGGAACCAAATATCTTGGTCACAGCTGGCATCAGTTTTTGAATAGGTGAAAATGATGGAAATGTCTTAGACCAAAGAAAATTAACTTGTTAATGATTCCCACATAAAAGTTGATATAGGATGTTTATTAAGTGGACATTGCAAGACAATAATATGCATTTATACCACTTCAGCCAGGAAAAAAAGAAGTGCTGTCAAAGAAAACAGGCTATCTTTAATATTTTTTTTTCAGATTGACATTAGATGTGATCCACTTCAACTCAGAGCCTTTAAACCCTTTAGTGACAGAAAAACAGATGTCTGCCTGCCTGTTAAATGAGCAATCCCTATATACATATTTATTAACATAAATCAATCATATATTTTCATGTTTTATTTGATCCAATACACTTGGAAAAACTGCTTACTTCAACATTCTGTGTAAAAAAAAATCCCCATAGATTTCTAGAATAAGTACTTAATATAACTGAGAGCAGCAAGATAGAATCTCCTCTAGGCAGTCTGGATTAAATGAAACAGCAATGTTTTCCATGGAGGGTTTTCTAAATCCATACTTGAGTGCTCTATTATTATGGAAGAAATGTAATTAACACTTTATTATCTTTCAGCACCTTGAGGGCAACAATTGTCCAAAGCTGCGTTGTTACACCTCTTCTACATAGAGCTAATGTTAGACTTGGAAGAACCAAAGGCTCTGACGTAACTGGACACATGGCCAAGGAAGAGTCTTCTTTAGTTCACATTGCCAAACCTGTGTGCATGGAAGGAAGCTGTGCTAAGGGCCTATCATTGCCCTTGCCAGATCTGAATACAGTGGATGACTTTGAAACCGTATCTGCCCTTGCATTCATCTGGAGTTGAGCTGGTAGAGCAAGAAAGTCAAAAAGTCATAAATGAGCAAGGAGAGGTGGTGGTGGGGGTTTTTTTTGTGTGTGTGTATTTGGCTTGTTTGGGGGTTTTTCTTTTGTATTTTTTATTGTTTGTTTGGGGTTTTTGTTGTTTTTCTTTTTATCTGAAATGAGGCAAAAGGTAGAGGGATTTTAAACTGCAGATGTTTAAGCAACAGCTTTTTGACAAAGGACCAACTGCAGGATTATAAGGTAGTGTAAAGTGATTTGCACAAAGATAAAAAGGGTAATAAGTGGACAGATTTAGGAAACAACTGAGTTAAAATTGCAGGACACCTACTCTACCTTTATTCTGGAGATTACTAAAGCTGAGAAATGTTTTGAAAAAAAAGGCTCCTATTTTCGTAGATATACTCTTCTAGATGATGTCTGGAACGCCCTTGGTCCTGTCAGAAGTCCTCTCATATTTATCATGTCTAATGTCAGCAGGGTCTTGGGCAGAATATTTTGGTGAGAAAGGCTTATACCTGTGACCTTGAGGAAGTGCTAGCCTTTCTATTTGATCATTTTTCTTCTCTTTGTGACAGATTTTGAAAGCACAGGGTAAGAGTTTCTGATGAATTCAGTGATCTTTTCTCACTGAGATCTCAGCCTTTTTTGACAGATGAGTGAGTCACTTTATGAAAACCGTGACACCACTTACATGAATCCTAGTTACTTTTATTGCAGCATCTATTTCTACTCTGCTCTTGATGAATCAGCTCCATTTATTCAGCTAAGATCACAACAAAATTGGTTTCTTAATATGCGTGTATCAATAAAATTACTCTATTTAGCTCATTGTATCTGAGCCAGCCTGAGTGTTATGCAAGTAATTTTGGCTTGTCTAATAGTCACTAGCAAGAAAAAGTCTTGTTATAACCCATTCTAAGAGTAATAAAGAAATCCAGACAACCTGAAGGATTTCTTAGCATCCTGACATTGAGCCAGCGAGCTATTATAACACCTGAAAACACAAAGGTTGATCTGAGGTAGACATGTAGAGGGCGTCCATCCTAAATACAAAATATTGTCACTGGCCTTAAAACTGGAGTGGGAAGAGAAAAATAGATGTGGCGTGGAAGGAGGGAGCAAGCAGAAATATTTGCTAAGCAGAACACTTTCTTGATGGGCAATTGACCACCTGCAATGGAGTGATTAACAGAACTTCTATCAAGCTTATGTAACTGCGCTGGTACTATCTTATGCCCAAAAAATCAGTACAGTGCTTGTGGGTAGTTGTGTCAGTGTTAGTTAGTGTAACTATTTATTTTGGATGTAGAAGTTTTTCAAAATACTGGGTATGGATCATGAAAAAAATAAATGCTACACCATGGATTTCTGCTCCTTATTTTGCAAAGTGCTGAATGACCAGTGGAAGAAATGTTTGCACAAATACTTGTATAAATTCAAAAGCAAATTTCCACTCTACTAAGTTTTTTAAGAGCTGATTAGGAAATTAAAGGTTCTTTTTGGTGTTGTTATTAAAATTCATTCACTCTGGATTTCAGCATACCAATCTGCCACTTAATAATTTGTTATTTTTATTATCTGATATAGACAATTTCAGAGCAAGGGATGCAAGCCTGTGGTAAAGTAAACTAAGACTCTTCATCTGACTATGTGTGGTGTGGATATTTGTATCTGCATTCTCTAGTTTAAGACGTTTATCTTTTCAGGAACGTGACTTACTTTGAAATTAACTTTTACTTTAGAGACCAATTTTTGCACAAGGCTTAAGAAAATCAGGCCTTTCTTAATCATTGCTTCTCTCTGTAATATTCTGCCTTCAGTTCAGTAAAATCCCTGTGTGCCTTCAGAGAGCTGAAGATGAAGTAACTAGCCTTGAAAGTGAATTTTTTTCTGATATTAGTGGAACTGTGCTATATGTTTCCAGGCACACTGGTAATAAACTACACCTCCATATTGATTTCTTTAGCACAGATGTATGTGGTATGTTGGTGAATGGTCTTATTAATATTCATTAAATTCTAAATAGCTCTCTTTTTAATGTATCTATTCAAGAAATGAATAATTCATGCATGTATAGGAAGCTCAGTGCTGTCACTTACAGCATAGACCTTTGGTGATCTAAGAAAGTATTTGAACTGAAGGACACTCTAAGATGTGCAACGCAAGTGAAACACCGAACACTCCTCAGCTTCCTACTACCAAGGACATTTTTTAATGTTGAAAAACTTAATGACTCATCACTCTTCTTAAAGCACACATTCTCAAACGTGCTTTAGTGGAATTGTACATATAATTTACATATACACAGAAGCTACAGTGGTTGTGATTTGTTCAATGTATAAAAGGCATGCGGGCCACTTGTAAAGCTTCTTATCTACATATTTGTTGGTAACTGGTGAGAATGGTGGGTTTGGAGAACATGATATACACGCAAGCTACCATCACAGAAGGTAGGTTTGCACCGTAGAAGACACTCATGTTGTTTTCAGTCCTGCCTTAGGCTTTGTGAGTCTCTTGCAGCCGATCTTAGCTTCTTGGTGTTTGGGAATCCCACATCTCATGTTTAGTCCCCACTCCTAGAATACACATCATAGCTATTTGCTATGTGTTTGGGAATGGTATTTTTATCTATACAATGTTTTGTAAGCCTTTTTTCACATCTGGTATCAGGATGTGCCAAAATTGTAGTTAATTTCTGACTGTACATGTAATATGACAGATGATTGTATGAGTGTGATTAATTATATATGATATAGAGTTATGACTAATAACACAGTATTTATGATTAACTATTTGTAAAGCAAAGGTGTTAAAACTGCAGATACAAAGTTAAAATTATGTCTGATAATATATTGGTGTCTGACTAGATGTCTTTATTTGGGCCTACTTCTTTGAGGTCTTCTTATAATTTTTATCTTTTCTTATTAAAAACAACAATCTCAATATGGCTTCAGATGCTAAAGTGAGGAGTCCAGTATAAAATAAACAGAAAACATAAACCTGCTTCTTTGTTTCTGCACTTACAGTCAGCAAGGGTACAGTCTGGAGGGGCGATAAAAAGGCTGTGTCAAGAACATCTAAAGGCATGTAACAGCCCTTATACACAAGGTTATACAGAGGCTTAAAAAGCCCTGCAAATGCCTTTTTCACAGCCATGTTTTCATCCATGATACACTTTCCTGTGTTGTCTGTCTCGATGTGCCTCTACAACATGCTTCCCTTTCTGGTTAGCTTAAACACAGCACTTAATTTAAAATAAAATATTTCCCTTCTTCCACTTAGAGGACTTAAAAGGCAGATCACAGACAGAAATATCCAGTTATTTGGACTTTAGCTAAAATCTGTGAGACCGAAGGAAGGAAGGGAAGCCCAGTGGTCTACACTCATTAACATCTTTAATAGCATTTGGATAAGCAAATTTAAACTTTATTACAAAACTTTGAAAATTCTTTTGAAGTAGTGCTTGACATGGTGAAAAATCAGGATTTCAAGAAATACTGAGACTTAAAATGGGAAAAACACAAGGCGTATAAAATGTGTCTTTCCAGTTTACAGTGCTCAGAAAACAAACTGGCTATGAATGTGCATGTTTTATACCTTGTCACTTTTTGTTTTTTCTGTCTCTCAATTTATTTTTTTTTCCTTTAAGCACTTCTTTTTGTGACAGCTCATGTAAAGAAACAAAGTTTCACCCACTTTCACCATACAGGATATTAGAAAATTTCTACGCCACTTGGATGCATCTATGCTGTTTCTTAATCATGGCTTGCTCACACAATCATAGTAGAAGAAATTCCTTAATATTTTCACCTTTGAGAGCTTTGTGAAAAAGTCCAGCTTTGATATTTGTACTCAAGCTGAACAGAACTTCTTTTCATGTTTAGCATGCAAGACTTCTAACCTGATTTCAAATGTTCTTAGTGTAGACACGCCTTGAGAAGAAACCAAGTAAAATAATAATTGGCATGTTTTGATAAGTAAATCAAGAAGAGCAAGTTCATAATAGGATAAAACAAGTTTCATGTATGCAGAACAAGAAAAAGGATTTTCTTGTTTCTGTTTGGTTTTTTTGTTTGTTTGTTTTTTTGGTTTTTTTTGGCTTTGGAGGGAAGGAGAGAAAGGAGAGGAAAGGAGCATTCCAGAATAACTGCAGCATCCTTGTACTTATGGCTTCTACAAAAAACATTGATTGACCAGCCTTTTGCTGGTCTATTCCTTCATTCCTCTTAAGACAGCCTCCTGCTAACATGCTGTGCAGAGAAAACTTTTTCCTATGACATTGATGGTGGACTCAGAATTACTCCAGTAGTCCTTACACAGATTTTCAGCTATGTGAAAAACTGCTCTATGTTATGGTCCCGTTAATTTTTCTCACAAGTGTGTCCTGTTATTTGTTTCATTTCAACCACTTTAATAAGAGGAAGACCAATATGGAAATTCACATGGAATTTCCATTATAAGGTTCAGGAATTGAATGAAAAATCATAAATCAAAAGTTGTCCTGTGCAGCTGATGCAAGATGATGTCCAGGAACACCTGTGTTTCCTAGAGGAAGAAAGAAAAGATAAAAGGTCTGAAAACACAAGTTTAAAAAAAAAATAATGTGACAGTTCTGCATATTTCACAAAGAAACCACACCACAGAAGGCACTTACCCCTTAAAAATTACATAAATTTGACTTTGGAATATCTGTAGAAACTATTGCAATAATAATGCAATGTCAAATTATCCTGGGGGAATTTCTATTCCTCCTCCACTGAAAACTTTTGTCAGATCATTAAAGACTTTGAAAGAGAAATCTGACCCCTGTGTCTTAGAACACAGTGCTACAGAAAGCAAACTAGCTAGGCAAACCAAAGTACTGGAGAGGGAAACATCTTCTGGTAGCCTCATCAGCAGTGCCTAATTGGTTATATGAAATAGTATCGAAGTGTTTGTTTCATTGTAGCTAATTACCTCATTGCATAGATATTCTGAGTTTTGTGCTCTTTCTATTTTGGTTTTGTTACAGTATGTGTGTATGGGGCAGTTCCTAACAGCTGTGTAAATAGAAATGTTTAGCTCTGCAGACATTCTGGGTAAAAAAAAAAAAAAAAAAAAAAATCTGAACAATTAGTACATTTCATTATAATTTTTTACTTCTTGGTGTCTAATGTTCGCAGAAGAAGAATCACATCCCCGTGAGATGTCAACCTGTTGTTTAAAATACTGTGGCACCTCATTATAACTACTGGTGCAACTTAATCCAGAATAACTTCTTGCCCAAGTTCAGCTTGACGAGTTAGGAAGACAAAGGACAACAGATTGCTTTGCAGTCCATATTTCCTATATACATAGCTGGAGTGCAGACAGGCTGCTTTGAAGTAGCCCCAGATGCTGTGAGTCTGGTGTAGTTCTGACCCAAGGTCTGAACTATTGCTGCTGAGGACAGAACCGTTGGTGCACTATGACTGTGAAACCTTTGGTTTCTTGTCTGGCATTGCAAACTAGTGCTAGAGAAAAATCATGCATTATCTTGAAAACAGGGGAGACAGATAGTCCTTCCTGACCTATTGTTAAAAAAGTAGCACATCTCATGCTTTCAGCTCGCAGAAAGATGCTACAAAATTCAACAACCTTCTCTACCTCTTACATCTTGTAAAAGCAATTTGCATTCTGTCATGTTCTCTCACACATGGTGTTCAAAACAATTAAAAGAAAATTGCACCCATTTTGCTCAGTGTAGCAGGCTGAAAATTTCAAAGATAAGAAGCACTTCTCAGCATGAGTAAACTGTGAAGTGCTTTTGAAAATAAGGTTTTTAATGATAATTGACATTAAAACCTTTATTTTCTAATACATTTCACAGTTTGTGCTTGTTGGAAAGTGCATGTTTTCTTTGAAACTTTCTGCTTTCTACACTGATCAGAAGTGATACATTTTCTTTAAAATGAAAACTAGTGAACTTTTTCTTTTTTTTTTTTTTAATATATAGGCAAAAAATACTATCTGAGGCTCACAAGAAACTCTAGTAACTTTTCCCCGAGGCCTCATATTCAGATTTATCTGTGTAGGCTGTAAAACACAGAGAACAAGAGGCTTATATAGACTGCAGTGCATCTTCTTTCAAGGACCTGAGACAGGAAAATAACCTCCTCACTCCATAAATCCAACTTAGCTAGCTTGAATAAGAATGCTATTCTTTGTCCTTTCAGCAAATAGGCCTCCCTCCTGGCAGCACCACAATCAACAGCATACATTGACAACCAAGAAACTGTGAATTCGATGGCAAATGAAGAAATCTTATCTGACTAGTTTTGCAAATTAGAATACTGGTTGGTTTGGGCTGGGGGTTGACACTCAAAAGTCTCAGTTTGTACAGATAAACTGAGCATCATAGGTAGCGAGTTTTTTAACAACAAGGCACAAGGTTAATACCTTCTGTACATAACCAATCTTGATAGCACAAGTCAGGCATAAAGTTCCATCATAAACAAATATAAATAATTTTACAACACCAAAATAAATGGAGAAAGGGTGGACAATTCTTTGGTTACTTGAGCAAAACACTCAATGATCTTAACGAACTAAGTAAATCCTTTGGCAACGAGAACACAGGAACAGCCATTCCTATTTCCTAATAAGTTAAAGTACCATTAACTTGAACAGGTGTTCATTTCTGAGAAGAAAGACCTAAGAGAAAATAACTGGGTAAAATAAACTGTGGCACATATGGATGTTGTGACAACAGAGAGAGCAAATGCTTGCTGAAGATTACGAAAACTTTTAAAATGACCTTTTCACAGCTGTGGATGTCAACAGTTTTGGTGCGCTACAAGAGTAAAAATATCACTGAAAACATATTTAACTAGTCAAAACCAGTTAACTGCCAAGTTTAACTCTACTTTTGCTTCCCCCTCCCTTCCCATCCTCCTACTATATCTTTTTTCTGTACTTTTCTACAGGTTTACGTAAGGATTGAATCCTGATTTCTTTGAGGAACGTAAGAAGTTTTTCTATGAGTATTTGATTTAACCCTAAATATAATTTTCTAATAGTTAAGTGTCCTGCTTTTGTTATTCATTCAATATACTATAGCTTAGAATGGTGAGATTCTCAGAGGCTTTCCCACCTTTGTGTAACACATTAAATGTTTTGTTAGTACCGTTCAGGCCTATTGACATCATAGTTGAGAATTGTATTACCTTTTGGCTTTTTCAGTGACTTTAAAGAATGAAAAGGGAAGCTTACAACACATAGTTGATAAGTAAACTTTCTCCTATAACCTGTAAGGAATGTAATGATTTTGTTCATCTATTTTGGACAGAAAGGGAAAAAAATCACCCTTCAGTCTATGTTCTGTACATATGAACATGTGATATAGATTTTAATTGCATGTAGCCACAGCTGAAGTATTTTTCCAAGAGGTAATTGAGTCCATTCCTCTGTCATGAACAGTGTTGGCTTTATCTGAATCATTCCTGTGGATGTCTGTCCAACCATCTCCTAAAACTTGTGTGACCAGAGTTTCTGGACTTTCCTAGGCAATCTGTTTCCAAGTTTAACTATCTGTACCATTGGAAGCTTTTTTCTTGACTTCTGACCCAAATCTCCTCACTAAAGTTTAAACCTGTTACATCTTATTCTATCCTCATCCTCTTTAAAAGTATTCCTATCCTCTTTAAAAGTAACTTTCATGTGTTTGAAGACTCTTATCATGTTTTCCCTTCAGACTTCTTAAGAATAAATTGACTTTAATTTGCTAACTCTCTTCATAGAAAACTTTCATGTTTTCTTTGCTTTTCAACACGCTCCTCCTGTGGATAAGCTGGAAGAAGTCAACACATTTTTTGAAATATAGTGTCCTGGCTGGACATACTGGCCCAGCTGAGGGTTTATTGTCTGCTGTGTCCGTTTGTTATAACATTTCCTTTCGTGCTTTAGCTTTTCTGATTTTTGTCCCTACATATATACATCATTCTTTTATGTTTGTTCCCTATTGTAATTTGGCCTTGTTTCCCTGTTGTGTGTGTTTCATTAATGGATGTCATGTTAATGAAGGTCTCATGGGTTGATTATCAGTTATTCCTTATCTTCATATTGTGATATACAGTTGTATATTAAATGCAAAATCAAGTCACAGTTTGGTACTTCATAACTTCTAGGTGCTTGAATTATCTAGTTATCTTTTAATATAGATTTTTCACATGTATTCATTGTTTAATTTACCCTTACACATGACAAAGGTTCTGCTTGATTTTTCAAACTATTAAATGAATAAAGAAAGGGGCTGTCAAAATAAAAAGTAAATAAAGATAACTCAGTCTTCAGCTGCTAACTTTTTCTTCTTTTTATTTTTTTTCCTTCTTATTTTACTACAGGAATGGCTCCAGTGACAAAGAGGTGTATATTCTCGAAAGACATCTGTGTAACAGTATGCAATGACACTGAAAATTGGGAAATTCCAAATTTACAGACTGTGAAAAGTGACACATCCAGAATACTCACCTGGATTGATGTAATTAAGAAAAGAAGGAGAAAATTTAAAGTGCTTAATTCAAACAATTTCCTCAAAAAGAGGAGCTAAGAAATAAGTCAGTCCTCAGGCAGGATGCATGCTTGCTGGGGAACAGGAATTGCGTTGCACTGAGATGGTACAGCGCTAAGCTCCTGAGGCCCTGTTTGTCTCTGTTTCCTCTATTTTGCCAATTAAGAAATCAAACCTACAGAGGGAAGACCAGAGACTGTAATGTTTTCTCTGATTAATGACACATTTTTCTCCCTGATAACAATACTGAAAAGATCTAGAATATAAATTCTTGGCATTGTCAGGCCTAAATATTCTTTGAATGTTAATAAAAGTGTTTTATTAAAATGTAAGTTCTGAACGGCCTGTAAGATGGGAAGGAAAGTATGTATTCAGAGTCACACTTACCGCATGTTACCCAACTTGGTCATGTTCACTTAGCATTATTCTAATATGTCTTAAACACTGAATATGAACTTAGATGGCCTCATATATTCTGAAAGGAGAACTAAGATTTTTTTTTTGCCATTCTTGCATAAGGAAAATGTGTGGAATTCAACTTTTGTATTTATTACTGTATTTAGTGTGATAGAGTATGTTTATAGGCCAACAAAGAGATTCTGTTGGAGACCCTAAATTGTCCAGAGAGCTTGCAATGATTTGGACAGCCTGCTTTCTTTTCCTTTTTTTGTAAATTTATTTTATACATAATTTTTCTTGCTTTACTTTGCAATGATGCAATGAAAGATCACCACAGTCAGAATACCACCAGGTAAACAGAAAAAAGAACATAGCTTTGTTTCTTACGTATCAGGTAAGTGACGGAATGATGTGAAGGTGATACATCTCACATATAAACCAAATAACTTGTATCTGACACTGTTTCATGGTGGAAGTTTCATCAAAAGAGTTTAAGCAGTATTCCCTTTCCACCTGGAAGGATATTTTCTTAGAATTTTCAAAAGACTTTCAGTCTTGACTGGAGCTGTAGAAGGTAATTCAAAGACAGAAATACCTTTCCTTCAGGAGAATGTTAGCATCGTGTTCTCAACCATGGCATAATCTTGTTCAAGTTCTTCAGGATTTGTGTTTTTCTGCTCAAGCGAAAATAGAAAATGGCAGGCAGAAATACCTGAGAACTGCTTGAATCTCCTAAGAACAACCCAAACTTCAGCAACACAAAATACATGAAAAATGTTATTCCTGCTGCTCATCCATGTGCCCTATGCTTTTTTTCAAATACCTAGTATCTGTCTTTTTGTGAAAACAGAAACTAAACAAACCCAAACCCAAAACATTTTAACAAAGTTGGTTATGTTGTTCCACCAGTGTTTTTGCTGCCTCTGGAAATGCAGCTTTGTGCAGAATTATTCATACCCTGATGCCTGGAAGAAGTCAGATGTGATCAGAGGAGTATTGTTGTCTTCTTCACAGACCAGTCCTTGGTCTTGATCTATTTGAAATAAGAATGAGAAGGCAATATGGCAGCCGTTTTCAAAGTATTTATGCAGAATAAGGCAATGAGGATTTCTCATGACAGATACTTAAAAAATGTAAATCTAAAATAGTAGACAATTATAGTTCTTTCTTAAAACCAAAACTAAAAATTACTGAAAATAAACCAAAAAATAAAGATTCTAAGGTGTGCACAGGAGTTTATTGTGTATGGACAGTTAAAACAATTTCAACAACATTCGAGACGTTATTAAATCCTGTTCCCTTCTCTGGCAGAGCAGTATGAACATCCATACATACACACTTACAACATGTATCCCTCCAGTATCCAGGCTTAGGCACTCGATCTGACCACTGGTTGATTGGAGAACCTCTCCAGCAGACTCATTGTGGGTGTTTCATGCCCAGACTGTGATGGCTTCCTGGGTACAGCTCTTGAGAGGTCCTGGGAGTCTTTGTCCAAGTATGTTATTGAAGTTTCTACACCTGCTGTCCTCCTTCTGTGCTCCTTATGTTTGTGGTGGCATGCGTTTTAATAGGCTGATAGATCTCCTGTGATGGCCACCAGAATAGTTGAGTCAGGCTATTATTTGGGTTCCCCTCTTGCCATTGTTCCTCTGTGCTCCTGTGTGTGTGTGTGTTCACTGGAGACTTTTACATGTAACATAACAGCAGTCCTTACTCAAATATTAACTTTTGGTATCAAACCCAGGAATCTTTAGATATATGAAAAATTGTTACATCAAGTTTGTACAGTTTTCTTGTTGACATACTCCAACAATCCACAGGGATTTGCTCTTGATTTGTTCTTCAAAAAAAGGAAAGTAAAAATGTGCCATATAAAAAATGTGCCAAAAAATTGTGCCATATTTTTTTTTTTATTGTTCATATTTCTGAAGGAAAAATGAAGTCAGTCAGCATACATTTACTTGTAGAAACTCTTACAGAAGTGGATTAATGTATGTGCTATTTTTTATTTTGCTGGAGTTTTTTACCGTCTTCTGTCTAAATCAGTAGTCAATTGTATTAGTAACACAAGTCTTTGCAGCTTATGATGCTACACAGAACTTAGGCTAGATATAATTTTAAGAACTTCTAAACGTGGACATTATTTTTATCCATTGTAAAGTGCAGTTTGTATTTAGCAGTTATTAGTAATCAAGCTATAAAACCTCAAACACAGGAAGCCAAGGGATATGACATTGCGTTGTACAAAGCTAGTAAAAAGTCGGTATAAAAATTCAAGTAATTTTGTAATAACATTTAGTTCTGCCTTTATCATTCTGTTTAAACATCAAGAAATTGTGCATTGTTCACCAGGAATTGCTTAAAGTATCCATACTCTAGCAACAGATAAATAGGTTATTTTTGAAGCCCACTTAAGAACATCAAATTTCAAATGAATTATCGAAAGAAATTGGCTGGAGCACAATGTATGCTTTTTACTAACCCATTATTTCTCTTCATGGTTACTGGATGCACACAGACACGAATCAAAATACTTACAAATAAGATGTTTTTCTCTCTACCTGTACACAGAGAAGTGCCTTTATGTCTCATTTTATTCTTCCCCAGTATAAAATGATTGATTGATTGCTCACAGCTTGCATGACTCCCTGCTGCCCTAGATCCATCTCCGCTCTTCACACTCCATACAGTTCTTGCATCATTGACTTTCTGCCAGCCATTTTGCTGCTAGTGCATGAGCTGACATTTAATGATCTTTAGACGCAGTAATGTCACATTTATCACTCTTTATCGGTTGTGACAGACCTAAATTCAAATGCAAACATGAAATGTAGACTGAATCCAATCCAAACAGTGATATGTTTTTGAGTGGCATCCATCAAGGCACGTTGAGAAAGAAATGAAAAATGACTTGTTTCCTATTATTTTGTAAGTACAAATAGCAGTTTTTAAGGTCCACTCTAAAGTATTTTTCCTTGTAGTTTTCAGGGAAAATCCATTCATTTTCCAAAATGTGATATCTGTTTGGATGTTTGAATGTTACTGAATTTTCAGTATTTCCAGATCTTACATTTTCAAATTAATCCAGTCCCGAGGTATACACAAAATGTCCCAGGAGCACATTGATCCCTATGATCACTCTATCTTCATCTGCTACAAAAAAAACCCCATTTTCTCCTTTCTGTATTTCAGCATTGCAAGCCTGACACAGCTACTGTGTTGCAAGAGCCAAAGAATTAAGGCAGATTTAGTCTGCTTTCATCCTTCTTCCTCCCTAGTCAGCACCAAAAATTTTCCTGAAGCAAATGCTCTCCCAGAGGAACTTCCCATTTCTTTGCATCTGGTCTTGATCAGTCCTCTTTCCTAACACACCTTTAGTAGCTGGGCACTACTTTCTAGTTATCATTATGTTCTTCGAACAATAAATGCAGACTTCAGGGCCATGGATATGACAATAAGTATCTATGTTCTTTGTTCAGAAGTTAGAGGAGAAATAAGAGAATTAAGCCACAGAGAAAAAATAATACATTTGCTTGCTTGGTTTAAATGTGTTCTCTGTTTTCTCTCACCCTGGAGAAGGTCAGCTGCTGAAAATCTCTAAAGAAAATACAACGATTGAGGGATCATGGCTTTTGCAGGAGGTGCAGCCAGCAGCCCTACTGTCTTTCTCAGCATCTTCTATGCCTTTGTGATATTTTGCATCAGTATAGCATTTCTCTTATACTGAGTTCTCTGACTGAAATCAGTCTTTAGTAAGACTTTGGTAGACTTGTCCTTCATCTGAGGTTGTAAGATGACATTAGTGGCAGTAAAATATCTGTTAATTTATAGGGTAGTCAGTAGTTCTTAGATATGATTGATCACCATTGAGTGGGAGTGAGAATTCATTCTTTCCAGATGTATTTTGTGGATTTTACCCAGCGTCGTAGTAGCTTGCATTTGATCTCCACCATGCTGGTATAACTAATGCATTGTCTGTTAAAAAACACACTGATATCACATTTCAGCCAGAATTCTCCTCAAGCTGTACATATTTTACCAAGAAAAACCCTGATTTTAAAAGAATATATGAAGTAATATAAAAGTGGATGATGGATTAGTAAGAAGATGCATTTGTGAGTGGGTCAAAGCTGGATCTCCTGAGACAGGAAAGCTGTTAGACATTTACCTGCTTCTTTAATCTCAAAATTAAAACATTTTATGATAGAAGATGTTTGTTCTCTTATCCATTTTGCACACTACCCACCACACTGAAGAAGCACTGGCTAAAGTAGTTTTCATTCTGATCTTTGTGTGTCATGGAGGCACCCTAGAACAACTCAAAGCAAATTATAAACTCAAACCAACTTTAATTTGGAGCTGAAACTGAAACCAAATTGCAGACCAAAATGAAATGACAGAAGCCAATGCAAAGTGAATGTAATCCAAAATCAATTGACACTCTGTTAACATTTCACAAACTACAGGTTCGATGTACCAGTCAGGGATAATATTACTACATGACAATACATAGGAATGGTGATCCAAAGAGTGCACACACTGACTCAAAAAAAACCTCTCTCATTCAAAGGTACCTAGAAGATATAACCGCTTGCCCAGAGTGGGTCAAGGGCTCACTCAGGGATACATCCAGGAGAAATAATCACTTGCCAAGGAGGAGATGAGGGCTCTCAATTTTGAGAAGTCTCCTGATTTAAGAGGAGAGGTACTGATCACTGTCCTGCTGCTCCAAGAAGACCAATCAAAGGGGGTCTTGGCAGGGACACAATTTTATAGGATGGTCAGATGTGGCTGTTGTCCTTCCAAATATGGTCCAGAAGCTTCTGTGTGCCTGGGCAACTCACCGGCTCAGGACTTTGTTGACTGGGGGATCACAGACCTTCTGATCCCCCAACCAAGGGCTGTATGTGACTGGAGTCACTGTGCCCCATGGGGTGAATGTGGCAGTTGGCACCCAACCGGGTGTGTATGTGAAAACAGCCAAGGTGGGGTGCAAAAGGCATCATTACAAGGCACGAAAGAGCCAGCAGCTGCTGTGTTTATAGCCCTGGACCTTATCAGAGCAGGTGCATCTGCCACACAATCTACCCCATGACCACAATCATGATCCAGGTGTTTTCTTTGGAGTGGTGGTGTAGTCACATTTTGCCTCTAAAGTTAAAAGGGAGCACAGTGTCAGTGAGTTTTAATGCTCACTGTAGATTATAATTACTTAAGTTTTTCTACTGTTACAAACTAGCATTAGCAATCAATCTGTCAACAATTGTGAGAACTGACACAGGCAGGTTGCAAGAACAACCAGAAGCCACGAATGCAATTGCAAAGAGTAGGTTTATTTTTGTTACCTCGCTACTGGGCATCTCTGAAACAGCACTTAAGATCCTGGGCAAAGGTAACACAAGTGGAGATGCAGACACTGCAGAAATCAGCCTTGGTTGAATATCAACGAGCTTGCTAATTTTCTACCTGTATATAGGGATTCACGCAGGTGCAGTTTACCACACTGCTTTGATCTTTGGCTGCAGAAATCTCAAGGATGCACGATAGGTGCCTTTACGACTCTTTTCAGAGGCCTGTTATCTAAACACAGAGGTTCTACTTATGATTTTGTGTATGTGTTTTTCTACACCCCAGCTGCAGTCGCTTGAGTGTATTTATAGCTATCCTCCTCACCATTCTTGCACTATTCCCATAAAACAACCAATTAACAATAGAACAGTTCTGATTACAACAGTTACAATTGTAGTCATTATCAAGGATCGGACAAGGCTAGTCAGCCATCCCAAAAAGGAAAACCCTAAATGTATTGAGACCTTTCCCAAACAATTCGCTCCCCGTGTGGCAACAACTGTTTCTGCATTTGTTGTTACTTTCTTCATCTTACTAATTTGTTCTTGCAGTGGCATCAAGATGTTCAGGAGGTAGATGCAACAATCATCTACTGAGAGATTGAGCTTGCTTTATACACCGTTCTCTTTGAATAGGATTAAGTCCACAGTTTTGAATAGTCATTTTGCTGGTTTTGTGTGATTGATGGTTTAGGAAGCTGATGTAATATCATATGTAGAGACCATCAGTGCTTCCAGTTACAAGCTCAACTGAATGGCCTTGCGGTTTCACATTGGTGCAACCTCCATTCCAAAGCTTGACTCCAACCACCACCCAATCCTGGTTGGAGCCTTTTGCCACTCCATCTGTTCATCCCTTTATCCATCAGTAGGAGTGGCATGATTATTCATCTTCCTTTTGCCCTGCAAGAAAACACGAAGATGGGCCTCAGTCTCTTGCAAACAGGCTTTCAGGTTAGAGGTCCAGGATTATCCACCAGGTGCTAATGCTGTGAGTTTTCCCATTTTCACTGAGGGCCTCCCAAGTGTGCAAGCCACTAGGGTCATTGGCATGATACCAGTGAAAGGTAGTTTTACCATGACAGGTTGGCCCTTCCCTTTACTGGAAGCTGATCCTTGCCATTGTTTGGTAGGGGTCATTGCCTGTTGGTGGCCTCTCAGGGCAAAATGCCCTGATTTTTGGGCTTCCATAAGTCCCTCAGTGGTTACTGACAATGAGAACTGCTTGTGTGAGCCATGTGTCCCAATTGGGTTGTGAGACATCACGGAGATGTCAGCATGCTTTTTAATCAGACCTTTAGCCTGCTCAATGATCCCATTGGCTTAGGGGTAATATGGTATATGAAATACCCACTTAATTCTTTCCCCTGGAGCCCAGACTGGAACCACTGTGGTCATGTTTCTTACGTGTTTTCGGAAAAGTAATAGGGTCTCCTTTCCATTACTTTTTAAGAAAATGTATCTGTAATGTTGAATCCATTAAAAAAAGATATATAGAGAGAGACCTTTATTGAAAGCAAACAGAATCCAATTCTGACAGACATCTGTGTAATCACTACTGTGATAGCCCTGATGGCTTTTGGTTTTACCTGTTCCTCTTTGTTCATGTAACAGAGCTAGAGCGAGACATGATGCTGAGTTAAAGCTAACTACAGATGACAGCACTCATGACACTTAATTCTAGTAGCTTCTTTAGTTCTCATAATGACTAAGCCATTAAAATATTCTTCTTCAAAATGGGACTTCGTTGGTTTTTGTTTGTTTGTTTTTCTCTGTGCTGTTTTGACATATTTCAGTATGATCCTTGAGGAAATATGCTGGTTCAAAATGACAGCTTTGAGGTTAGTCATGAAATTATGAGATGTTCCACTCTGTTCAAACTTGTTTCCTGTATCTCCCCTCCCTGCTGCTCTCTGTAACACTAATAAGATATTAATGAGTCTGTTTTTTAATGGGGAGAATACATATTCACAGTTTATTGTAATATGTCACTGGATTTTAACTATAAATCTTAAAAATTGCTAATGCAAACGCTCTTAACTCCTGCAAGTTAGGTAACTGATGGACTGTGATTTGGAGGGTTAGATGACTGTTATGAGAATGTGGTTTAGTTCACATTGATTTACACTGGGGTATCTTCTAGAGATCTCCTTTCTTACTTTTCTCTCAGGCCATGACATCTTGTTATACAAGACCACTTTTATTTTGGAGAGACAAACACATTGATCCACTGATCTAAATACCGAAAGTCTTATTCATTTATTAAGGATATTCTAAAAAGTGATTATAGCTATTTTATGGTACTGTAGCATTTGTGCCTGAGGCATTTTGTGGTTATTTAATAGGCGTTAAAATGAGTTTCTGTTTTCCAGTGTCACCCAGTATATTGTTTTCAAGATGGATTAAATCTTGTTGATTTTAGTTGGAGTGTGTAGAAAATTGATATGCATAGAGAATTAAAATTACAAAATATTTTTCCTACAAATGTGATTAAAATATTTGCTTAATTATATTACTTGTTTTAAGAAAACTTATTCTAAATATTCTTTTGAATGAGGGGAACTGAGGGTAACTTTAAGAGATGACTATTTCCAACCTCAAAGATACCAACCTCATGTATTATTTTGTGTGTATTTTGGAGGGATCTTTTTCCCCTCATTTATTATCCCTTAGACAATAACCCTTTACCATGCTTACATATGCCAGATGTCTAAAGTCTCTCTGCTGGATGTAAACATTTTCTGGAGACAAAAATCAACAGCTCATTACCATACCGTGAACTTTAGTTAAAAGAGAGTCTTGAAGTCAGTGTAAAGATGGCTATATTCTACTTCCTCCTGGAGAATGAGCGTGCATAAATTATCTCTGTTTCATTTAAGATCTTACATTTCAGATTTGCACACAGGAAACACCTTACCTTCATGAAGTGAACTCTTAAATGAACATCAAACTCATATTTTTAAATGTATTAGTGTTGAAATGTTAGGGAATCGATGTTTTATTGTCATGGAAATAGTTATTTTTTTCCGTTGCACTTACCCAGTCCAATTTTGTGGTGGTGGTGGGTTTTTTGTTTGGTTGGTTCGTTAGTTGGTTGTCTCTTTTGTGTCCCTGTGTGTGTTTTGTTTGGTTTTTTTTTCCAAAAGAAATATCACCTATCAACTTTATATATATATGTGTGAAAGAGGTATTAAAAAAATGTGTATATGTATTCTGATGTATATATACACCTATACAAGTGCATACATATATATACATGTATGTATATATATACACATATACATATGTGGCAATGTACTTGTTCAAGGACATTGTAACCTTGTTATGGACTATCCACCCAGCCTTGCTGCTGAAGGAGACACAGAGGCGGGAGCTGCCACAAAGCAGTTAGCTAGTATAATACAAGGCAGTTAACTACTACAATGGAAGTAGTTAACATAGATGGGGGTGCATGGTGTAGCAGCAAGAGCCAATCAGTAGTGTTGCTATGTGCGTGGACAGCTCGTGGACAGGCTGTGTGTCCAATCAGGGGGCAGCGCGCCGCGTGGACAAACTTCAGATGGGTATAAGTATACCTCTGTAAAACAATAAAATGTCTCAGCTATGATCATATTGGTATGTCGCTGAGTCCATGATTCTGCTCCCGCATACATAGATACATACACATATGTCTATGTAAATACGTAGTTGATAACAATATGTGTAAACTATTATATTACTACATAATACAGCTATGAATGTAACCTATATATATACATACATATGCACAAATACACATATCATCTTTAATACTTGTTTCAGCTAGATAGTGTGATGATATAATAGAATACATGTGATGGTTTAAATTCCCTTATGCTTTTGGTCACAATACCAAAAGAGAGGGCAAAAATTCTTTATTTCTTTGTCTGATGTCTCTAGCTACAAACTGAGATGAACCTCCAAGCTGGCACAGTGAAATTTTGTCTATTGGTTACATTTGTTCTTTTGATCATTTAAGTCTGTGTTTTCAGCAGAGTTCATTAGTTCTGGCTGCCAAACTGAAAGCCTGATTTGAAAATTTGTTCAGCCCTCAACACCTATGTTTGCTTTATGCCAGAGTGCTTCTCAAAATTCTGCCTGCATGGTCTCAGATTCAGCATTTGCCAATCAAAACACTCAGCTAGGACACACAGTAGAAAATGTGGATGTTCAGACACTGCCATGGGCCATCCAGCATTGCACTTGAAAAAAAGTAGCTCAGTCTTCAAGGTTTTCCTTTTGACATCTTGTAACATCTTATGTTTGACATCACTATATGAAACATGATAACAATGATCTAACATTAAGAACACAGTACCCTGACATCTGGTAAGGATTGTTCCCATAAAGCTGCAATGACAGGGTCCAGTAAAGTATTCTAAGGCAGAAAAGTTTTTGGTTCCACCTCTGCTTTGTTTTTCTTAATTCTTTTTGGGATTATATAAGAGCTAATCTGCTTATTTAATGATAGTTTAAAGCTTGCTTTTTAATGTCAATATCGCCCATGTAATTATTTTAAAATAGCAGATTGGCAATGTCTAGTTTGGGTACTGTTCATATCTCATCACTTCTGCAATGCTTTGATGCTTTCTTGGAATCACAGTGCTAAAAGCTAAATGGCTGAACAGCTACTGAAGAACAAACAAAATAAAGTTACATGTCTGATGCCTGGCAGAATGCAAAATTATCTGCAGGGTGGCTGCTACTAACAGTGAAACAAGATAGTAATTGGGCATATGGGAAAGAGTCTCGAGGCTGAAGAAAAAAATGTGTTGGGCCTATTGGCTTACAATTATATGTGTTATCTGAATGTTTTTTTCTTAAAGATGGGTTTCATGAGGGCTAGTTTTGTCTCTCTCCGCTAGCCCATCTCTATTCTTACATTATTGTGTCAACTAATTCTGAAGTGTAAAATAACAATTAATCTGATTGTATAGGGAGTATATCATCAAATGTTCACATCTACACTAACACAAAAAAATTCTTTACAGTTTTTCACTTATTGTTAAAAAGAGATGAAAACAAGTTTTAGTTTTTGTGTTGGGGTTTTGTTTGTTTTTCAAACAGCTTCTCACATATCAAATTTATTCTGACTATGCAGGAGCACAGAATCATATATCAGGCTTAAGACCAGACATGGGAGTCTGTGCTCCCACTGAGTGCTGCCACTAGTGAGTGTGCCCTGTAGGAGGCAAATTTTTGGTTGCAGGATCTCACTATAATGTGCATCCCCACCTGAAGTACAGAGCAGCTGCTTTGTTCTAGTACCTTAAACACCAAGCACAATTGAATGCAGGTAACAGATCCAACAGCTTACCTGTGTGAGAGTTTAAGGAGGGCCACGGGCTTCTCCCACAGGAGAAAGGTTTGTGGTTTTGCCATTCAAAGGAAGGAAATACTTGCATCAGGGGAACACCAGGAGTTAAGTACTTATGTGAGTCTGCCACTCAACAAGACTTGATAGGTCTGCAGCTACATCCAGCAAGGAGGGAACAGTGACATGAACTGCAGTGCAGAGGAAAGGCTTGCTAATCACACCTGGTGGTGTCGAGAGGATGTAAGGAGAAGAAAAGGTGAGAGACCAAAAATTTCAGGAACCTGCCGGCCTGGTGGGAAGAAGGGTTGGAGCTGCTGAGTGTATGAGGTCAGAGAGGGGAAGGGCAGAGGGCTTGCCAACCTGCATAACTGTACCAACTCAATAAACAGTTTCACTCACACAATTAATGCATGAAAGCCACTCAGTGCCTACACATTTAGAAAAAAATAAAACATAAGTGGTCAAGATGGTTTCCAACACACAGATTTACCATAGGTCATTCCAGGTTGAGCTCCTGCTTGCTCTTTCTCTCAGACTATGTGGGATGTATGAGCCTTTCTCTTTTCTTTTTCCTTTCCTTTCCTTTCTTTTCTTTTCTTTTCTTTTCTTTTCTTTTCTTTTCTTTTCTTTTCTTTTCTTTTCTTTTCTTTTCTTTTCTTTTCTTTTCTTTTCTTTTCTTTTCTTTTCTTTTCTTTTCTTTTCTTTTCTTTTCTTTTCTTTTCTTTTCTTTTCTTTTCTTTTCTTTTCTTTTCTTTTCTTTTCTTTTCTTTTCTTTTCTTTTCTTTTCTTTTCTTTTCCTTTCTTTTCCTTTCCTTTCCTTTCCTTTCCATCAACTGTAGGAGCAATTTCTGAAACATTTCATAAGGCTATCCTATCTGTAGGGAAAAATAATTTGCATATTCAAACCTTTAAAATGTCATCTCTTCCTTACAGCACATCTAATCAATGTCACCTGCAGAACAGGACACTCAAGGCTCCTGTAAGGGCCAAACTCTATTTGCCAGTTGGACAATCCAAGTAATGCCCTTTATGACAGTATTCACAAGGTTCATAACACAGTGGCTTTGGTAATTATTAGACAACTTCAGTAAAGAAGCGCAGACAGGTCACAGATTGCAAGCTGACAATGCCAATTCAGATGGAACAAACAGTAATCTCTAAGGTACTTCACTTCCTGCCACTCTCAATGAGATTCTTTACTCAAAGTAAAATAAACCATAACCTATTCATCTGAGCACAGGGCATTGTGTTCCCTGTCCTTTTGAAATGCAGACAGTCACTTTTTTGTTCACATGGTTTTGTGGAGAACAAAAGAGGCATACTGAATTTTTTCAGACATCTTTGCCATTCATGGCTTATAGCAAACATTATGAATATAGGGAACAGGGAAGAGGAATCACTGTGAGGCCAAAAGCAAACCATGGGGCACATAGAAAATGAAAATGGCAGAGGTAATATGAAAGACAACTGTAGAAAGAACATAGGAGATCAGAGAGCTAGATTATATTATGAAGGAAGATTATGAAGCAGAGAAGTTCAGGTAGCAAGAGATTTGTGAGGAGTGGCTCAAGAACATGAGAACAAATGAGAAAGAGTGAAAATACAATATGAAGAAACAATGATAGTTCTCTGAATTCAGAATTCTTTTACTTCTTAAACATTTAAAACAAAACATTCTACAAGACTTTCTGTTCATTCATGAGACATGTTTTTATGTTAGTCTACCAAATCTTTATGTAGTGCAAACTCACAAGATTTAGTCAAAGCACATGGAGAGGTGGAACATCTTTCTGGCAAAGACTTTTTACGACCATAAGGCTTTCAGCTAAATATCTTTATATGAATTAGTAATAGAATATTGTTACAGTGACATTAACTTTAGTTAGTTTATTAGATCATTATACAGCTGATGGCTGCAGGAAAGGTTTCAAATGCAAGTTTTCAGATATGAGTTTCAGCTACTATTTACATGCCAGCGTTCCTCTGTGACACCAGAAAGCCACCTAACAATAGGTTATTGAAGCTTATGTCTGTCACAAATGATCTAACTAATGGTATTTTTCAGAAATGTCTACACATTTAATTTCCATTGTTTTCTAATGATTGAAATGTCTTTGGGAGTTACAAGCTTACTTGTCACCTACTTTTGACAAACCTAACCGTTTTATCTTTAAATACCGTAGTATTTTTAAAAATCTGTCTTTTAGTTCTCTGGTGCATTGTATTTTTTTTTTTCTAAATAAGAATTAATAGCAGTTGACCGCCTCTCAAAGGTGTTGAGAGATTGTAGATAACCTGAGGACATATTTTGTTGAAAGTTTTTGCACATTTCTTCCTCCATGAAATTAAGTGGACTGCTTAAATGCCTTTGCAATCTTTCCTTACAAAATTAAGCCATACGCAAACCATGGAGAGATTTTGGTTGGCTGTTTGCTTAGGAGCCACCCTAGCTACTATGTAGCCAGTTCTAGTGCTTTTGGAGTCAACGACATAGCTTCCTTTAGGTTTCAGGAGAAGGAACATCGGGAACACAACCTGCCTCCTATTTAAATGATTTACTATCAGTTTCTTGCTGTGACTAAACAAATTTTCTTCGTAACAAACATGGATCTCAGTCAATTTTTTCCCTTCTCTTCTGATTTTCCTTAGTGGTACAATAACTTATCCCTGCCACTCTCCTCTCTATCATTTCCTGGCTGGAAGCCATCAAAATCTTTAACATGTTCACTCTGCCATCATCTCTCATTGACATCTTGTTGATAACCTTGTCAGTGAATATTGACAGTCTCAACTGCGATGTATTATTTAGTAATCACTAAGTTAATTGAATTTCTTTAACTATTCAAACCGCCGATATTATAACGGAGAGAAGAAGACCACATTGCTTGTCATTGCTTTTTGCATTATTAACCCATTGTTTGTTACTTAAAGAGGATGACACGTTGTTGTCCCCAGCATTTATGCCATGTAACAGGTGCAGGCTGCAGCATTGAATAGAATACTGACACGTTACTATTCTGCTAAAGCAACAGAAGCAGTAATACAGGGCATTCACAATCCTTACGCATTACTTCATTCTGGAGGTAGTTTCAAGAAAATAAAATATGTTATTTCATCATGATATCCAAATTCAAGTTTCCTTTCTCATGGTGACTTCTTAAATAAGAACTTTGGTATATGCATATTAGAATTCAGTTTAGCAGATAAACTGCTTTGGTATCACCA
The DNA here is from genome assembly GCA_013399365.1 of Pampusana beccarii. Taxonomy (NCBI): domain Eukaryota; kingdom Metazoa; phylum Chordata; class Aves; order Columbiformes; family Columbidae; genus Pampusana; species Pampusana beccarii. The sequence continues at coordinate 136,932 of VWYH01008678.1, forward strand.
TTAACACTTGTTCTTGGATCTCACCTAGACAACAAAGTAGAATCAGGCCTCTGTAGCACCAGTAGGAGGTACAAAAAAATAAAGCAGTGATGAACTCAAAGTATGTTGTGATGTAGTAAGCTGGTCATCTTGCCTAACAGAAAAATATTTTTAGGGGATGAGTGCTACAGGTAGCATAGCTTCCAAGCAAGACCTTCCAACATGAATGTACCCACAAACATTTTTTCTCTACTCTTTGATATTCATAACTTCTTGACATGAACATTTTAAAACACTTTTTCTGGATCTGAATTGCATCTGAAATGTATTTAAGCAAGACAATTACACTTTTGAGATATCTGTATATCATTGTCACTTGTCCATGAAATTCTATCCTGGGATGTAATTCAGAAAGTGCTGTAAACTTGCAGTAACTGTTGTTTCTACTATAGGAAACAGTCCATTTGCCATGGACCCTTCTGCCGGCACAAAAATTTGTCCAGATACATGACGAACTGGACAGAGTGACCGACCACCAATCACTCTGAAAACTCAGTGGGGATGGGGAGGAAGCAGGAGGGGGCAGGCAGGGAGGCAGAGCAGGCATGAATAGAGTTTAGCTAAACCAGCTCTGTTACCTCTTTGTTGAACTTTAGTATCACTCCATGGAGTGGCGACTTTGAGTAGTCAGTAGTAAAGAGATCACGTAACATTTCGCAAGGCATTATTGATCTTGTTGTTTTAATGGAACTACAACATTAAAATTTTGCTCTGCTTTCTTAGAATTTTACCTGCAGTTAGCCTCTACATGAATCACTCTTCACCTTCCTTACACTACCAAGTAACTGATACATGTGATTTGAGTGCAAAATTATGGTGCTAATATATAATAAATATACACATGTGTACTCCTATGTATTTTAAATATATATATATATGGATACTACAGGACACAATGATCCTTTTCTGTTCGAATACGTTACACATAGATGTAAGCTCATCATTTTTGCTTTCACAGACAACAATTATTAATGTGACAGTTACCCAAGCAAAACAATTGTACTCTCTCTGGCTTTATATTTTCCTATCAAAGTTCTTTAAATACTTGTCAAGGTACAGGGAAGTGTTTCATTTTTATTTTCTGTTATTTGTAGTGGTGAAACCAATTAGAGCAAAATAAGAATATTGTCTTAAGGTAAAAATAATGAGTCCAAGACTAACAAAACTCACCTAGTAAAACAGGGGTACAGGGTACAGAGAAATTTGTGGGTGAGATAATAATTTTATATCCCCAAAGTGCCATTTAGCATCAGAAGGATTTAAAAAATATATATTTTCCTGGTTCTGGGAATAGATGAGTAAAATTAAAGCAATCTTGGACCAACACCAGAATTTAAATTGCAATGTGTTTCATGTTTCCTCCTTCTTCTGCTTTCCTCCCTGACAAAGCTTGGCAGTTCCATTATTACGGCAATCAGGCTGTCGTGTTCTTGCATCATGTATTATCACCAAGAAAACTAATTTCAGAATTTCAACATGTTTGCAGCTCTCTGGAGATAGTTCTGGCTGGTGATGATAAATGCACTGTAGAAACACGGAGCCATCCTATGATCTAGGAACCCTTAGACCTAAGAGAAAAATAAAGTCTTGGTTAATGTTCACACTGGTTCCCTATCCCATCAAATGCTTCTAGGTAGGAAAACAATGCTGGTTTTCCTCTTGATACTTCCCTCTTCACTTAAATGAGGTGACATCCTACTGCAGGTCTTCTCTATATGTTATAACGGCTCAATCAGACTTAAAGACAGTTAGAGAAAGTTAAAACAACTGTTTAATTATTTTGTTGTTACGTCACTTGGGTCTACAATGTATTTTACTTCTGCACATTTATGGAACATAGACAAATCTGAGCATGACTTCAGTTTCCAATATACTAACATTTCAGGCAAAAGCTGAGGACATTAATCTAGTATTTGTAAAATGCAATAATCTGTTGTCGGAGACAAATTTCTAACCCACTAACAAAATGTTAAGTATCTGCTTGAGGCTTTAAAAACGAAAAGAAGCCATGTCCCAAGCTTTTCATAATGTTAAGTATAGAAGGAACTCTAACCATGTATATTGTACAACTTGTTACCTTGTACAACCTTTACCTCTACAACCTGAAGAGAATGAATGGAGAGATTTCAAGGTATTTAGGCTGAACGTATTAATTTTCAATAAAGGCCATGGAAATGATGTGTTTGAGTTCAATGAAATAACTTTAATTATCTTTCTTGTTGTGGGACAAGCACGTTTTCTTTGACGGAATTGTCTAGCAAGTACATGAGATGTAGTGCAACTGTATCAATGTAGGTTTTATCTTTAACCCTATGAAAATTTTCACCTTTCTTATAAAAGGATGGAATTAGTATGTTTACATAGAAGATTGGTGTAGTATAACAGTTCTTCATCTTGCTTCTAAACTATGCTAATGTGCTTCCTGCTACCACATTTTACTGTTTCTCTGAACTACACTGCAACACAGCTGCACCTATGAATGAGGACAGATGCGTTACGCAAATATATATAGGCAAAGTTTTTTTCTTCTAAAGAACTGCGAAACTAGAAGCTACAAGTGTCTTTCTTTTTCTTCTGCCCTGAACAGCATTTAGTAAAAAAAAAAAAAAAAAAGCATAGTAAAAGGTATGTGTTATTTTCCTCAAAGACTGGAGAAAAAAAATCTCTGAAGAGACTATTTGTTTTTTTACATGTATGTTTTATTTTCTAATTGTAAGCTTGCTTTCTGTGTGACGTTTTTCATTTCGATTAAGTGCATTGTGCCATCCCAGGGACAATTTAACTACAAATAATTGTTGCCAAGTTAAGCATTCAGGCTTTGAGTTGAACTTTCAGATATCACTGTATTTAAATAGCCATATGGCAAGATAAATTTTTTTTCATTTGTTTATGGACTGGGACAACTGAAAGACAAAGAGGAAGGCTATATTATATTTAAATCCAGTAAACAAAGTAAGCCACTACAGTAACTGGAAATAATTAATCATAGAAATGATAATTCATCCTCATGGAAAATGAGATCCTGCTCTTACTATTTAAAGGAAATTAATTCTTTGTCTTAGAATCATAGAATCACAGAATCATTTCAGTTGGAAGAGACCCTCAGGATCATCAAGTCCAACCATAACCTAGCCTAATTCTAGCACTAAACCATGTCTCTAAGAACCTCATCTAAACGCCTTTTAAAGGCCTCCAGGGATGGTGACTCCACCACTTCCCTGAGCAACCTATTCCAACATGTGACAACCCTTTCTGTGAAGAATTTTTTCCTAATATCGAATCTAAACCACCCCTAGTGCAACTTGAGGCCCTTTCCTCTTGCCCTGTCACTTGTTACCTGGGGGAAGAGACCAACACCCTCCATGCTACAACCTCCTTTCAGGTAGTTGCAGACAGCGATAAGGTCTCCTCTCAGCCTCCTTTTCTCCAGGCTTAACAACCCCAGCTCTCTCAACTGCTCCTCATAAGACTTGTGCTCCAGGCCCCTCACCAGCTCCATCATCCTAAATCTTGAATGAACCCTTCAACAAATTATAAGAAAAAAATTAATTTTGTGGGAATTCCTGTCTTCATTTCTCTGAAGATGAAACCGAGCAATGGAAAACATAACTCTACACTGTTGTGTCTAACCTTAGGATTTTATGCTTAGTTGGTGTAAACTGGTATAACTGTCCCGCTTCTTTAATAAATGTTGGTGTCAACATTGAACTGTCAGATGCAAGAAGTCAGGTTTTCTTCCTATTTTTCTCCCTGATTTGACCTGTTTAGAAACATACTGTTTTAACACCTTAACATAAATTCAGTGAAAGCCAAAAAGATTTAGTGTGAGGTACAAGAGGTCTATCTGCACAGAGGAATTTTCTAATTGAGAACATTGTATTGTAAGAAAAGTAAATACAGAATCTAATTTATTGCTCTTTTCTTGCTAATCATATCAGAGAAAGCCACTGAAGATTTTACTATCTAAGCTAGTGATTCTGTAAATGCTTGACTTCAAAGTGTATCTTCATTCATGGAAGCAGCGCCATGGAGGCAGTTACTAAACATATGTGTAAAGTTATAATTGTAAACCATTTGTAGGATCAAGACCAGCACTAGACGAGTAGGGAAAAAAAAAAAAAAAAAAGCCTATTGTGTTATTTTATTTTATTTCTGTAGTCCTCTGGTAACAATTTATGCAAGCTAGGATATACCAGTGAGTGAAGGCTGAGTGGTAGTCACCAGTAGCTGTAGCTGTATATTAATGGTTGCATAAAGCTGCTTGAATCTGTTAGGCATGGAGATCCCATTTGGTATCCCTAGCCTCATTAACAGAAATCGGATGGTAGCCACTTCATTACAAAAAATCCTGCATCGAACAGTGAAAACTTAATAGTTATTTTATTGTCTTTCAATTTAATACATGTTCACCTTGTTTTAACATTGACATTTGACAGATAGATTTTACATCTGAGATCATTTTCCCTCCTAAACTGCCATTCAAAGCATGCATTTCATAGGTACTCTCATAAGTATTTTCTACACTGGCAGGCATTAACATCCATCCTTACTACAGAATTTACTAATTCCTTTCAGATACTTTGCGTTGTCACTACATCTGCTCTCTCTGTGTGTGTGTATATCTATAGATGCATATATAGATATACACACACAGGTACATCTCACATATGTATATATATTTGAACATCTCCTGTACTGGCTTTCAGATGATAACATACAAGCAGAAACTATTTAAGAAGGCTGAAATCAAATTATCTGTAACACGAATCCTTCTTCTAATATAAGGACATTTTGATTTTATATTTGTTAATTAATTGGTTGTTAGATTAACATTTGCTATCGTTATACCTATCAGTAACTTTTCACTACTCACTGACGTTTGGCCATCAGCAACTCCAAAATCTTTGATGGAAATATAAAATACTTACATGTTACATGTTTCAGTCATTGGCATAGGAAGATATGGTCCTAGGCGACTTGCATTGTGTCCTGAAGGAAAGTCAGGATACTGAATCATGGACTCAAAAAACCCCAAACCCTCAGCAGTCAACAGAGCTTTGGAAGGTTGTCCCAGAAACCACCAGTAAGACATTGTGCAGCCTTTTTCTGTTGCATTTGCCATTTACACAAGCAAATGGGTTCAGGACTGCAGAAAACTATGCTGATTGTGAAGACTCCCTTCTTTCCACTCTTCCTCCTGCTTAATTAGAAGATGCTGGTGGTGGGCCGATATTTAACTAAGACATTCTCTAGCCTTTTGCCCTCACATTGAGGTTTCATTGAAACTATTAGGACTTTGGCTGTAAGTTAAAGCAATGTATATAGGAACACAGAGATGGTTATAAGAGGTTAATTTCTAGGTACTGATGCTTCTAGATTATCATGTTTGCTTGCTTGACATCACAGGTGATAATGAGAGTGCATAACTTTTTAATGTTCCTTTTTCTTCCCCTCATCTGGTAGACCATTGCGTAGGTGCTATCTCTTTAGCAATGTTTGTGTGATTTTTTAAAAATTGTTGGCATTTCTACTCTTGGAGGAAGAAAACTCTTTTTTTTGTTTGTTTGGTTGTTATTTGGTTTTGGTGGGTTTATACCTCCCTCTCTCCTATCTGCACAGCATCCCCTGCCCCCCCACCCCCCCAACCCACACACACTCTCTCACGTACATGTATATATATATATAATTTTTTATTGGCTCATAATGACTTGATAGTTTCCATTGCAAAGGAAGTGGTAAAAAGTCTGTCAATGCAAAACACCAAAACATTATAATTAACTCAGGTGTGCGTACTCTGCAATTTAAGCTTGCAAGCATGTTGTTTCACTTTGTTCTATGCTTTCCCAAGAAAAATTAATTTTCAGCTTTTTCAGGTTCTTCAGTTGATACATAGAGATGCTTTCAAGCATCAGCTACTTGAAAAATATCAGGTCCTGTGAGAATTAAATAAAGCAAATTTGTTTTAGTTGTCTGACATGCCTCTCTAGAGACTGATGTAAACTCCACTTGCAAACTCCACTTGGTTTAAATCAAATGAAAATGAAATAACATTTTGCAGAAAACGTTCATTTAAAATGTCACAAAGCATTTTCAGTAACAGGAATAATGACAACTCAATTGGTAAGGGGGAAAGAAAGGACTATTGGTGAGAAATAGGCTTTGGATTAAAAAGAAAACATGGACAACTCCAGAATGCAGACAATAAAACATTTAAGTGCTAGGAAAATGATGCTCTGACAGAGTAGGAAAGAACCTAAATTCTGGGAGAGACACTGAAACTAGAGTTTTTTTGTCTACCTGTTGGCATTAATCTGGTAGCTGCACATTATGGACCCAGTGATGCCTTTTCTTCCTTGTGGTAAGTGGCTCTTCTTTTGCAATGATTTGCTTTGAGTCAGAGCAAACATTTTTTCAGGATTCCAGTCTTCTGTGAGGCTTAAGTTATTTTTTCTGTCTCATGATTACTCCATCAGACTCCTACAAAGATTTATAGTACCTTTGACAGTTTGCTGCTGTTTCATATTTCTGCTATCAATAGGTACTGTTAAGAACAAAGCTTAACAAACAGCTTAATAATGGGGTGAGCTGCTGCATTGATTTTAATAGAGTTGCAATGACTGTAAACCAGGGCGAGACTTAGCATAATTCTCAATACACCTGTTACAATCTATAAAGGATCCTCTTCTACCTTTCATACTATGAAAACCACCAAAACTGAAATAAGTTCTGAAAGCCAGGTCAACTATTGAGGTGTTACATATTTAAATATCTGCAGGTAGTTCTATATTGCCAGGAGAAATAGCCTAAAAAGCACGAAAAGGGAGAGACAATTAGTAAATGACTTAATTATATTTTTGAATGAATGTGCCAAGTCATCCCATAAGATATAAACATGAAGTTCTTTTTACCAGCCATGACAGAAAATCTGTTAGAGCAAAGGACCACTTATAAAAGCTGTCATAACTTCACATTCTGCATTGGTCTAGTGCTGTGACCACACTACCCTGCAGAAATTCAGTACTTTTTATAAGAACTCTGCATTACTAAGTTTGTTAGGAATGCAAACTCTTTAAATTTAATTCTTCTTCTTTAAATTTAATTCTTGTAGTAAAAAAGAAGCAACATCTTCAACACCTTCTCTTTTATTTGCATTCTTAATGAAGTATATAGGTTGCTCTGGTGGTTCTGAATCTCAAAAAAATAGTTCACAGGAGATTAGTTTATAGAAGTGTATTATTTGAGCTATTAATTATTTTAATTTCCCTACTAGTTGTCATACACAAGGATCATATTTTTTAAAAGTTACATGGTAGTTGTTCTGTTTTTTTGTGGTTTTGTTTGTTGGTTTGGTTTGGGTTTTTTTTAAAGGAAAGGCTGTGTATATTGTACACTAACACTTCAGTAAAACTTTTGATGCTGTTTCCCACAGTATTCTCCTAGAGAAGCTGGCTGCTCATGGCCTGGATGGGTGTACCCTTTCCTGGCTAAAAAACTGGCTGGAGGGTCAGGCCCAAAGAGAGGGGAGTCAAATTCAGTTGGTGGCTGTTCACAAGTAGTGTTCCCAGGGCTCAGTATTTGGGCCTGTTCTGTTTAATATCTTTATCAATGATCTGAATGAAGGGATCAGATTTCCAGACAACACCAAGTTGGGTGGGAGTGTTGATCTGCTTGAGGGTAGGAGGCTCTACAGAGGGATGTGGACTGGCTGGATTGTTTGGCTGAGGCCAATTGTATGAGGTTCAACAAGGCCAAGTGCTGGGTCCTGCACTTGGGTCACAACAGCCCAATGCAACATTACTGGCTTGGGGAAGAGTGGCTGGAAAACTGCCTGGCTGAAAAGGATCTGTGGGTGTTGAGCAACAGCCGGCTGAACATGAGACAGCAGTGTGCCCAGGTGGCCAAGAAAGCCAACAGCATCCTGGCTTGTATCAGGAACTGTGTGGCCAGCAGGACTAGGGAAGCGATCTTCCCACTGTACACAGTGCTGGTGAGCCTGCACCTCATATACTTGTGTTCAGTTTTGGGTCCCTCACTACAAGAAATATATTGAGATGCTGGACTGAGTTCAGAGGATGGCAACAAAGATGGTGAGGGGTCTGGAGCACAAGTCTTATAAGGAGCAGCTGAGGGAACTGTGTCTGTTTAGCCTGGAGAAAAGGAGACTGAGGGGAGACCTTATCGCTCTCTACAGCTACCTGAAAGGAGGTTGTAGCATGGAAGGTGTTGGTCTCTTCCCCCAAGTAACAAGTGACAGGACGAGAGGAAATGGCCTCAAGTTGCACCAGGGGTGGTGTAGATTCGATATTAGGAAAAAATTCTTCACAGAAAGGGTTGTCAGGCATTGGAATAGGCTGCCCAGGGAAGTGGTGGAGTCACCATCCCTGGAGGTGTTTAAAAGGCATTTAGACGAGGTTCTTAGGGACATGGTTTAGTGCTAGATTTGGGTTATGGTTGGACCTGATGATCCTGAGGGTCTCTTCAACTGAAATAATTATATGATTCTATTATTCTACTGCTGCTTTTAGTCAGAAACTTTAACAGAGAATCTCTTTCTACGAATGTCACAATGTTGTTGGGTCAGCAATCTTCTCAGAAAATATCAGTCAAGTAGTAAAAAACTGTGCAAACAGTTGTCAAAATCATGGCCCCGAAAAATGTTTAGTTTGGATTAGCCAAGAAAAATGAAAAACAGAACACACAAAAAAAGAAGAAAAAAGTTTAGAAAATCATTAAAAAAAAAACAATGCCAAGCAACACGATCTCCATCAAGATTAGAATTTAGAGTCAGCTTTCCCCATTGTTAACTGTTTCTTTTTCTTTTTTATTTCCGTTTGTCTTTTTTTTTTTTTTTCTGTCAGTTGGTTGGTCTGCTTGTCTTTTCTGTGCTTTGTTTTTGTGGTGTTTTTTTTTTGTGTGTGGGTTTTGTTTTTTTTTTAATACGAACATATTCAGCAACTTTCGCATGTATTTCCTCACCACTACTTCCCATCCATCCATCCATCCTCAACCTATAGGACTTTGAGCTGCAGGAGCAGCCCAGTTGTTTTTAGGCCTGTTTTTTAATACAACCCATAGGAGTCCAAATCAATTTAATTTTTGATACCTGGGTCACAGAGTACATTTTTGTACATTTTTTCTGCTTTCAGAGAAAGGGAATAAAGAAATTAAGGCTGAAGATTTTTTGACTAAGAATTTTTTTTAAGAGTAGAAAAAAGAAAATCATTTATTCACACTGACAACACAGGGATAATTATTTCTGAAGTGATGATGTTTCAGGGCTAGAGCCCAGCAGGTGTTAATCATCACATTGCCATTCTCCCCAGTCTACTGCAATTTATACCAGCTGAGGACTGGTCTCTGAGTTTCACCATTATCTATTTGAGAACTGAAGGAAATTAAGGTCTTTAAATATTTTTCAAAATTTCAGAGGTGTGCTCACAGTCCAATCTATTTGAGCAATGGCAAGTAAGAGGTTCAGCAGACCATTTCTCTGTGAGAGTGAGAGAATATATTTTGTGTGTTAAATAGATGAAGAGTCTAGTTTACAATGTGAGTAATCCTCAGCTTTTTGTGACTCTTGAACCTGAAAAGGAAATAGATTTGTAAATATAGAGAAGAATAAAAATAAACTGATGTCAGTGTGATAAACAAGTAGATTTCTGTTTCAATGGGTTTTCAGATAATACATGAGTTTTAAGGTAATAGAACACTATTTGCTCAAGATTGTATTAACTATTTCAATAAGATCTGAATGTCTTTTCATGACTCACCCTAACCTTGGGGATAGTGATCTGTCTAGTGAAAAACACTTATAATTAGTATACTAACTTGTGGATCAAATGAAAAATAAACTTTAAAGATTCAAGTGGAGGTTACCTGCTAAATAAGTCAACCTAGAGACTCAAAGATATCTGATTATGTAATCCCACTTAGTTTTATTGGAAATAAGACAACTAAATACTTTTGAAACTTGTATTTTAACATCTAATTGGCCACCCACAACAGAGGAAATACTTCTAGAAATCACCACTACATACATATTGGGTTTTTTTTCTTCCTTATAGGGAAACCCATTGGATGCAAGGGGGTGAAGAGTGAGGTGAAAAATCAGGCTTCTTCCAGCTAGTTATACATTACAGGAGTTAAACTTGGATACCTAGGTTTTGATACTGACTCTCCACTGAAAAAAGATATATAGCTAAAGTAAAGGCTTTGAAACAAGTTTAGAGCAAAGGCACTGTTTTCACACAGAAAAACAGCTCAAACCATATAACTGGAACTAAGATTTCGTTGTCATTTACCTCAGAGGAATTATTGCAGAATTACTCTGAAGATGAGCTTTGTAGCTTGCCTCCTGTAATGTCAATCTTTTTTTTCCAAGATGTCCTCCTGTTAAGATCAGGTTACCATGACTACTGTGATGTTTAGGCCATGTGTAAAGTTTATTTCTGAGAATCGTTCTTACTACAAAGATAATGATTTTACTGAGAGAGAGGGACAGAAAAATGAAAATGTTTGAGATGACTGCACTTTTTCTGTTCCAAGAAATCAGGCTTTAGACCTGTTTGATCTAAGTCAGTTGAGGTCAATTTGACTTTCATTTTGCTCCGACTGTGGAAAATGTCTTATATTTTTTTATGTAAATCGTATAAGTGAATTTGGGATCTGGATTAAGATGTGCAGAGCTGAAGTTTTCCTGTGAATGTCTGTTTTTCTTTGCTCATTTTTATTATTTCTCTTGATCATGTGTATGTGTTTTATGTTTCCCTCTTCCCTGTCTCAGTTTTGCAAGCTTAATTAAAACATAAATAGAGACGGATCTACAACAATAATCCATATCTGAAGAAACTCAGGTATTTTGGGAGTTTACATTTACATTTAATGAATTTCACTACCGGCCTTCCTGAAACTATTTAAACCATCAAATGCATTTTGAAAGAAGATTGGATCACTGTGATGTGGGCTTACCTCAGACTTTAAGGTAACACAGGATCCAGGTGTTACAAAAACATTTGTGTGTCATTTGTGTGCATGATCAACACCACCCAATGACTGTGAATAAAACAGAAAGAAGATTACACACGAAAAGCCACTATGCTACTGGGAAGACAGTAACACAGGTTAAGGGGATTTTGTGATAGACTTCTACCACATGAGGCCTAGTAACTCTGTTTGTCAAGGAAGTGACTAGAATTGCAAAAATTGCTGAAAAGGTATCTTTTCAGAGTGAGGAAGACCACCATTGCAGCTCCATTTTTGTCCTTTGCATGTGAAAAATGAGCTTTCTCAAAGGCTTTTTGGCAAAGGTATATTCCACTGAGATGGTATGATTAAAAAATCCACTGAGATGGTATGATAAAAGTAAATGACTAGCATTAGAACACTTCAACATTAAAATTTATGTACTAGAATATCTTTAAAAGTAAATGGATCTATATGAATTGCAAAATTTCATGGAAGGGAAGCAATTCTGGCCCAGAGATTTCAATGGCATAATCCCATTGCCTGCAACAATAATCTAAATACTGGCTGTGAGAAAGTGCTGTCCTCCCTTCCATTTTCGATATACGGTTCTAGTTGGCCTTAATATAAACCCTTTAAATTTGAAGTGCAGACTTCCATTACTTTCATGCTCAAAACAGATATTCTAAGTCAATATAAAATCACTAATGTTAAACATTTTCTTAAGAATAATTTTCTTATAATTGACAGTAAGATCCTTAAACTCATTAAAAAATAAGCGTGGCAACTAAATTTGCACGTATAGCCTTTGCTCTATCTGTGAGTAATGGTACAATTTGTACTTCATTATAACAGTACAATTTGAAAAGTTTTAATAAATAATTAACATATGCTGTAATAAGCATACTGCGGAGTGGAGCTCATGTGCTTTAATTACATATAAGATCATCTGCAAAGTGTGTTGCAACTGCTTATCAATCTGTTTTATAACAAAACCTTCTCTAGTCAGATGCTGTAACGTGCAATTAACCAGAGGCAATAACAATTGTTGAAAATTGATAAGGCACTTATGAATGTAGCCTTAATATAAAGAGCATCCAAGAGAACCTTTGTACTGAAAAAGCTATTTTTAAGAAACAAAACGTAAATATACAGTCTTCCTGATTACTAGTATTATCTAAATGACAAAAATCTAAGCACAAATGGAAGTTCAGACAAAATCAAACGTATGGATTTATATTTTTTTGCTACAATATATGTGAAAGTGGTATTTTTACAATCTCATTTGTTGCTAACATGCTGAGGTACAGAAACAAAAATTTGTTGATTCCAAAAAAGGTTTTTCATTTGGTCAGTATAACCACTTTTGCAGATAAAACAAATGGCATAAGGTGTTATATTTTAGGAAATTTAGTTTTTCTGTTATCTTCTGTCCAATCAGAGGTGGGTTTAATATTTTTACCAAAATTAAAGTTTTCCATACCGATAAAATGTGGATGTCATACCACTGGACAGAAATTTCCTTTGACAGATACAAGCCTATGTGTTTCTGCCAAGCAGCAAAACGCACATAGAAATGATGCACAACTTACATAATATTTTTGCTTTTTAGAGCAGGCTTATGAGAGGGCCAGAAGTGAAGGCTTTGTACTTTAACATGTCACTTTCATACTTACTACTTAGCTTTTGCAAAGCTGGAGAAGAAAAAGAGCGTACTGATACATTCTACCTTCCAGATCTGTGCAGAGGTAAGGAAATCTAAATCTACATGGTCTCTAACAGGAAGAATGACCAGTTTCTTTAAGGAGTTTTCGCTCAATGTTTATGCTGGAATGACCTTGATACATGCACATGGCAAAGCAGTTGGAATAACTAGTAACACCTGTATATTTTTGCTTTCTTTTGGTGAATGTGTACTGAAAAGTATTGTTATTATTATTACAGCTTCCATTAAAAAATTTCAAAGATTCACATCTTCAAAGATTAACTCTGTCACTGCTACACTGTGACACTAACAGAATAAGCATCCAAATTCAAACTAGTATGTTGTTTTTTTTCACAAATTGGAAACAGTACTTTTGTTTCTTTGTTTGTTTGTTTTAAATGATATCAGGAACAATATCTGGTTCCTTCAATCTGCTGCTACCGTAATTTATTTAATACTCGCTATGTATCATCTTTGCCAGCATTGGCTAAACCAATCCAGTTTGTTCTACTGAAAAAGAAGGAAAAAAATTCCTTTTAACTGTTTGTCTCTGAGAACCACTTCTAGATGAAGTTTGAATTACACATCGATTAAGTGATGTGCAAACAAGCTGAAAAAAATTTACTTTGAGGATTAGAGTGGCCTATATACTGGATGCTCATTCTAAAGTGAAATGATGGAAGTTCTACATGTCCACATTGTTAATGTCTCTTTTTTCAAATCATTTTTTTCTTCCTTAGTAATCCAACTTTACTTGTAAGAACAGAAACTACCATATTATAGAAGTCTAAATGCTCTGCTTGGGCAATTAATTTTCAGGATGTGTGAGTGGAGTATAGGTTTAAATATAGTTTGAGGAAATACAACCAGTTTTTATACTACCCCAGTCTGCCCTCTTTTCCAGGCTATCTGAAAGGGTAATCATCCTCAAGAAAGGTCATATTTTTTAGGGTCACTATGCCAATTTACACAGCTTTTACTTACATTTTCTAGCTATCGATATTTTGTCTTCACACCTTTTACATAGAAAACAATAACTGAGAAGAATGCAAGTAATCTTTTTTATTATTATGTCAGAAGTTGCCATAGCACATGTTAAAAAAAGGAAGTGCTTTCTACCAGTGACTTACACCACATGTTCATTTCTAGCTTGAATTATGATTGATGCTCAGTGCCTGTCTTAGTTGGGTATCGCCACTGATTATGGTCATAGTAACAAATAGTAATGACATAGAAAGGGAGAAATTATGGTTACTTTAAATGACATATTTCATCATGGATATAGATGACCAAAGAGTAGCTAGATAATGGTAACTAAGTATGTCATCTTTGCATTACAATTAGGAGAGTGGTTTTAAATGCTTTAGTGAAGTGTATGCATTGCAAAAGTAACGCACTGTGAAGATGGAGAGCATACAAAAATGCCCCATGGAAGTAGTCAGTAGTTTAGAATTACAGCAAGTCATTGAATATAAGACCATGCAGCTTATTTTGATGCGATATTAGCCCTGAAAGTCTGCTCTTTTGTCTCTGTTACAGCTTGCTACAACTAAATTTTAGCTTTCTTCTTACAGCACTGGGGATGTCTACAAGTACTGATGTTTGTTTAATGACTGTGGGGTGAATCATTGACCAGTTTTGAACATATAAAGTGTTTACAAATCAGAAAGCTGTGATGATGGATCAAAGCTAACTGGAACCATTTTTCGTACTGTTTACTCTGAGAGTAAGCTTTTGATTTTCTATGTTGTTTTGTACTGTGAGCACCAATACCAATCATTCTGAGTATGTTAATTTTAGGATTGTTACTGATTTTTGATATTTCTTATGCCTAAAATGAGAAAGGTTTATTGTAATTTTAGTGCTATCAGAGTCAGTACTGATTTAAAAACATTTGTCCTATTCTTACTAGAAAAGTGTGCATTTCAGGTTACAGGACCCCTGTATATATCTTAAAAACCTGAATTGCATAGGCATGTTCCACTTAGTATTTTGGGGGTGAGGGAACATGGGGGTCTTGAGTTTTTTAAAAGCTTAAATGAAATCTAAAAAAAATAAATTATTGCACTATATTGCAATTGAAAACTTTCTATTTTAAAATAAATCAATGAGACAATTCTCACCACCAGCTGAGATAAAAGTAAATGGTTTTACACCGAAATTCCTCAGGGCCTGGGACATCTAATTTCTCTCCAGCTTTAAAAATAGCCTGAAATTAACTTGAATTCATGTGTGGACTTCAGGAGTTTTGAGACAACACCTTTGTCTATATTTAGAGGCAATCTAACTTCTACATTGAGAAGCAACCTAAATCTGCTGTGACCTGGAGACTAGTTTCGTGGCCATGCCACCACAGTTGCTTCCATTTGCTGAAGGTACACTATGTCACCTCTCCATAAGCTATAATAATAAATAAAATGTTTCATGATCAGAAAGTTTCTTAGATACCAGGGTGTAAAACTTTTTTCAGCTTTCATATTTTCAGAGAAACTAGACAGCAGCATATATCTGGAATAATGGTAAGATACATAAAAATGATCATAAAACACAGGAGAGAAAAGTGAAGAGCTCTGTTTTAAAAACCTGGTGGTCAGCCACCTCTGAGACAAATCTTAGATGCAATTAGCACAGCTGTCTAGTTTTTATGTCACCTCCATTTTCTTTTCTCAGCCACTCTTGCCCTTTCTGTGGTATTGGGAGCACTAGCACAAGTTCTGAATTTCATACAGGACACAGTCATGCAATATACATGAAACCAAGGTACTGTTCTCTTGCAAGGAAAAAACAGAACGCACCTAACCTCATAATATGCCGGCTAATCAAATTTAGCAGTGAGTTTTCGGTGCATGGGTCTTGAATATGATTATTCATTAATTTTGTTGAATAAAGCTGTCATGCAGATATTTCATGTTTAACACCAAACAGTCATTTTTATCTGTTTCTCCTTAACTGAAATCCTGCTAATCATACTATTTAAAAATCCAGCTAAACCTGACTCCTAAAAATCAACTTGAAATCTAAATGTCAGTTTGGGGGATTAACACTAATAAATATTCTGACACAAGACAACTGGTTATTTTAGCTACACAAAAATCCAGATCAAGTTTGTTCTTCCTCTCTTTTAATAGTTCTACAGAGGACATAATTATGTGGGAAATGGAGCTGGGACAGATGATCCAATAGTTTTATTTCATTGATATGACTGGAACTCAGTTAAAGACAGTGAATCTGGCAAATCATGAATGTGTACCCCAGAGAAGCATATCTTTTAAGACAATATAATTTTTCACAGAGTCACTGTTTTAATAACCATGGAATAACAATGCAAAATTAAATCAACTCTTGCATTCGACTAGGAAAAAGTTACTAGCATCACCTAGCTCTGTGACATACTCTATCCACTTTTACTCAGGAATATAAAAGCTGTGAAAACCACTATTGTGTTAATGCCTATGCCATCTGTACTCCTCTAACATGGCATTATTGTTTAATATAAACCACTGTATCACTTTTATTCTCTGTCTTCCTCTCTCTCTTCTTTCTAAGGCAAAATTTCTGTCATAGTCTCCTGTAGCTCAATAGTCCAGCCGCAAATATCATTATTTTAGACCTTCATGCACAGGATGGAACAGGCAGAAGTAAAGTTGTGTGCAAAGCTTTTCTCTAGCAGCTACAAAGCCTGAGGTGGGACCTCTCCTCCCATTGTATGGGGGTGCCAGTTGACAGATTTATACAGTCTACAGTTATACTGGATCCAGTTCTTACATTTGACTGATATGTTTGCGCCTTCAGAAAGTACTTTTTCAGTGCTCCATTGTCCTGTGCAGTGAAGCTGCATCCTTCTACCTAAAGCAAACTCTACTGGTTTGGCCTCAGGCAAAACACCTTCTGACTGAGAGAAAAAGGCTGAATCTACACTCAAAAAGTGCAAACGACCCATAAGTCTATGCCAAGTGCTTGACTGATTCTAAGCAGCAGGCAACAGATAGGCGTGAAATCCAATTTTAAGATAAGCAGGAGACGAATATTCATCAAAGGAGCTGCCGATTGAACAAGTTCTTGAATCAGTCCAAATCTTTTGAATGGTTACATCAAAATCCACTGATTCAGAAAGTAAAAGGTAATTTCAAAAGTTCTACTAGAATTTTTTTTTTCATGTCTCTGACTTAAAAGCTACTAGCAAGACAAATAATTTCACATGCCACAATGGCACTTGGGGAATAGCACAAGTACAAGGTTGAAATGCAGATGAGCAAATGACTCTGTCAGTTATCATCTAACCCTACTTGAGTTTTACATTGCTAGGTAGAGAGCAAGTCATCAGTTCTTGGGATAAAATGCTTGAGGATTACAGATTATTTTTGCAATTTCAGTTTTGGTAACTCGAACACTTCAAATTTTTGAAAGGAGAACTATGCATATACAAAAAGAATGTGTACTTCTGTCATGGGAAAGACTTTTAAAAGTGTTAAAGTTTAGTGTTTGTTGTCTATCTTGATTTTTAGTGTTCATTTCATGTACATATGTTTTGATACTAATGCAGAAAACATAGAGATGAATGTGTATAACTCCACATGATTAAACATCGTTCCCTGCATGGCTTGGGAGTCAATCCAGGGCACTGTAGTTCAGCTGAGAAGACGTGCTGTGGGACAGAATGTGTTGATGCAGATAAATGCAAAGGTCAATGTTACTAGTTCAGAATTCAGCAATAGAGCTCACAATATTTGAGACAGATATCAATAACCAAGTCTAGGCTGTGTGATACGAAACATAATGGAGCAACAACATAAACAGAAGGGGAGACAACTCAAAACCCACTGGCTGCTTGACGTCAAGGAAATCAGTATCTGAAGAAGAGTTAAGGTCTGCCCGTTACAGGTCTATATGCATGTGAGCTGTTTTGAAAGTAAAATAGAAAATATGCATTATTTGTGTGATTTTGTAAAATATTTTGTTGAGGAGATAATGAAAAAAAAAAGTGATTGTAAAACCTCACACCCCTGAGCATTTTAAAAAAGAAAAAATATATATATATTAAGCCTAATTAGGCTGATAACATTCCAGTTTTCTATTATGTCCAGTATCAATTATAGTACGAAAAGCTCTGGTTGCTTTCCCATTTTAAACATTTCAAATTAGTTCTGACCTGTGTTTTCTGAACAGGCTTTCAAGCAGTGATTCTGACTGAAATAAAAATAATTAAGCTATGTAACTTGTTTGAAAGAGGAGAAGGCTGTAGAAGAGAAGGATGAGAGGTGATCTCATCAATGTTTATAAATATCTCGAGGGTGGATGTCAAGAGGATGGGACCAGACTCCTTCCAGTGGTGCCCAATGATAGGATGAGGGGCAACAGGCACAGACTGAAGCACAGAAGGTTCCATCGGAATATGAGGAAAAACTTCTTTACTTTGAGGGTGTCAGAGCACCGGAACGGGCTGCCCAGAGAGGTTGTGGAGTCTCCTCTGGAGACATTCAAGACCCTCCTGGACACCTTCCTGTTCAGTCTGCTCTAGGTGAACCTGCTTTAGGAGGTGGGTTGGACTAGATGATCTCCAGAGGTCCCTTCCAACCTCAACCATTCTGTGATTCTGTGAAATACTTTGACTGCACTGGATTTCTGCACTTATAGATGTGCTTTCACAGGTTTTGTGAGTCTTAGTACTTACTGGGTTTTGTTTGTTTGCTTTTTCAAATGTCTGTGAATTCAATAAATGACAATGACTTTTCTGTTAGTCGTGTGTATTGCTTTTCATTGCAGGAAAAAAGCTGATGGAGAATATTCAGAAAAAATGTTTTGAATTAGAAAATGTAAGTGTCTAGAAGCTGTTGGAATATATTTTTACAGTTTATCTAAACCCTTGCCATTCCAGTTAGATGACCTATTACAGTCTCTTTCTCCTTTTCTTCATGAAAGCCTTTGAAAAGTTTGTTTCATTTCAGTTTGATGAGAGGGTTGCATGGGAATTAAATATGAAATATTAAATTCTTTCACAAAATACCTTTTCCCCTTTCTTATCTCAAAAGAGGATTGTTTTCACGTCAGTTTTTGATTTCCAGCTCTTAGTAGTTGGAAAGCTGTTGTGGAGGAAACGTGGGGTATGGATAGAAGTGAATACTTTCCATCTCATACACCTGTTGTGGAATCTCACAGCTCAAGGACCTTCTCACAGAGAAAGCAGCAGGAACCTGGTAGAATAGTTTCCTATTATTCTGAAAGTTCTCTAGGATACATTGAAGAGAGGTTTGGAATGAGGCACTTCACTGCATGCCATATTATTTATTTGAAGCCCTTGAAGCCCAACTTTTTTTTTTCTGCATACTGTAGTGTATTCCACTTACTACAATTCACTGTCTTCTAATACTTGTGATATCCCAAACCAAAACAAGCATTTCCTTTAATAAAGTTATGTTTCTTAGTGAGAAGGGTGAGCTTTGCCCTTAAGGACTGCTTTTTTGGAAATACCCAACAATGTACAAATAAAAGCAGACTTTTTTTTCCCTCCTCAACCTTTTTAGTCCTCCACATAATTAAAGAATAAGCAGTTGCAATGCAAGTAATCCTAGCCTACTAGATCATGTCATCGATTGTTTGGCTTCACTGTTAAGCGTATCACCAGGTTAACTTATTGATGAGGAAGTGTGCTTGCTTGTGTGGAATAAAAATTAGCAGTAGGCAGTGGCAAAATATTCTCAATTTAAGAGTACATAACACAACTTTCAAATGAAATGGTTTTCTTATTTTCTTTTTGCTTCTTATTCCTTATCCAAAAGATAAATGACCTTGCTGTCAGAGCAATGCAAAAAGAAAAATGAAATCGGTGGCATGCAGTACAGCACTGTGTGCCCTGCTTCCAAATATACTCAGACATAAAACTAGCAAACTTCTGAAAAATTATGATTTTCTTTTTTTTTTTCTTTATTTTTCCCTATAATTTTTAAATACAGCCTCCCTTGAGAAGAACAGTAGCTAGGGGAGAATAACTTGCAAAATAAACTCCCCAGTCTTCATCATGCACTCTGCAAGGACGTTAGTACCCAGTCCTTTGCAAAATATGCAGTAAATTTCTACTTCTTATAATTAGACTAATAAAAATTGATCTGCAGCTGAATTTATCTATTATGTGTGGAGGGTCTTTTGTTTGGGCTTCTGAGGTTTTTTAGAGGCTTTGTCATAAGTGGACGGCTTTGAAGAAAATATATTCTTCCTCAGATAGATACATTTGCAAGACCTGTATCCTACAGGTCTTGAAAGTATTGTGTCTTTTGTATTGTGTTTACACACAACATTCTCATAGGTATTTAAATAAAAATTTACTAGTGTGTATTGCAAGATTAGGCAGTAAGTCAAGCTTTTGGTTAGAGCTGAGTCCCACTTAAAAAGTGAACAGCAATATTTATGCATTATACAGGTTGTAAGGCCCACATTCATCGTGATTGTCCACTCAGTGTTTTTAAGTTTTCTCATTTCATAGGGTGAACATTGATCTGTCCTTCATTTCTACAGAGTATTCCTGCTTCTGGCTGCTTCTAAGCACAAAAAAGAGTCTCAGAGCTTTTCTATTGCAAAGTAAAACAAATACGTACTTTGACATATTTAAAAGTAGTGAACAAATGAAAAAAAAAAACAACAAACCACATTCTTTGAAAAACAGACAATCGATTTCCTCTGGAGCTAAGTTAAATGCATAAAGGCTCAATTCTTCAGCTCAAGCAAACTTTTAAGTTGGTCAATAGAACTTCATGGGCCCTGCCTTTCCCAACATCCTGCAAATGGGGACTCCATACATTGAAGTATTAGTTAACCAGATATAAGTGCTAAGTAAGTGAAATAAGCACCAGCAGGAGGGTGTTTCTAAAGTTTTGGGAAAGGTTTGTATCCCTAGAACCTAGTAAAGTGTTTCTCATGCAGTTTAATTCAATCTCTACCAAACTGTTTCTTTGTGCTAGAAACTGTGTGCCTGCCTTCCCACTCCTTGCATATTTACAGATGCTATCGTGCACTACATTCAAAGCAAAAGTGACAGTGACTCTCCAAACCCTGTCAAATCACTTGAAAACTCTCCTCATTTTATTTCTCACCTCTGGAAAAGCCTCAGAGAACAAACGGGTCTTGCGGCATGCCTGAGAAATCAGGAAGATTCAGGCTCCAATGAACCGAGGCGGGGAGCAAATCCTGCAGTTAAGGACCCATCACTGATTATGCCCTGACTCCAGCCCCTTATGATTAAGCCAGGAGCCTGTTACCTTGAGCATGTTAGATGATCTCAGCTGTCATGGTGTCATTTTTAAACACCCCAATGCACACTTCCCCAGCACAGCTTGACAGGGACAGGTGTTATTGCTGAAACCATTTGCATGCAGAAAACTATACATGCCACACTGAAGCATTTGCAGACTAATTCTCTAGGAACTGAAAGGGCAAACAACAAGCCTGTTGTTTTAACACAAGAACAAGAAGACTTTTGTGGATTACATAATTTCTGATCTTCATGCTGCAGCATCTGTAATTTTTTGCTATTTTCTGCAAATCTGTGCTTATATTTTACATAGTTATAGCCATCTCTACAGCTCTCAGCACCACAGAATTAGAGGGACACAGTTGCACAGAGAAGCTGAATTGCATCACATTAAAAACAGGTATCACTAAAAACAATCTGAACTTGAATAACAGGTCCCACCCTGCAAACTTGAAGTCTTTTTGGACTGGGAATAACAATGATTAAGAGACTCCCATCCTGTACTGCACAGCTCTGTGACATGTGAACATTGGGTCACTTCAATACTGTAAGAAAGCATGTGAAATTCCAGATACCTACATGGTAATGCAGATATTAATGCTTTTATTAATAAAATAGAGCACTTATAATTGAAGTTGAAACAGCTGGATCATGTGAAATTAACATTCATTTCACATCAAACTTGTGACTACTAAAGTTTAATAACACCTCAGAACATTACTCCTTAAAGAATTTAAAGGAAATATATTTTCACATATTTTGTATTTGTGTTTGAGAGCACTTTGTATGCCTGCACTTTGTTATATGCATAATAGTCCACATATCTATAAATAAACCCTTCACCAACTTCATAGCCCTCTTCTGGACGCTCTTCAGTAGCTTTATATCCTTTTTATACTGTGGCGCCCAGAGCTGCACACGTGCTCCAGGTGAGGCTGCACCAGCGCAGAGCAGAGCAGGACAATCACCTCACTCAAGCAGTTGGCAATGCTGTGCTTGATGCACCCCAGGACATGGTTGCCTTCTTGGCTGCCAGGGCACACTGTTGGCTCATGTTCAACTTGCTGTCAACCAGAAGACCCAGATCCCTCTCCACAAAGCTGCTTTCCAGGATCTTGTCCCCCACTCTGCATGTACGACCAGGGCTGCTGTGTCCCAGGTGCAAAATCTAGCACTTGACCTTGTTAAACTTCATGTGGTTGGTGATTGCTCAGTTCTCCAATTTGTCCAGATTCCTCTGCAGGGCTTCTCTGCCCTCAAGAGTGTCAACAGCTCCTCCCAATCTAGTGTCATCAGCAAACTTAGTATTCCCTCAGGCCCTGTGTCTAAGTCATTTATGAAGACATTGAAGAACACTGGCCTCAAGATGGATCCCTGCATAACCGCACTAGTTGCCAGCCTGACACAACCCCACTTGCCAGAACCTTTTGAGCCTGGCCTGTCAGCCAATTGCTTACCCACTGCATTGTGTGTTTATCCAGCTGTATGCTGGACATCTTGTCCAGGAGGATACTGTGAGAGACAGTATCAAAGGCTTTACTGAACTCCAAAAAGATCACATCGGCAGTCTTCCCTTAGTCAACCAAGTGGGTAACCTTGTCACAGAAAGAAATTAAGTTTGTTAAGCAGGATGTTACCCTCATGAACCCGTGCTGGCTGGGACCAATCACTGTGTTGTCATTCAGATGTTTTTCAATAACTCCTAGACCAATCTTCTCCATTATTTTGCCAGGAACATAAGCAAGACTGACAGGCCTGTAGTTGCCAGGGTCATCCTTGTTGCCCTTCTTGTAGACTGGGACAACGTTTGACAGCTTTCAGTCATTGGGACCTCTCCAGATTCCCAGGAGCATTGAAAAATCACAGAGGGAGGCCTTGCTATGACATCACCCAGCTCTTTAAGCACCGTTAGTCCTGCCCATAAGACTCCAATTTTGAAATAACTTAAGCAACTAGTTATGTTATTAAGCAGATGCTTTTACTCAGTTGACTATAGTCTAAAATTGACCTGCACTGAGGCTGTGGAATTAGATTACAGTGAAGGAAATGCTTAGGTGTGTGTGCCCTAATTAAGGTAGCCTGTCTAAAAGGTGACTTTATATAGTTTAAAAATTAACTAAGAAGCAAGCATATATGCTTATAAGTGAATAAAAAGTCAAGAACCCCATATAACCGTAAACAATATTTTTAATATATTCAGGAAAATACGAATATTTTTAATATTAGTTATAATTAGGAATATTTTCTAAAGATCTTTCTAAAAAAAGGTTATGATTGTCACAATGGTTTAGATCAGCACCTTTATTCCAGTAATATTTCCATAATTAATTGTATCTGTACCCTACAATAGACGTCTGTATTTTTCCATAAGAAAATTAAAAGGTACAAAGGTATGACTAAGCATCATGAAATACAGTGCAGAGAGAAGGTGCTGTCTGATTTATATTTTCTTATTATGATAACGATTGTCATTCATCACTTAGGGTGAATTAAATCCACCATAACAAGTATTATAAACCTGCCTATAATTAAGATGAGCCAAAATGTGTTAAAAGATGTTTCTTGATATTTAGTCTTGATAATGAAAATGATATTTCAGAGTGTGTTATGTTGTCTTAATATTGCTGCTGCTGCAACTTACATAACAATAAATTATCAAGAAAAGTTATGTTCTGTCCAGTGTGAGAGAAACTGTCAGTCTTAACCTAGCAATTTTAGCCTCTTTCCAGTCTTGCATAAATACAATGTTCCTTGGTGATCCTTTATGTCTGATATTACATCTAAATTGCATTTGTCTAACAGGTACCCCACAATAAGGCCCCTGAAAAACACCCCTGCATTTCAGAGGAAAGGGAGAAGGCTGCTAAGAAAAAGGAATATGTATTTGGAAACAATAACTAGAAAGAGGCAAAAAAGAAGTGATTTTCTTAGTTATATGATGGTCACTGTATGATGTTTTGTAACTTTAAGCTTTCCGGTACTGCTGCTTGTTCTGGAAATTTTATTTGCTCTCTGTTGAGCCCTTCATCTGGTATTGAAGGTAATCAGATTCAGACAGGTATAAAGAGTAGCCTAGTTCCTCCTGTGCTCCAAACAACCTCAGTTTCAGAATTAAGAGACAGGTGGCCCAACCAAAACAGTAATGTTATTTGTTCCAGAAATATTCACCTCGAAATGTGGCCAATTTTCACTGAAAATATAGTAATAAATTAACTGAAATGTCATGTTAAGTAGGTGGGTGTAGAGTGTGTCTCCATGTTTATATATTGGAATATATTGAAATGAAAGGTAAGTGGTTTTTTTCCTAAGGAAAGATAATGCTATATGAAAAAATAAAATAGTTTCAGTAAATAACAATCTCTGGGAAATACTGAGGGTTGGGAAAGAACTGTACAAAACAAAAAAAGTAACAGAAAAGATGAAATCACAGGAAAAATATTATGAAGGATATCAAAAGCATGAAAAGACTTTCTGTGCAATGTTTAAAGAATTCTTAGAAACAAATTTGAAAAATTGGAAGATAGAATCAAATTCAGGAAGAATAAACAATAATATCTGTCCTTTTTGAAAGCTGTTTCAAAGTCGGTTCTACTTAGTTACTGAAAGATACTATTATTTATAAAACAAAGTACTTTCTAATCACTAATTCCAAAAACCGATCAGATGCATTTTGGAAAAAAATTACTGGTAGCAACTGATACAGTTTTTTGAGAGTTTTATCAAATCTAGTGAGATTCCAGAAAAAGTAGACAAGGAACATATGATAAGAATATGTCACTGAATCCAATGTCTTAAATGAGGACTAGAATTAGGAGGCATTTTTCAAGAGAGTCCCTTCAACATGGCACTTTATGTCAGTGTCAATGCTTTTTTCTTTGACTTTTCTCAAGTTGCAAGTCTACTGTGATAATTGTGTGTTGAGAAATGCTATCTAGTCTGGTTACTCATCCTCAAGCAAATTGACCCACTCCGGAAGTAATTGAGCTAGCTTTATATCATATGAGCACCTCATATGCTGGCATTTGTGCTAAGAAATATTTTTTTATTTCCTCCAAAATGTCTGTGGCAAAGAGTGGATGAGAAGCTAATTCTATTGTGAACACAATTAATAGATCTAATATGCACATGCTGTTCCAGAAGTACGCAGCTATTCCTACCAAACCATCTTGAAAAAAACAGTTGGTTTACGTAGATATGCTGAAGAGATTGTCTGGAAACAACAGCTACAGGACATAACAGCCTATAGCTGACTAGCTGGTCATTAGCAGCAATAGTGTCCCCAAAGAAAAAGGCTACATAAACAAAACAGGGAGTTGAAGTTTCAGTCTGATAGGAGAACAAGTGGGAAATGAACTGCAGAAATCTCTAAGTTCAGTGGAGTTTTGCTCCAAAACAGCCACAGCTGAAATGCAATTGCTAAAATATGTCATCCAGTTCAGCTAATTAGGTAAATCGAAGATTACTGTGGTCAATTCTACAAAGGAATTGCACAGCTTCTAGGGGTAACCTTGGAAAAGTTTTTGTGTTGCATGGTTTAGCTAAACAGTAATAAGTATTAGTTTGTTTGGATTGTCCCCATACCTTGGGAAATCTAGAAACCAGAATCAGGCTTTTTTGTACTTACATGACAAATATAACACTATACACAAGTAGAATAAATCAACACTGTACAGAGTAGTTCTGGCACCTTTCTCATTTTCTGTATCTGTAAATCAAGAACAATTAAGAATCGTCCTGTAATGCCAAACCAGGCATGATTAAGAGGAAAGCATACACTTATTATGTCCAGTGGAATTGGTAACAGTTGGTTAACCTTCAGTGAGAGCTGTCACGCTCTTCACCAGAGCAGCTCATTCTGTTGCTTATAAAAGAAAATGAGGATCTCCTTGAACATATTCTTCCACATGGAAAGACAGATTTGGAAAACATTATTGTTTGTAGCTTTACTACTGGAAATCAACACACATACGGAATAACGACATCAGATCATGAAGTGATAATGTGTTTAACCTCACATCCTGTAGAGCTAAGTAACTTCTCATCCTGTAGAGTTCAAATAAATTGCCTTTGCATCTGATGTTAAAATATTAGGTGAATTTAAAACAAAACAAAAAAAAAAGGAAAAAAGAGACTGGAACTCTTTAGAAGTATTTCATAGGCGGAATTTCAAGGACAGTATATAAAGATGAAAATTGATTAACTGAATTAAAATCTGGCTTTTTGTACAGTCAAAAGTGTTAATATCTCGGCAATCATTTCAAGTTTTCATGAAACTTTATTAATCACTATTAGTTAGGATATATGTAAATATACATGTATGTGTATCTGATCTGAGAGGCAGCTTCTGGAATAGCACACTAGACCTGGAAAAAGTCTAGACTTTTGCTCTTGAAAAGGTACAATATCTGGAATAGTTACCCTGAAATTGAAAATCAGTATTTTCCAAAATCTACCTGCGAAAAATTTTTACATCATGCCTTATTAATATTCATTCTACTGCTGTAAGTGTGGCTTTCTTATGAACCTGAGCACAAAATTCAATTGCAAAAAGTAAGGAGTTGCAGTGCTGCGGTTTGATGAAGCACCCTGGGGTTTATACAGCCAAATGCCTGGACTGACTTTCTATGAATGATAACAATGAGAGTATTTGAACCAGAGACGTTTATTGTCTTTAATATATATTTGAAATGAAGCCAAATTATGACTACCCATAAGTTTCAGTTATTAAAAAAAAAGTTTGACTAATAGTGAGAAACAATTATTGCACAATATTGATATCAAATTATAAGTTCATTAACAAATAAATTCATGACAGTATTTGTACACAATTCCTTCTTTGTAGAACTGTAATTTTCTTTAAGTTTCTCTAAAAATTATCTGACCTAATACGTTGTATTCACAGCTGGCGTAATTTATTCTTTTTCTGATTCTAGAGTGTTTTCTAATAACCATAGGACAATACTCTGCAGGGAATGATGATGAAATTGCTGAAATTTGCTACACAATTATTTTGCTTCACATGTACTCCTAGTACACAACAGTTAAGGAATTGCTGCCAACCCTGGCCCTTATTTTTCATTCTGACACAAAAAGCATTGAAGTCTCTGAAAATAAACCACATTTGATTTTTGATAAACGCCTAGCAACTTGGAGATGTCATTTTGCTGCAGACATCTTAGGGAAAGAAGATCAAACAAAGATCACACTGAAAATTTGAACTAAATAAATGTTCACTTAAGAATATGGGAATATTCCTCCTTGAGGTGCAGCAGATGCAATCATTCATATTGACTAATTTGTATGTTGATGCAGAGTTGCTGATTGCCCAGTGGAAATGAGAATATAGTTAGTCATCTAAAGAAGATTTTATATTTATTTACAAAACCAGTAAAGCATGATCACAGGCATAATATACATGCAATACTAAGTAATGGAGAATTGTGTACTGAAATGTAGAATAACGGTATATTTATTATCTGGAAATTTGAGAAAAAAACCCAGTCCTTCTTTTCATAGATTTTAAGGGTTAAGTTTGTTGTTGGAGTTTTTAAATTCTCTTAAATTAACTCCTGCTTTATTACTAAGACAATGATAGCCAACACAAGCTGAAAATGCTTAGGAACAACAGATAGACTGGTTTGCTAATGAAAAATGACATTTTCCTCTTAGTCTTAAATTAACTAGAATTTAATTTTTCTTTCTTTTAAGTGCATTCAAGCATGAGGTAAACTAACCATGATGCATACATGTTTGGTTTGGAAAAACAGACATAGGAACAAATAGGTGACAGCTATTAATAATTAAGCTAACTTTACAAAAGAAATAAGACAGAAGCCTCATGTGACTACTGCTAGAAGAGGAAATTTCAGATACACCACAGAATTACAGAAGTGGCAAGATATTAAACAGAGGTACTGTCTTCCAGGTGCAAGGTTTATAGAAGAAAAGATTATTTCCAATCTCATTTCAGTTGTAATTGAACTATTCCCAGTAAAAGATAAATTTTCACTAAATTGCACCATGGCATTTTCATGGCCTTGGCTTGGCTTAATACCGTGTGAATAAGTGCCTGAAGTATTCTATTCCCTTCAGTACAGGGAGATGTAAATGGAATTCTGAGAGCTTAGAAGTGAAATTTAAATCAAGTATAAATTTAAATTAGGTTACATTTAAATTAAATATAATCCACAAAAATATGCAAACACAAAAAAGTAAATAAAAAATCACAAACCTGTTCCTGCCCTCCTTTAGATAACTTAAAATTGAATTATTTCTTAGTCTGTCTACTTATTATAAAACATCTTTTTTCTTCTATGGTTCACACACCAAATTGGAGAAGTCAGTATGTGCCTCCCTAAGTTCACTTTTTACTGAATGTTACAATTTCTTCTGTGATTTCATCATATAATGAAGTGTATTTTATTATAACAAAGCAAGACACTTAGTTTCTTTTCTGATATACTAATCTGTTGCAGAATTAATAACTGGTAATTGCTCTATTGCACTTTTTTTCTTTTCCAGAAATGATATCAGGATACTTGAAGTGTTTCTCCCTGTTTCAAGAAAAGGGACTTTAAAGGATTGCAATTATATTTTGAATTGCAAATCGTGAATTGTTATTGTGAATAAAAACTCCCCAGTGGCAGCAGCTGAGACAGAATTTTGTTTCATATTTTATTTCTTCAGCAAATTAAGGTTCTTAAGCAAACTTCATTTAGACCACATTTTCCAGTATTTTATTGTGTGGGTTTTTTGTTTTTTGTGGTGTTTTTTTTTTTTTTTTTAGTTTGCTTGTTTTTAAATTTATTTGTTTTGGGGTTTTTTGCATTAAACCCTAAAAAACTACCATTAATGGATTTCCCACTGCACCAACCTGTTCCACCTGCACTGCAGACCAGGATTGCCTGGGCCCTTGCTTGCCCTAGTGGCAGGTTGGCCAGCACTGGCACAGCAAGACTGAAGGTTATGAGGTGAGACCACAGCCATGGAGCAGCACCAGGAGCCCGGGGCCTGCAGAGACTGGTGAGTGTCTGGTTGCCAGCAGAGCAGTAGGCAGCCCCTGGCTGTGCATGTGTCAGCTGGCTCTGAGCCACTTTGCCTGGTGATGGCAAGGAGAGGACTTTGCCAGATGCGTAGCCCCTACCTACTGTTCAGCCTCCTGCTTGATGACTGCAGGCAAAGACCAGATTTTGCTTGTAAAAGTTGCTTTTCAACCTGCAAGTCAGGAAAAGAAACACACTGTTTCTGAGTTTATACTTTACTAAAAGTTCAGCAGACAGATGACACTTAATCTGCCTCAGTTCCATGTTTTGCTGAGCTGTAAGACTGCAAAATGAAACTTCAAAACAGAAAGTACAGCTGTGAGTTGAGAAATATGTGATATCACTTTCCTTTTTTATCTTTTTCTGTCTCAGGTTAAATTCAAGGAAAAGAATTTCTGACAATTTTTCAGGATTCTGCTTGTAAATCTGCCTCTGTGTTTTAGTGGTAATCCCACAGCAAGGAGCGGTTTAATATGGTCTTTTGTTACACCACAGTTAGTGGTGAGTTTAACTGCTGAAGAGCTTCAAAAACCTTTTAACATTTTTCTTATACTTGTTTTAAACAAAAGCTCAGTTCGACCCAATAAGCAATGCTTTTATTTGATTTAATGTGTCTGTAACAAAACAGAAACGGTGAAAATGAGAATCTGCACTTCATGTTCCTGATAAAGCCTGAGAACCCAGCAGTGGTCTTGTGATTCCCCAGAATTTAAAGCCTTGGGGCACCAGCCAATGGTTGCATGACATTATTCATTTCCTTCCCTTTGACCAAGGAGGCTTAAATCCACATTATCTACTGCCTAGGAATACATATATTTCACTATAATGAAATGTGGACAGATTTTGGCTGCTCCAGCTGCTCCTTTTCGGTGTTTTGTTGTTGTTTTTGTTTGTTTCTGGGGTTGTTGTGTTTCTGATTTTTGTTTTTTTTCTTTTTTGAGAAATACACAGCGACCTGTTCACAGGTGTATAGGTTTTATGTCCAGGTATTCTAGCAAACAGGCAACAAAATAATAAAATTAATTTGTTCCTAGCAATGCTTAAACCAGGAAAAAAAAAATGCAAAATCTTTAATTTACCCAACTATTTGCATTTTATTCTTTGCTTTTGTGTAGGATGCCCAAAATGATTTTAAATGTTCTGTTGCAGATTTGGTAAGTATCTTGTCTGAGTTAAAATGAAGGTTTTTCTTGCTTGCTTTTCTTGCAGGCTTTGCCTGCTTGTTTTGACCCTAGACTGAAGACTGAATTGTTGTAAAGACTATGTGGGAGTATTTCAACTTATTTTACTTAGTGTACTGGAAGGGAAGGAGTAAACCATTATTTTTCAGTAGTTAAGACAAAAGTTCTTAATTTCTGAAACTTTTAAGCCTTAAATTTATATTTCATGTCAGTGCTTTCGGAGTATCCATTAATTTGGGGTATGTTAACATGTTATTGTATAACCACAAACTCAGTACTTTCCAAAATCTTAATGATTTTCTTTATCCATACACTAATAATAGATAAGAAATTGTGAGACACAGTGCTTTGTGCCACTAAGGGTCAAGTATTTTGCAATTATTGAATAGCAGCTGCTGTAAAATGTTCTGAACCTCTACTTATTAAAAAGAAGCTCTTTTGGAAGTCATAGTATAATAATTCCATAATATAGCCGTGTATTAAAAACAAACACAAACAAACAAACAAAAACCAACCAAAAGAACAGTTCCAGGATTATCACTTCCTCACAATGATAAGTCAAGTTGTGATTTTCAGATCTGTGAGACTGATGTGATTCCTTAGGTCATATCTGCTTTCTTGTTGCTTCTACAGTTTTCAGAGCCAAAAATTATCTAATAATGTTTAACTTTTTGTCCTTGAATCCAGATGCTAATTATAATTTCACTATACATTTCAATACAATCATCCCTCAGCTGGTTCATGAACTAGAAATGGTCTGGTAGAAGGTTATGGTAAATAACTTCTCTATGAGGGATAGTTTATTTATTTTCAAAAGGCCATTTTGTCTCGCAGCGTTTCTATTTAATCTATATATTGCTTTCTGCAGGCCTATGTCTTTAACCACCTCCATGGTTGCATTGACTGTAAGAAAGCTGATAAAATTGAATTAGTACTGAAAAGTGCAATATTTTTTCCACCAAATTACAGTATAGCTCAGATTTGCAGAGTTGACACTGTCATAAGTTAATAACATGCTAAAGAAAAGGTAGCAATTTTCACAATAAAGGGCAGTTCTAAGCAAGTTTTCCTAAAGATCTTTATAGGTTCTCTGACATCAAACATATCGTTAGATATTGCAGAGAATAGATTACAAGTGAGGAGACAGAGTTCACAGAACTGAACTTATTTAGGCTTGTTGCTTAAGCTTAACCTCAAAGAGGTGCAGAAATCTGCCATGATGCTAAGTGGTTAGCCAATAAAAGGGCAGAGACAGCCTGAAGACAACGAATGTAATGTACATAAGAGAAAACATTTCAGCTGTACATGGGAACATGGGGTTAAGTTCCAAATTCACTGTCACCTCGCAGGAAAAGGATCTTGATTTTTTTGCAGATAAACGTGAATATACACCTATCTTGGGTAAAGAGTCAGCTCTGGTCTCTCAAAAAATGGTCAAAGTAAAACTACAACATATAGGATTCAGAATGGTCTGTATACCAACAAAACTGATAGAATAAAAGTGCTATGTTTGGAAAACAGCAGAGTATTAGACATTTTTTTGCAATTTCTCAAAGATGTAGAAAATACCCATTGAAAAAAGTAATATATTTAGAATAAACTAACAGAATTTTTTTTCACTCAATTTTCTTGCTCACTCTGTGAAAATTGATTCTATTTTTTTTTTTTTTTTTTTTTTTTTTCTGTAGGATAAAGAGTCTCCGGAAGTTTTAATAGAGGTTCATGAAGAAACCTACTCAACCACAGATTTCAACATGGTAGTCTGCATTGAACAGTCAGTTCATGACCTGCTAAGTGACAAAATCTTTAATGACAGGCCAAGGGAGAATCACTATGTCCTTGCTTTGTTCATCAGCTCTGTCTCTATGCATATGCAGGATCATCATCTAGATGGACACCTGAATGTGACCCAGCTTGACAGGTGTTATGGGCTTGGACAAAAAAAGGCAGAGGCCACCATCCACTATATCAAGCTCTACTGAAACCATGAAGGGCTTAATCTTTTATATACAAATGAACAGCGTTGCACCTCTCTGTAAGAGAAAGATTTGAAAGCGTAGCACTGCTGAATATTCAGATACACATTAGTGAATAGCTATGATTTTCCTTCCTGCAATACTTACATTTTGATCTCTCTCAACTGAAGAATGTTCCAGTGAGCAGCAGGCTGTTGTCTACTTCAAATTCAGAAAAGTTTCAAAAAGAGAGAAGAAAGATTGCCTGGAGGTCTTTAAGCTTTAATGCTCAGATTCAGACAATTTTGACTTTTGAAAGATACTGCAGGCCATAGATGAATTGCAGAACAAGTAAAACAGAAAATTGATGTACAATTATACATCTGCATTTATTGGATTTAAACTCAGCAGGGAACAAGGCTAGCTGAAGAGGCTGTAACAATCAGATGGCACATGAAATTTGGTTAGGTCTTCTTGGCAGAGAGAGTGAGGAATTATCTGTATGTCCAGATTGGAGTGTCTTGGATTAACACTGTTTCCAAAATTCCTCCTTATCTATATATTATCAGAAAGTTTTGGAAATTAGGTTCATGACTTACAGTAGTACTACCCTATATGGATTGTATTAACTTCTAAGGTGTCCTTGAAAAAAATTTAATCATCGTTCTGCATATGTATTTTGGATTAAACCTTTTGTGCTAAGCATTGTATACTAGTGATGTGTTCAGGTTTTTTTGCTTGTTTTTGTTGTTGTTGTTAGAGTTTTTTTGTCATTATGAATTAATGGCTTTCTCTTCTATGCTGGTGGATGCTATTTCTGCTCTACTGCTTCCTTGGGAGATTTCATCATGCAGAATAAATTATGTGGGTATCTCAAATTAGATTGGGTTTATGCCCTACATTGGCAGCTAATTCGTGAACTAGGCTGCTTACAATTGACTTCATCAAACAAAATACCTTCAGGACAAAATGGGGCTGTAATCTCTAAGTATATAAAATAAAAACTGCCTAGTTCATTCATCCAATAAACAGGCAACTAATCTGCAGCTAAGATTAAGAAGTTTATAAAATCTATTTCAAAAAGTTTTAATTAAAATGGGTTCAATGAGCTGTGGCTTAAAATGATACTTCTATTTTCTTCCTACGATATCATGGGATTATAACATCGTATAAAAGCATAGAATATGCTCTGCAGACTTCAGAGCACACAGGAAACTGACAGATGGACACACATTAACTTTGAAACCAAAGGAAACAAATAAACAAAAAAAGGTGAATATGGATGTGTTACACTAGCGAATTCCCAACAAAATTATGCATTTGCTTTGTGCAGTTTTACACACCAAGGACATACTGATTCAAAATGTCAGGTCCTTCAGATAAAAGCAATAGGAAGTTAGGGCTCAGGTGTGTATGAGAACTATTACTTAGTGACTGAAGCCAATTCTGGACCTGTTACTGAATCTCTTTTAGAGTTTGTGGGAGTCATATCTCCTTATAGAATCCACTTTATCACCAGTAAAATCAAAATACTAGTAAGAATTGCCTCACAGAAATGTAGTAAGAACTGATTGGCAACTGTATATTCAGAGCTTTGAGAATATTGATTCAGGTAGTTTCTGTTTTCTCTCACTGTTTTCATTGTAACTCTTAGATGATTAGTTATTATTCAGTAAAATCTAATCACTGAGGACAGAATTTCTAAATTTCTTCCTCCCTTCTGCCCCCAAACAAAAAAGCTGTAGCAGATAAAGTTAAATTCTGTTGGTTTTACAGCATCTTAAAGTAGTTCACCAAACAGAACTTGGTGGAATAGCTGAAATTTTCTGAACTGCAACCAGAGTCTGTAAAGACAGTCCAGCTATATATAAAATCTTTATCAATAGTCTAGTTCCTCCTCTAAGAGATAATGACATCTGAAATTCTTCACCAAAATGAAGACTTTTTTTGTAATTTAAAGAAATCATTGTACAACCTTGATTACCCAGCCAGATATACACTTAATAACTTCTAAAAAAGTCTAAATATTCCAAAAGTTTTATAATTTATTATTTGCTGGTGTTCTGTCCATACTGGAAAACACTGCAGCATAGTTAAAAATATGTTTTGAATATGTATGCTACAGCAAATGGACTTTATGCAAAATTTTTCATGGTAGAATGTGTTGATGCACTTTTTCTCCTGCTCCATTGCTAAATAGCCTTTAAAATCTGCCTTTGGTAACAAATCATTTTGGTTATTTCTGACAATCTCAAATCCTATCCTGAAACCAGCAAACTAACTCATGTCTCCTGCCCAACTGGCTTCATTCTGTAGTCCAACTTTGCCTCAACCCCACCTACCCTGAAGGCCTAGGAAATATTAAAGAAATCCTACCGGGAGTCAGAATGAAATATGTTCAAAGGATGAGATCTCAAACATGTAGGTAGCAAACTATAAATCCCTTGTTGTTTCCTCTGCCTTTTGTTTTACAGATGCTTGGAGACCTACATCTTGGGGAGGGGTGGGAGGGAGAGGAGTAAGAAGGAAAAAAAGAAAATCTAATTCTTTGTAATGGAAAGTTTTCCTTGCCACATTCAATGTTATTGTCTCTTTAGATATGTTGAGATATTGTCTGTGGAAACAAGACAAAATTAATCCAGCTAAGCTGGTATGAGACAATCATGTTGCTTAGACTTACTGGAACTAAACTAACTCTGGCAAGTACTACTAAACCAAATCAAGCAGGACGGGATGTAATTCCTTACTTCATATTTGGAAACCTGTAAGGATGAAGTATGTTTGTTCTTAATAAAGTTTTCTAAAATGATAGCTCAAAAAATTATTAAAATGACCATGCAGAGCAATTCCAATTTGATTGGAAATCAATGTTGTCTAGGTTCCCAGGTAGGACTGACCATAAGAACTTTAACTCTCAAGTGGGCAGCCCTGACCTCCATGGGGGACTTGTCCCTGTAACCAGGTTTTCATGCTGACTTTGGATCAACACCATTGGCTGAATTAACGACTGTAAACTGAAGCCTGGGTGCTGACAGCAGGGAGTGTTAGCCTGAGGTGTGTGTTGCTCCTGCTGAGAGGAGCATTAGTATGTGCAAGCCAGAGAGGGTTTTGACCTGACACTGAAAATCCCTGCCCTACTCATCAGGATTGCTAGCAGGGGAGATTGGTTGTTTGTTATGACTGACTGATGTATCAAAAACGGCAAAATACAGAAATCCTACTCAGAAAGGTCTCCTTTTTCTACAGTGCATAGTTCACAATGAGACCCAGGGACAAACCTTGCTTTCAAAAGATCGTCATGGAGGTCACACAAAATGTGGCAAGGCATTGTAGGAAACAAATGAGAAAGGGTTTAGCATCAGTGACAGCAATTTTTCTCACGTGTGCTCAGTTTTCAGCTTCTCCCTTTCAATAAGTGAAGGGCTTTAGTAGTCAGTAATCTATGCCGGGCACCTATCCTGTCATCATCTAGTGACAACGCTCCCCTCTTTAATACCCAGAAATAAATTTAAAATATACTAGATATTGAGAGAGAAAGAATGGATTAACCCATCCTACTTGGATTTCACATATGATTTATTGTGTACATTGAGAGAGAGAATGGATTAATCCATATACTCAAATTTCTTCTGCAGAAGCAGCAGGGAAGCTTCGTTTAACATTTTTTTTCCCCCACTGAGACACTGATTTGTTTCTTCTTGACTCTTATCTACAGTTAGGCTATCAAGTTAAAGAAATATAAGATACTGTAAGAGAAAATATGAATCATCCATAAGAAAAATAATTTTTAAAACTGTGTTATATACTACATTTCAATCAGATTATGAATTTACCTTCTTTTGACTTCTGTTATCTATCTTCTTTGATATGTCTCAGGAATAAAAGCTAGTAGCAGTCAGCAAAACTACAAAGGGAAATAAAACGACAGAAAGCTATACAGTAAAAGGTAGTGCTAGAAAGCAGACACTTTTGAAGCTGCCATGACTTTTGATAAGCCTTTAAGGTGTCAAAAAGCATAAACTCATTGTTGCGTGTGTGTATATACATCACATAATTTGCAACACACTGAGATTTTCATAAAGGGATACAGTTGTTTGCTTAGCAAACTCTCCTTCAGCAAATTAAAATGCAAGAGTGAGCTAATCATAATGCTTGGGAGGGTGACTCTAGATCAGGCTGAACTGGCTTTTCCTCTACAAGGTGCAGATGTCAGCATCGCTCAAATATTAGAACAGTGCAAATTTCCAAATAGATTTGACTTGTCGAAAATCTTTTAGGTACTGTGTGACTTGATTTAATCTTTCAATATTTTAAAATAATCATAGCAGTAGTATTCTACTTTTCCCTTCTCTTCCTCTCCCAGCTGCTCTCCAAGAAGTAATCACTCAAGTGCAGAAACCACATCCAATTGCAAGCCTTATGTTTTTTATTCACTTGGCAGGGTATTGCACACCTTTAACTTCTATATCACACCTCAGACAAGCAGTTTAAGGTGCTTTTGTCCACTTTCCTTGTGCATTAAGGACAGGTGACATTAAACTAAATTAGCTTGCCTATAGTTCTATGTTATGCAGTCATTGACACATGGCATGTTTCTATCAATAGTCTCTTTGATAGTTTACTCCTACAAGTAATGTTACAGTGCAAGAAAAATCAATACTAGTTCAGAATTTGGTGTCTACTTTGGACACAAGAGCTTAAAATAAAACTTCCATAAATGACCTTTTCAGAGATGGCCTCAGTCAGTGACTCAAGATGTATCAAGAGAAATCATCAAATAGTTGATCTTAAG
Source organism: Pampusana beccarii (assembly GCA_013399365.1). Taxonomy (NCBI): domain Eukaryota; kingdom Metazoa; phylum Chordata; class Aves; order Columbiformes; family Columbidae; genus Pampusana; species Pampusana beccarii. The sequence continues at coordinate 173,850 of VWYH01008678.1, forward strand.
GGTGCCAAACACTAACTACTTTGGTTACAAGTAGCAAAGGGTTGGAAATTGGATTTGCTTCATCCTTGGTATTAGTTCCTTTCAATTTCACTGTGTAAAATATTATTGATGTTGCAAAGAAAGAGCTTACAATAAATATACTAAAAACCCCTAAATCGATAGTTCTCTTGCAGAAAGATACCTGGAAAAATAGAATATAGAGAATCAATTTGTTCCTTAGTGGTGCGAGATTTCTGTTCTCCACCATTCAAAATATGACAAAAATACTAGCAGCAGCTGCTTCTGATGCTTTAGCTGCAGGTACCTCATACTCATCTGGAATGTTTCTATTGCTAACTTGTTTGTGCATCTGCTGGAAAGAGTGCATGTAACCACAATACTAAAGGCTGAAAGAGGGAGGTGGCAAAAAGTTTCAACATACCCTGGACTGCATAAGAAGGAGTGCATGTCATCCTGGGGAGGGCAACTTGAAGTGCTACATTCTTTTTCACCCACTTCTTGAGTCTTTGTCTCTAGGTAAATCTGGTTCTGCAGAGGAAAATCCAGTGGTGTGAGTTGTTTGTTTGTTTGTTTGTTTTCTGATTATGAACTATAGCTTAGGCAGAGCTGCGTGAAGTGCTGTTCTCTGTGCATGCCAAGAAGAAGCAGGGATAAAACCAGCAAAGTAACTTCTATTCACAATCTTTTAGAAATACCATTAGCAAAGTCATGAAAGCAGATAGTAACTCGCAATTTCTGATGCCAAATACGCATCCAATAACCACCTTTTTTATTTGGGGAGTGGGAGGGAGGAAATATTTGGTTACGGTGAGGTTTTTTGTTGGTTTAGGTTTTTTGTTGTTGCGTTTTGGTTTAATTTGGGTTTATTTGTTTGGTTGGTATTTGTTTTGTTTTGCTTTGTTTTTTAATACAAAAATGATACAGGCAAACTAGCAGGACCAAGAGGCTGATCTTCTGTGTTCTTTCTCAGTGTTTATTTCTAGCACCCCAAAAGTCATGTATGTGTGTGCAGGTATGTGTGTGTCTCCTTCAGAATAACGGTCTTTTCTTTGTTCATCTCATAAAACTGTCAGCAGGCTAATAAGCAGAAGATCAATGAGCATTAACCCTAACATATCAAAACACTGTCTTAATACTCAGGTGTAGTTGTGGAAACAGAACTTGATAAGGCAGAAGGAAGACGAAGTGGCAATTCTCAGAATCATTATCATAGTATGAAGTTGAGATGCTTCTTCTAGATGCTAAAGTGCAATTTCTAAATGCTGTTTTTAGTCTGCTTTTTATTGGATGATGATTCACAATTTTGTAAATTGATGCATGTTCCAGATGAGTTGTTCTCATTCTTTTAGAATCAAGAAAACCTTTTTTTTGCCTTTTTAATAATACCTAATGGTTATTATACATTTTTTATTTCAAAGTAGGATCACCGTCATATACTTTTTTGTTGTTGGTGGTGTGTTATTACATAAGGAATTATGTGAAGACTGGAGTACATTTTAAAGCCATTTTTCTACATTACACTTTACAAAGATTCTTCTGAATATACTTGTTCCTTTGTCTATGACTGCAAACCAACAGACAAACAGTTTAAAATACTACCTTCATTAACACATGATTTTAAGAGAACATAGGCATAATGTTAATTCAGGTACCAGCTGACTTTGGTGAAGACTGTAATCTTGATGCATGTGTAGATACTTTCTAAGTAATGTGAAATACATTAAATAGTAAACAAATGCATTTTTAAGCATACAGAAGACTGGATGGACTAAAGAGTAAATATTCATAGCCAAATAAAAGCTGTTGTAATTAATAAAGGCTTTAAAAGTACCCAGAAAGCGCATTTCGTATGAGAAGAAGACTCACTTATTTTCTCTATTTTGTAATGTTGAATAAGCCTGTATAGACAGAAGTATAGTCAAGCTTCTAATGTAACTGCCGAACACAGTTTATGCTAAAAAAAAAAAAATAGAAACTCCAATAGCTCCTGGGTTTTGGAGTGTAAATTGATCTTCACCTTTCAGTCAATGAATACAGGCACTTGGTTTATGCATGTAGTGTCTTGCTTGAGGATTTTGCTATTTGTATGTTCTGACTGTGAAAAAGAAAAGACATCACATCTTACATAAAGCAAGTTCTGAATAAGACATCAGCATATTCTTTCTGATCTTACCATAGAAAACGGAGATCATTCTATGCTTAAATGATTTGATAAAGACTGGCCCTTTGGCAATATGATGTGAAGAGATTATCTGGGATTTGTTTTGTGGGAGAGGATTGTCTAATGAGTAGGTTATTGAATGAATCACAGTAGCATTTAGTACTGATAATGGATTTAAATCCTGAGTTACTCAGATAAAGCAGAGATTCCCATTGCCATCTCAACCAAATTTTTATGTGAGCTTAATAGTCTAGTATTTCCTGATAGGATGTAGTTTGATTTATTTCAGTGCAGAACAAAAAAATCTGCTAAAAAAAATTAAGAGTTCCTAATATTTCATTGTTATAAAATTGACTGTAAGATAGCTGTTACAACAACAAATAATGTATTTTCTCCCTCAAAGCTCCATTCACAAAAGATAGATTTTACAGAGATATTCTGGAACATATAAAAGATGCCACACTTAATTTAAAATTATTTATTAATTTATTTCTCTTGTCACCTTTAAAATAATATGTATAAGCAAGTGCTGTAAGCATATGATCTGACGGGCTTTAGTGGCAGGTGCTGCTCCGGTAGAAACAGAGACCTAAGGGCACGTTGAATATTCTGCATGGAGCCTCTCTGTAAGCCACTCTCAAAGCAGTAGTTGAAGGTCATAAATACACCACATGAAGAATTAACCTACATTCATAGGCATAAGTGACAGGTGTTCCTGACCTGCCTTAAATATAAGCATCTGTGGCTTATGTCAGAAATAGAAGGAAAAATAGTGTTTTCCTTTTAATTTCAGATTTATTCTCTTGCAATATTTACATCCACTTGAGTGAATGTTTGTGCCTTCCTCTGCAATTTTGTGTATGGCAGTGTTGAAAACATGCAAACTAGTCCTTTTCTTGCAGTATTTAAAAGAGCACAAAATTGGTGTTGATGGTATGCATTAACCTGCAGAATATATATAGAAGCTTACTGAAATAACTGACACTATATCCTTCCTTTTAGCATTGGTTTGCTCCACTGTTCTGTGATAGGTAGTTAATGAACTAAGGCCCAATGCCAGACCATATTGAAAACAAGCAGTTACTGTCTTCAAGCTTATGAAAAAAATAATATATATAAGTAAGGGCTGGAATTTTTTTTCACTTATTTCTGTCAATAATATTCACTCATTTAAAAAAAAAAGACAAAATAATGAAAAAAGTAATTTTCCAGTAATTTCTTTAGTGTTACTTCGTTTATTTCGTCTAAAGATAGATATAAATCATTTTTCTATAGATTTATTTGCTAGTTATTCTGGAGTATGGCCAAAACCAAAATGAGCCTGAGCCTCAGTGACAGACAGCACTATCTAGTTAAACCAATAACAAATACTCCATCCCTGTAAAATTTCCTCCCACAGTAACACTTCTTTTCCACATAGTCTATCAGGCTTTGTCCTGAAGGTAAAGAGCCTGTTCAGGACTGAAGAGGCAGGAGGAAGCCTGTCTTTTGAGAGAAAATTCAGGTAGGCATCAGAAATTGCACAATAAGAGCAATGAGGTCAAGACAGCAACATCATAAGGATTCTCTCAGAGACCTCTTTGCCAGTAGATCTTTCTCCTTTCAGCTGCTGGAATTAGTGGAGGCATTTGAGCAGTCATTTCCCGACGATCCCATTTAACACAGGCAGAGAATCATGCTGTGCCTTTTGTAAATTTGCAAATTTTTGTTTGTTTGTTTTTGTTTGTGATTAGTCTTTTGGTTTGATTTTTTTTGTTTGTTTTCGTTACTATAGTGGGTGAAAGTTGAAGATGCAAAAACCTAGGGCTTATTTTAAAATCTGGATAACTCGACACTGGCCCAGCTTTACTGTCATGAAGGTTTAATGCTCCCATGAGTAGGAGTGCAGATAGTGCAGCGATAATTTCTTTTAACAGTCTTACTCATGGCATTCCTTTGTAATGACACAATATACTTTCTAATAAAGATCTTTGAACAGCTTAAAAACTAAGGACATTTAGATATCTGAAAGGCTTCTAACTATTCAAGTTTTATATCTTTTACAAATAGACTTGCACCCATGAAAATGTTGAAACGTTATAATCCGTTTAGAGGATTCTGCTTTCTTTCCTCACGTAGATTAGAGCTGCCTACGATGAGAATGTTCTTAGCTTGCAGTCCTCTTCCTGTACATCACATGCCTTAGAGAGAGATATCTGAAGTGCTGCTATGGGAAGGTTAACATTTACTTATTTAATATTGTGTGCTAAGTATAGCCAGTTAATTGATCCCCAGAGCACAAAGGATTAAAGTTCACAAAGTGGTAGTTTGTGAGGGAGAAGCTGTGAACAACTCTCTCCAAGATTCCCCTTCCTTGGAGGCATGTAATCAACTCAGTGCAGAGATGGATTTGTCTCAGTTTGGAGCGATCTTAACATACATAATTTCTGGTTTAGTAGATGTGAAATGTATTTAAAAAAAAAAAAAAAAGAAAAGTTAAAAATCCAAGGGTAGAAATTTCATCAGAAAGTTTTAGGTTTGATATTAGAAAATATTTTTCTAAGCACTGGAATAATCTACCTGAGAAAACTGAGAATTCTCCATCAATTATTATAAGTCCCAACTCTTGTGAGCAGTTTGGGAGGGAAAACAGATGAGATCACTCCTCAGGATGTTCCATGGCATAATTTTCTATAATCCTGAATGAAAGAACAGTAGTCCAATGTCTCTTCTGTAGGTGCTTAACTCTAATTAGCCACAAATCTGGAACAGGCCTTGTGGAGAGTGAATATTTTATAAGGCAATGCATTCTTCAAAATATTATCATGGACCCAAGTTCTTTATTCAACACTAAATTACCTGATTGAGAAAAATTAAATTAAGAGACTTCAGAAGGGAAGAAAATGCTGATATATAACACAGAACAGGCAAAATAAGGAAAGTAGAAAAGCACCAATGCTATTTGGTCTTTTTATACAGTGCCATTTTAAACATTCTGGTGACAGGGATTGTTTCCTAATGTGTGTTTAGATAGTAATTACTTCAGTGCTGGCACTTTCAATTTGGGTCTTAAGCCAACCTTTTATTATATAACCCAATAATCAGGTTACAACCAGGTAAAATGTGGTAACCCAAGGAAATGTATGAAAAAAAACTGGAGACTAAATTAACCCCAACAAATATCTTCCATGCTTTAGTTTTTGTAACAGTAGAAGTAAAAGCAGGAACATGCTATCTTACTACATGGCAGTTCATATCTGTTTAATGAGCAAGATATGCTTCTAGTGGGTCACTTCCTTCATTGTAACTCGTCGTTTGTTCTGATTGACAAAAATGCATCTGGGTATTTTGTTGCAGGTTAATCTCCTTTTATGACAACGTCATCCATCTAGTTGACCAAGAGAAGCTAGTAGATGTGGTGGGTTTGGATTTTAGAAAATCTTTCGATAATGTCTCTCACATTATTCTTCTGGATAAAATGTCCAGCACACAACTAGACAAATCCATAATACATTGGGTGACCAATCGGCTGGTAAGTCAGGCTCAAAGAGTTATGGTAAGTGGGGTTGCATCAGGCTGGTGGTCAGTCTCCAGTTGGATTCCCCAAGGCTCAATTTTAGGGCCAGTTCTCTTCAATGTTTTATAAATGATCTGGACACAGAAATCAAATCTATGTTAAGTAAGTTTGCCAATGATACTCAGCTAGGAGGAACTGTGGACTCCCTGAACAGTATAGAGGACTTACAGAGAGATTCAAATAGGCAAGAGAGCTGGGTGGTCACCAACTGTATGAGATTCAACAAGAGCAAGTTCTGGATTCTCCAGTTGGGATGGATTAATCCTGGCTATATGTACAAACTGGGAGATGAGAGACTGGAGAGCAGCCCTATGGAAAGAGATCTGGGAGTTTGAGTTGGTGGGAAGTTGAGTATGAGTCAACAATGTGTCCTGGTAGCAAAAAGGGTCAACCATGTCCTGGGGTGTGTCAAGCACAGCATAGCTGGTCAGTTAAGTGAGGTGATTGTCTCACTCTGTGTCACAGTGGTGTGACTCCACCTCAAGTACTACGTGCAGTTTTAGGCACCTCAGTGTAAGAAGTACATAAAAGTATTTGAGTGTGTCCAGAGGAGGGGGACCAAGGCCTCAAGGACAAGACCCACAACAAGTAGCTGAGGCCACTTGGTTTGCTCAGCTTGGAGAAGGCTCATTGGCCACCTCATTGCAGCCTACAACTTCCTCAAGGGTAGCAGTTGAGGGGGAGGTGCTGATTTCCTCTCTGGTGAGCAGCAATAGGACACAACGAAATGGTATGAAGCTGTGTCAAGGAAAGTTCAGGCTGGACATCAGGAAAAAAATACTTCACTGAGAGAATGGTTGGTCACTGAAACAGACTTCCCAGGGAAGTGGTCATGGCATCAAGTCTGTCACAGTTCAAGGAGCATCTGGAAAACACTCTGGAAAAAACTCATATGGAAAACACTCTGGAAAAAACTCATATGGTTTATGTTTAGGTAGTCCTGCAAGGAGCAGGGAGTTGGGCCAGAAGATCCTTATGGTTACCTTCTAACTTGAGATATTATATGATTCTGCATTTAGTGCAATAAAATTCCCTTCTTTATCTACTGGAGTATCTTATTTGTGAATATATGTTCTAATAAAGAAGAGCACCTGTTCCTTCTAGTTTAGTCTAGAAAAGGTCTTCCTGGATCAGACATATTTCTCCCATCCCCTACTCAAATATCAGTTCTTGTTAGAATAAGAGGAGTACTTACATTTACTTCCAACTTCATATTCTTTAATGCTTCACTATTTTACTTCTTGTGTATTGTCTCTGGGGCTCTCTTCCTTTGTAAATAATGGAAACGAAGATTGCTATATGATTTTGAACTAATTGAAAAGTTTCTATCTTTTGTTTCTTCCTCCAATTTGCTGGCAAGTGAAGTGATGCTTCCATTAATTTCTTCTGCTCATAGAAGCCTTAAAACTACAGATTCTGAAAAGGGTAGTCAACTGACCGCATGGATACCTGTGTCTTTGTAACCGAAAAAAAAAAAACAACACAGATATGTAAATGAACAAGAATATGTAAAGAAGGGATATGAAGTATAGGATAGAGGGGAAATTGCTGCCAAGGCAGTAGTAACATGTGGCATATTTATTGAAGTATTAACGAATGACCAGGTAAGATATACTTGAATTGCAGCATTTGCTATAATTCCAGGCAGCAGTAAAACTTTCACTTTTCCACATTTTTTCTTTGTTGATATATGTCATGTGTTCTTGTCCACACAACTTGCACCAGTACTATTCAAAGTGATAAAGATTCCTTCTTTTCTCACTGAAAGGCTTTGTTTGTGTTTGTATGAAAACACGTGCTAATAAACAGACATGTAGATTTGCCCTCCTTAGCCTAACAAATGTATTCCTGTGCTTACCTTGCTCCACCTCTTTACAACAGACTTTTTTTCACTAGCTAGTACTAGTAGATTGAAAATATATTTTGTTGGTGTAGTCTATTATCATTCTCCAAAATAGAATGACCCATCCGACTTTATTTTGACAACAGAAAATGCAGTCAGAGCAGGAAACTTTGACAGCTTCTTAGAAAAACAAAGTGTGGTTCCTCAACCTTTGATTTAGATGTTTGAATTTATCAACTTCATATTATCAACTTCATGTTTTTGAAGGAACAACCAAACATCAAGAAACTCCTGCAAAGTGCAGCAGGAGACAGTATGTTTTGGACTGACTTGCACAACTTCCAGTAAAGGTTTCAGATTGGCCATCACAGAAAGTCTTCTGTTGCATCACAGAATTAATGTTTCAACTGTAGCATTTGTACAGGCATTTCTGTCATCCATTATTAACGTTCTCTCAGGCTGATAAGGTAGCATAGCTTGGCCATTCAGTCTTTCTCATACACGCTAATACTTTTAGCCAAGGTGAAAATTTGCACCAATGATGCTGTTGGAGACATTGACAAGCAGAAATAGGCTAAGATTACAGGTTTTTAAATATAGCCACCTGGTTAGCCATCTGATACATGCACTGTCAATATGATCATTCTACGTCTTTTGTAGGTTAAAATCATTTGAGACAACTCTTGAGACATAAACCTCGGTTTTGTAATAGTTTGCATTTTATGTAACTACTCACATAAAACTAAGAGCAAAGAAACTGTAAAATGCTGCCCTAGTTGGTAGGGCTTTACACCTTCTTTGCCTTATCTATAGCTTGATTCTTTCCTGCCTTGTGTAATATTTTTGTACTCATTTTTCACACATGTAATTGAGATGGACATGGTATGCACCTTGTTATGCATTAAACAGCTTGGTTTTTCAGCTTCTGGAAGAAAACAGACAGTCCTGTGGAGACAGGACTTATGTCTTCCTTGAGGCCTACCTATTATTTGCAAAATGAAGGCCTCATTCATGGTATCTCTTCCTTGAGTCCTCACTAATTGGAATTGAACAAGTGCAAGGTCATTCAGCAATCACTGACCAGCTAGGGGAAATAACGAATCACCGGCTATCCCCAGAAGACCAACCAATTCACTTCTGGGCACTTCTGAGACCACCAACCTATTTCTGGGACCACCAACCCGTTTCTGGAACAATCTCCTTAATTAGCATGACAAGCAAACAGAGGGAGGAGATGTGTTGCCCTCTCCTATCCTACATGCAAATGAACTAAAGTATAAAGAAACTTCTTACTGGAGACACTATAGTGAAGGTTCGTCGCACCTACCACCAGGAGAGAACAACGCTGGATCAATGGACTCCTGGAGTGGTGAAATCTTACCTTTCTTCTGGTATCTTAATCTATCTCTCTTCTTTCTTTCTCTCTTTCTAACTTTATTCTGGGCACATAAGGGTAATATCATTGTGAGTTTTGTTGTTGAAGCCTTGTTAAGTTTTATTATATATTTACAAACTTTTGCCAAGCCACTATTCACTGTAATTCTACTGATTTTTTAGTAATTTCATTATTTAATTGAACCTCTTGAGTAATTGTCATTACTCCTAGTTGCCTCACAGAGTACTTGAAGGTTAACTCTGCCCTCACCCCACTGAGTGGGACGGGACCGTAACGGAAGAGAAAAAGTACTCTGTATGACCCCAATTTTATTTGTTAAGAAAATAACCTTTATTTCATTTTCAAATAGCTTGAGAGAAAACTGCATAATAGCAAAATGAGATTTGGAATAAACTCTCCAGTTAAGAACAATTTAGCTTATCTCATCTTGTAATTTAGCTAGTAATTGCATGGCTACAGCACTCATGCAGGATAAGGAACATAGACACTCAGTTTCTTGCTATTTTCAGAGACCTGATTGTCCATTTTCTATTTCCTAGCAAAGCTAACTTCAAGGCTTTAAGTAATATTGTTGTGGGATGCTTTGTCTTCTCTGATAAATATCTTTCAGTCATTCATATGGGACAACTGAATATAGCCAGTGACTAAGAGTCTAAGGATTTACCTAGTATGTGGGATAATTATATTCTTCCTCCCAATCTAGTTAGTAATTTCAGAATTTTTTTTAGAAAGAGAAGCAGAAAATATTGAAAAGAGGGTTCCTTAAAGTACCCTAGAGCACTCTTAAAAGTGAAATGCATGGCTTCAAATATTTGCACTACATTGCCAAGGAAAAAATGTCTGTAAAATTAGCTTATTTCCTGTATATTTCAGAGAAAACCATTGCATCCAGTCAATTTTTCAAGTGACTTTAGCTACTACAACCCCCCCATTTTTGAGACAACATACTATCCATCCCTGTTTATGCCTTCATCCACCTGTTGTGATAAGTATGGTTGAATATGAAAAGAAACAAACAAACAGAAAACAACTCAAGCAAATAAAAGACAAAGGAAAAGACCAAAAAAACAACAACCAAAACCCCAAAACAACAACAAAAAAACCACACCCACCACTACAACAATGGAAACCACAGTTTTACCTAGGAAAATGAAGTGTTCCTGGTTGAGATGTCATTCTGCACCCCTCAGAAGAAGTCTGCCACCCCAGATGAAGTCCCAGGTGAGCAGAATGTCAGAGAGTGATGCTGGATGCTGTGTTTTGAATAGGTCACAATGAAGTACCAAATGTGTGAAGTGGATGGAAAAGAGAAGTTTAGGTCAGGAAAGAGGATATCAGTGTGAACGAGAGAAAGTGGCCTCAAGATGTGCCTGGGGAGGTTTAGATTGGATATTAGGAAATGTTTCTTCACAGAAAGGGTTGTGAAGCACTGGAACAGGCTGCCCAGGGAAGTGGTTGAGTCACCATCCCTGGATGTGTTTAAAAGACATATAGATGACGTTCTTAGGGATGAGGTTTAGTGCCAGAGTTAGGTTGGACTTGATGAGCTTAAGGGTCAAGCATAATTTGAAAAAGCCAATATAAATGTTATCTCTAAATCCAATAACATATTAACTACTGTCTTCTCTCACCCGGCACATCTGATTACTGATAGTGTTGCATTCAAAATCCTGTTATAGGCAAGAGGCAACAACCACACANCAACCAAAACCCCAAAACAACAACAAAAAAACCACACCCACCACTACAACAATGGAAACCACAGTTTTACCTAGGAAAATGAAGTGTTCCTGGTTGAGATGTCATTCTGCACCCCTCAGAAGAAGTCTGCCACCCCAGATGAAGTCCCAGGTGAGCAGAATGTCAGAGAGTGATGCTGGATGCTGTGTTTTGAATAGGTCACAATGAAGTACCAAATGTGTGAGGTGGATGGAAAAGAGAAGTTTAGGTCAGGAAAGAGGATATCAGTGTGAACGAGAGAAAGTGGCCTCAAGATGTGCCTGGGGAGGTTTAGATTGGATATTAGGAAATGTTTCTTCACAGAAAGGGTTGTGAAGCACTGGAACAGGCTGCCCAGGGAAGTGGTTGAGTCACCATCCCTGGATGTGTTTAAAAGACATATAGATGACGTTCTTAGGGATGAGGTTTAGTGCCAGAGTTAGGTTGGACTTGATGATCTTAAGGGTCAAGCATAATTTGAAAAAGCCAATATAAATGTTATCTCTAAATCCAATAACATATTAACTACTGTCTTCTCTCACCCGGCACATCTGATTACTGATAGTGTTGCATTCAAAATCCTGTTATAGGCAAGAGGCAACAACCACACAGAAGTAAGAATTTACTCTAAAATCTTAACAATGTAATCAACATGACAGTTATCATTAGTCCAGTTATGACAGTACTATCACTACCATAGTGTAATCACTATTGTACTGTCCAAATATATACTATATACGATATAATCCAAATACATACTGTAGTCCAAATTAATGCAGAAAAGCCTCATTAGCAATACTCTTAAAAGAAATATAAAAAAAAACATTTACCAGTCTCTTCATCTTTTCTCTTGTGTGATGCTTTTCTCTTGTGTGACCCTTCCAATGTCTCTCTAGGTCCCAAGTCTGATGTTTCAGTGTTTCTCAGGAAGAAGTGGGAAAAGTGCTGGGTGGGTTTGGTGTAAAAACTGGTGGTGTTTACAAAAAATTATTCCCGTCTTAAGACCTTTATGGGGAGGACTATGAAGACAGGTGCTTCCTCTTCCTTTGTCTTGCATCACTTTTAAGCCTTCTTTTAACACAACGAACTGTCTTTCCAACAGTTCCTATTTGTCATTGACGTGAAGGGCTGCTGTTTATCATCCACTGATTCCCAGTCTCTGTCAGACTGGTGCTGTACTGGGGACTGCAGGACAAAACTAAAACAGAAGACCTCACAGACACTTCTGCTCCTCTCGGCAACTGCTAAAACAGACTGAACGCCACTGGGGCCAGAGCAAGCCCAGAAAAGCCTTGAGACCCTGCACTGCCAGAGCAGTGCAAAACCTGTAAACTGTTACTAGTCATGACAAATCATATTTGCTGGGCTACATTGTGAGCTCTTGATCAAGTATCACTTGAGAGAGACTTGGCTAGCACAAAGCACGATCACGGTAAGTTCTTTGTGGTGAGACAGGAACTTCAGCACTTCTCCAGGTGAGTCAGGATAAACACACAGAAGTAGTTGGGATTTGTACGGTTATTGAATATTCTGTTGCAACTCCTTCTATAAAGCTGACCAAAAATGTAGGTTAGCACTTTTGCTGCTGATGACTTTTCTGGTCCTTGGGATTTTCTTAGTAGCACAATTTTTTCCTCTGTATTATGTCTGATAAGACAGAACAAGAGATGTCTAAGACAGGGGTCACGCTCTTCCGAGTTGCAACAGTTAATGTGAACTGTCAGCCTGCAGCTGTTAATGTTAGTACTGCTTTTGGCAGAACAAATCTTCAGCTAACATATAGAGTATAAGGGTTTGAGAGGTTTAGAGGACAGTCAGCAGAGAATTGAAACTTATTTTTTTTCTGCTATGATTTTTTTATCTTAAATGCCAGAGTAGTAAAGTCTCATAAAGTATTACATATAAAGTGAACATTGCATAGCTGTTATTCTTCCTTTGAATATGAAGATTTTGACTTTATTATTGGGAAAGTAATTTAAATTTCCCTCATGAATAGTTAATACGAATTTATTTAAGCCTTCATGTTGGGTATTTTCCTTTTTCCTCTTCCTCTTCCTCTTCCTCTTCCTCCTCCTCCTCCTCCTCCTCCTCCTCTTCCTTTTTTTCTTTTTCTTGTTGAAATGTTTAGAAGAGAGGTGAAATGTTAGAAAAACACAACTAAGTATCTTATGAAAATTGGGTTTAAGTGTTTGTGTTGGTGAGTCTTTTAGGATATTGAATGTAGCTGTTAGCCTATATAAGTAAAACTTCTTTTTCAAGACTTTTTTCAGGCTATATTTTTATAAATTGTAAAAAAGGGATAGCAGTATGAAGCTTTCTGAGTCCAATTGTAGTCTACACAGATCAAAGCTAAAAGCTGTTTCAACATCTTAAATGAATGGGAGGGAAGGATTACTTGAAAGTGAAAGCATTGCACCATAAAGCAAGATATAAGCACAAACAGCTAATTACTGTAGATTCTAGCAAGCTAAAAATGATTTAGAGAAAGATGCATGTAAGAGACTTAGAACTGCACAGGAGCCTACCAACAGTAGTGACATAAAAGGAATCAGATGCACAAATTAGGCAGATAATTATAAACAGAGAAAACTAGCTTTAACATATAATAGTGAGTCTTCCATAGTGATTCTTACTTTTAATGTCTGTTTTCTTCCCTCTGGGGTTTAAACACAATGTATAAAATTCATTCTTTGCATTTTTATAGCCTAAGTTGTTGATCTGATTTTCTTTTCCCCATAAGCTTTTGCACATAGATTGTTGGAAAAAAAAATCTACATAGAGTTTTAAATCTTCTATTTATTTTTGTTTTCTTCGTACCTAGAGATAATTTTCTTCATTTTGGAGTACTGCCTTTGTTCCTGATTTTCCTTTCACAGGAAAATTCCTTTTCTTTTGCAGATTAACTTAATTTTTCCTTCAGTTATTCAATTCTGATTTACTGACTTGGAGACAAATTTGCAAACCTTACAGAAGCATTTAATAAGCAAGAAACTGTTGTCTTATGAACTGAAAAACTGACAACTGTGTGTTTTTACTTGTTTATATACATCTATAAGTAGTTAATGCTTTGTCTGACTCTAAAGTGGCGCTTGGATTTTCTTTAAATGTGAGACACCATTACCCATTACAGTTTGTTCCTCCAACAGTAGTTTTTCCTCTTCAGAACAAATGGGACAAGTTCTAAAGGGGTACTCTCCAACACATCACCAAGAACAGAAGCTGGTTTTCAGTGTCTGTCTTTTCATAATACGAATTGCGTTTCCTAGAGAAAGTAATTTAAGAAAATCAATGTCATTGGCACTGCTACTTTTAGTTGTAAAATAATCCAGAATGTAAAACACTGGCAAAAGAAAGCTATTGACTCATTATCATGTTATCTTCACTCTGTTTAGTAACCAAAGAAGAAAGCATGTGGGCACCATAACATGCTGATCCATCCAGAAAGGATACTCATTGCATTGTGTTGCCTTGTAACTTTCTTTAATAGTATGCTCAGAACTTTGATTTGACTGAAATGACTGTGCAAATAGCTTAAAGTCTGCACCTTTCCCGAGGCTGTATCAGTATTTGCATGTCTAAATTGAACTAGTGTCACTTTAATTATGTTTCATTGCAGTCACACAACCTGATATTTTACTACTGAGAAATAAATAATGAGTGGTTCTTTGTGAAGATCGTTATTGTCTCTGATAATCATAGTAATTTTAAAAAATTGGGAAGGAAATAAACTAACAGTTATCTGGTCCATCTACTGTCAGCTCAGAATTACTCATTGTAATGTTTTTAGTCTTTTGTTCAATTTTGTTTTAAAAGCTCTATATAACATGGCTTCCACTATTTCCATGGGGAGGCCATTCAATTTAGAAAAGAAATAATGACAGCTCTTAAGTGGGCTCCCCCCACCCCCAGCCTTAATTTAGGCTCACTGAATGATCTGCTTCCTTTGGGCATATTTGTTCAAGGTGACATTACAGAACACTGGGATGTGAGCATACTGCTTCAAAATATTCAGACTAAAAATTCCACAAAAAACCCACTGAAATTTAAGGCAGTCACTGCATTGAATGCAGTTAGTGTTGGGTTGTGTCTTTTAAAGCACATGCTTATTGTAAAGGATACTGACATCCACACATGTAAGACTTCAGCCAATAATCTAATAAAATAAAAAATATATATTTATTATTCAGATCTTTAATGGCTCTCATAGAATAAGCTTGCAAACTGCAATAGCATGCATGTTGTGTTTTGCTGATTTGGGGTAATAATATGTTAGACATGTTCCATTTTCTATTAGATTGTCAAACTTGATTGTGCATATTTATTTTTCATTGCTTTATTTCTAATGGCAGCCCAGAATTTTTGCTCTCTGACCTGGACCGGTTCTCTTCCATTTCATAGCCAGTCATGAAACTGACCCAAAAGATGTCTTTGGCTATGCCTGTTCCGCTAAATTAGCAGTGCCAGAAAATGTTTGGGGGACAGGTATTCAGTCACCTATATGGCTAGATTTACAGAGCACTCCCTGACTGCTTGTGAAAGCCCTTCACTTCTCATTCAATACCCTTCATCATCTCCTGTATACTGCTAAAGTTTTGACTTCTAGCTCTGTAAATGACAACAGCCTTTATTGCCTTCTCAAGGTGCACTCTAACAAATGCTTCTATATGTTTCCTCAGGCAGTTGCTCATACTTGTGAATCTCACTGTGAACCTCAGCAAAGCCACCTCTCTACTGTCTTCTAAATCTCTTAGATTTGTCTTCTGTGACATAGCCAGAGGAATAAAATAAAATAAAATAAGATAAAATAAAATAAAATAAAATGATAAAACAAATAGACAGCAGGTAGACATTTCTTGTGTTGAGATCATTACACATCACACTGGTCCCCAGTACATCATAATCCCTTTTTCTCCCCTTCTGAGAGCATCCATCTCATTTATTGTCTCTGCTCTGAGGGGTCATGGTCCTTCATTTCAGATAAAGGCTTTACTTTAATATAAATAACAAACTGATATGATCATGGATAACATGAGGGCCTGTCACAATGGTCTTCAACAGAAATGTTACCTTTATTTTAGCTATTTATTTGATTAGAGTGCACACAAGGGAATAGAACAAAGTAATCTTTCTGAGATGGTCTTTACTTCACACATCCATGTCTTGGTTGCTGACTAATTTGAGGAATTAGTAGTTAAATGTATATTTACACAGTGGCACTCATGCACATGGGGCTTTCACTGATAACAAAATATGTGGCAGGTACTTAAGGACTCAAAAATATTATATTCAAATGTGTTTTATTTTCATTGCAGAGTATTATATTTCCAGAACTCTATTTTAAATACTTATTAGTTATAATATCATAGTAATTATCAAGTTTCAACATTTGTAGGAATGCCAAGATATCCTAATTTGGCATTGTTAAAATGAAAAGAGACTTTGCTTATCAACGAAAAATTAGTGAAAAATAATTTAGATAAAAAGAAACATTCCTGAAAGAAGATATGTACTTGCAAAATATGTTATTTCACCTGATTTCACCTTTCTTTTTTCAAAATATCAATTTTTGCTAACAAAAAATAACTAAGTAGTTAAGAACTGAATACTTATTTTATCAAGAAAAACCTTGTAGCAGTTTTCCAATGTTTCTTTATTTTTATTTATTTATTTTTCATTAGACAGTGTTTTCCTATTTTATTGATATTAAATTACACTCTAATGGTGTGTATTTTGTTCAGCTGTTGTATGAAAATATATAGGTAATGAGGCTGTAGGGGCAAATGAGCAACAGCAGATGAAATAGAAATCTACAAATTTACCCTTTAGTTCTTGAGAAATAAACGTACAGAAAGAATTTAAATTAGCTCCCATTAGCTAATCAGCAGACAGGGATTCGCAAAAATGATACGGTATTTCTAATTCTCCATGCATTATCTGTGTTCTGTGATTGGCTGAGACAATTCAATTTCAGTATAATAATTAAAAGCTACATGGCCTAATGGGAACATTCAAACATTTAAGAAGATAGTAAACGTTCCTTATCATCATAAGTTAGAAAAATACATTCAATTAGTATTAAAATACTAAGCCTTACCACAGTATGTTTTAATCAGCCGTCAAGGTGAAATGTGGCACAACGACATTTCAGTATTTTGTTCAGATATAGTTGTTTGCAAAGTAATAAAGGTTCAATAAAGGAAGAATAGAAAATAAAACCTCTATTGTATTTTTGCAAAGCAACTTTTGAGATATTCTTCCTCTGCTTTTTTCTGGGTAAGGAAACCCAGAGTACCCGCCTGATAATACATCAAAGTGTTGTTTGATTGAATGCTATTTCTAAAGCTTTTAAGACCAAATTTGAACTGAATAACCTAGTTCTGGAATTGTTTAATAAGAAAGTGGTGAGACAGTGCATACTTTTAAGATGTGCTGATCATTACATAGTGTCATTCTGAAGCCGATTTCTTTTGGTGTCCTCATATGTGTCTGTGTGCATGAAGGCCATTAAAGAAATGATCGTGTTCCTGCTCATCTCAAGGTCTCTTAAATGGGATTTAAAGTTTATTGATTTGGTAGAAGCAATATTAATTGTTATCTAGGGAAAAGAAGGACCCCAGTGTAGAAGCTACTGAATCAAACATGTGACTTTCAGTTATAGAGTGGTTGGTTTGTAGCATTACTGATGTGCAATGTGATTGTGCCATAACTAGTTGGATCAAAGGGCATGTGGAGAACCGCTGGCTTCCTATAATAGTTTCTCATCCTTCACCTCTCTTCCCTTTCATACCACAATATAAACGCACACATTATAGATGCTGAGGACTTTTATAAACAGAATGGTCCTATACATAAGACTATACAACATGAAAGACTTGGCAGAAATTAATGGTGCTAAAAAGTTTGAACTACAATTAGATCATTTGATCTTTTCTTAAACTTTTTATTACCTGGAAAATGTATTCAGCTATTATTGTCGTTATTATTACTATTTTTAAAAAACCTTACCTTTCTTTAAACTCTGAAAGTCTATGTGCAATCTTATATCTGCATACAGAACTATAATCAGGAATGTATTTATGCTATTATAAATTACAGTATTCAGTTAAATAGAAATCAGTCTATATTATGTTGCTATTGTGTGTGCCTGTCATATCTTCCAGTGTGATTGATTTGTAGTGAAGGCTAGAAATGGCCAGTTGTATGTGATTTATGCATATGCAGTATAAATGTAGGTAAATTTCTCCTTCAAACCATGATGGACAGTCTGTGCTTGAAAAATATATGAAATATAAATCACCATCTAGAAAAAGAATATAAATTATAAGTAGTCTTGTAAGATTTACATTATGTGAAAACATCTTTTGTATCCAAAATAAGCTAATTAAGTTGTAGGTTTCAAGATTTGCTTTGGAAGCCCTTGCCGTGCTTCAGAGATGTAACAGCCCTAAGTTTGTTAGTAAGTACACTTGAGGAAAGAAAATGTTAAATACAGGAGTCAAATTTTGTACCGATGGGAATGGATGTGGTTCCATGGGTTTTGATGAAGCTGAAAACACAAACACCAGCTGGGAATTCATCTTAGCTATTTAATGATGGTCTTGTTTAAGAGTCATTTAAAAGCCTTAATATATGAACTGCAAAAGAAATATTACCATTTTTCAATTGCGTAAATATACTACTAAAATTGTTTTAAGACCATAGTGGGTTGACTTTGGCTGTCTGCCAGGTGCCCACTCAGCTCCTCTCTCATTCTCCCTCCACAATAGGATGGGGTAAAAAATAAGATCAAAAAGTTCATGGGTCAAGATAAAGACAGAGAGATTGCTTGCCAATTACTGTCAAGGGCAAAACAGACTGAACTTGAGGAAGATTAATTTAATTTATTGCCAATTAAAACTAGATTAAGATAGTGAGAAACAGAGACAAAACTGAACCTCCTACACCCTGCTTCATACCAGGCTCAAATTTACTCCTCCATTCATGGCTGTATCTCCTTCCCCCACCCAAGCAGAGTGGTGGGGTGAGGGTGGGGAGTGAGGGTTTTGGTCAGTCATAATAGTTCCTCCTGTCTTCTCACACTTTTTCCCTGCTCCAGCGTAAGTCTTTCCCACAGGCTGCAGTCCTTCATTAACTGCTCCAGCATTGTTTCTCTCCACCAGATACAGTCCTTCAGGAATAGTCTGCTCCAATGTGAGCCCCCACAGGCTGCAGTTCTTGCCAGGAGCCTGCACCTGAGTCAGTTCTCCACTGGCAGCGGCTTCCGTCAGGGCATGTCTACTTGATGCGGTGTGGGGTCTTCCATGGGGTGCAGTGTGGATATCTACTCCAGAGTAGCCCTCCGTGGGATGCATGGGGGAACAACCTGCTCCAACAACCTCTTCTTGCTGGGGAGTTTCTGCTCTGGTACCTGGAGCACCTACTCCTCTCCCTCTCTCAACTTGACATTTGCAGGGCTGTTTATCTCATGTTTTTTCTCATTCCTTTCTCTCACAGCTGCTGTGCAATGTTTTTACCCTTTCCTACAAATATTTTCACAAAAATGCCACCATCTTGGCTGAGAGACTCATCTGTGTCCTGCAATGGGTCCATTGGACCTGACTGGGACTGTCTGTATCTGGCACAAGGCTTCCCTGACCTCTTCTCATTGAGGCCACCCTGCAGTCCAATTCTGCTGCCAACACCTGGGCATGTGCAACCTCTACAGACTTCTGCTTTTCCTGTGGTATCATCTTCTGTAAAATAATAATGATAATAAAGCAGCTGAGTAAATAAATTCAGCCATAATTATTTTTCTGAAGTTTAAAATTAAGTAAGTGACGGATATTGGCAATTTAGTGAAGCGAAACGTACGTGGCTTTTTTTGCTGGTGCAGGCTTCATAATCCAGGGAGGTAACTTCCACTTAGCCTTTCGTATTTTGCCTTACCTAATAAAACATGTATTTTTAGTCAAACTATTAATCACACATCTCATTTACAGTAATTCTACTGGAAAGTGGCATCAGAAAAATACATAGAAAGAAGCAACAACGACAGTAAGTAGGGCAACCTGATTTCATATATATGGTTAGAATCCATATTATTAATATGTGATGTTCTTGTAACTATGTCCTTTGCAACTCAGTTCCAAAATGTAGTATCTAGCGGGTACTGGTAGTCTTATATATCATTTGAAATTCAGCACTTTGCCCTTATGCATCAAATTCAGGGAACTGGTTTCCTCTTCATAATCAGAAACTGAATGTGTTGCAGTTTAAAAATTAAAAAGGAAAAGCCTTTTGATTGATGTTGCTTTTAATTTAGTTGGAGCCATAAATCATCCTGTGACTTTCCATGAAGGATATTGTATAAATATTTTGTATTCACAATTGTGTCACAAAGTGCCCTCTGCGTTGGTCTCTTGACTGCCATTTTTTTCACACCAAACATGATGTAATGAAAATGTTTTCAGAGCACACATATGGTGAATACAGATGTCTTATGCTTGATTGTCATCTTATTACAATCAGAACAATACCCATCATCACCCTTAATGTTCAGACATTACTATGTTGCTGTAAAATAAATGAGACCAAACTCAGACCCATGGTTACAATAGTGTGCAATTTCAATTTAAAAAGCTAAATCTTACAAGTGGGGAAATTATGTGTGAAGATTGACCTAGAAAGGCATACTTCTTCCTCACAATGAAGATGAATGCAAATTCCAGTCTTAGGACAGTGAAATTGTTACTTCACTGGAAAGCAAAAATAATATGACAGAAGTCACAGGCAAGGAAATTGAGAGAAGGTAAATTCCAGCTCATCTGTATTTAGAACTTAATACTGTCAAGCACTTCTATTAATAATCATGAAAGTTCCCTGCTCCTCTTTGTCAAAGAAGTTTTGCTTTAAAGCATAGCAAAAATAAATATTCAGTAGCATTAGTTAAAATACCACACACACTATATGCATTTCTCCTATTACAGTTTTATTTTCACTTCCCTGCTGTTACAGTCTTTTCATGAGTTCATAAGTCAAAACTAAAAACGGTGCTGACCTATATGGCTCTTCAACAATGTGTTTAAGGGTTCCTAAGAGACTACTTTTTAAAACTATTAAGCTCTTCTGTTTTGTAACCTCAGACACAGTTAACCTTGGGCAGAAGCTATATCATTGTCTTTAGTCAGAAATATAGGGATAACCACACTAGATAAGAAAAGTAGTGCATCTAGTCTTGTCTCCTCTCTCAGATAACAGTCAAAAAAAAAAGGAGTACAAAAAATTTAATAACCCAATTTTCTAAGTAATCACAAATTACCTGGCCTGACAATGTATCAAAAAGGAAATTTACACTGTAGTATGCCTTAAAGGATAGGAAATACTCTCTAATCACAGAAAGAAAATTCCTTTGTAATGTAAAATTAATGGTCATGTTATCTTTGTAAGCATTTTTAATCCTATTTTTAATCTGAAGTATCTGATGATATTATATTTCACATAATCAGTACATGGTATAACTCAAATTAAAATAATTTCTTGTCTCTTAGCTTCGCCTAATGCTCCCCAGCTTTTCTTTATTTCCTTTTTGAATACTCAGAGAAGGTAAGTGCATTCTCTGAATTGGTTTGTTCATCTTCTTTGATTTCATTTACTATAGTGTTATCCCCAGCCTAAATTGTCCAAGTTGTGGTGCATTCCATTTTCATCAGTGAGGTTTACGGTGGAAGTGAAGCTAGAAATGGCCGCTGTGTGCAAGTCTTTGTTACTGATGTAGCCATGTCTGAGAGCAGCAATAGTAAATTTGAATGTTCTGTGTGTATACTATGAACTTCACTACTCTGCAGATGTCTCAGGAAACTCCTAATGCTGTTTTTAAAAGCATGCAATGTATAATGTTCCTATAGATTAATCTGAATGAAGTAATGAAAATCTAATTCACAGAATCGCAGAAGGTTGGTAGGGACCTCTGGAGATCATCTAGTCCAACCCACCTGTTAAAGCAGGTTCACCTGGGCAGGAATGTGTCCAGGCGTGTTTTGAATGCCTCCAGAGGAGACTCCACAACCTCTCTTTTCCAGTGCTCTGGCACCCTCAAAGTAAAGAAGTTTCTCCTCATATTCATGTACTAGCAGAACTAGTAGAACATTTGAAAGTGATTTTGCTTAAGTCAGCTGAGAAGAAATATTTCATCATCTTTTAATGGATACAGCTGACTACTTACTTTCCTATTCATTGATTTCCTCCAAACACCCTGATCTTACAGTGGGTTCTTGTCACCGAAGGGTGGCTGCTGTAGACAGGCAGTCAGATGACAACCTGCCTCTACCTCTATAAACAGGAAAATTTGGTTAGATAAAAGGAAAAAAGAAAATAATCACCCTGAGGGTGGTCAAACACAAGGACAGGTTGCTCAATAAGGTTGTGGGGTCTATCTTTGAAGATACTCTCAGCTTGAATGAACAAGGCCCTGGGCAACCTGGCCTAAGTGGATCTGTTTCAAGGAAGATGTTGGACTAGCTGACTTCCAGAGGTCATCTACCACCTAAATTATTATATGAATCAGTGATCTTATACATGGCCTCATGGTTCCATCCCTGTTCATCCACTTGAAACCACGAAGCCCTAGATCTTCTGTATATTATTCATCAGAAGTTGCAGGTTATATTTCCCAGATCTACTTGCTGTTCCATCCATCCAGAAGAATACAATTCCAGAAAACTTTGAAGTATATTGAATGCTATATTTAAAAGGCTTTCGTTTACTAAATAAGTATTAATGCCTAGACTAGCTGAAAATATTGGTTACATTATGAGTCAATACACATTTGAAGTCCTCACCAAACAGGAAGAAAGTATTAACTGTCATATTGCAAAGCTTTTTCCTGAATAACCATGGATTATGGACAGAATGTGTTCATATTATTAGAGAATTAGCTACCAGAAATGTATATAGAAAGCAAATTATTCCATGCCTTTTTCATTTCAGTGTTCTCTTGGCATGCTTCCTTACTACTCCTTCTAGATTTTATGAATCAAAACTGGGTGAAATCTAGTGCTCTTCCAGGAGAGCGATTCTACTGTCATTGCCATTCTGTTCTCTAACATTATTACAACAATTATTATATTATGGCAGAAGTCAGGAATGATCAGCATCTTTTAAAATGTTTACTCAAGAACCAATGGCAGATTGATCTTAGTTTTTTCCAAAGTACATATTTTATTTATGCTTTTCTTAAATGCAAGCTAACCCTGATTGAGAAATACATGAAGAAGATTACCTATCAGCTCCTCTTCTGAATTCCTTAAAATTTAAAAAAAAAAAAGGAAAAAAATTTAAAAAAGAAAAAGAAAAATTTATTTAAAAAATGTAATAGTGTGTTTTATACTTTTATCTTATGCATTTTAGGTTTGGTGGGATTTTTCCCCTTAACAACCTATTTATAGTATCTACATTTTATGTTTCGTTAGGTAAGGCTGCCATATTGAGGCAGCTAATTTGTTTTTACAACTTCTAAAATTAACTGTGCTTGTTCTTTCCTTCATGTTAACCCGATCATTGTGTCTAATCTTCTGTATATTTATTCTGAGTCAACATTCTTTGTTCTTCGAGTCTCTGTACTCTCCTATCATTTTAATAATTTTTGGAAATTAAAGGGAAGAAGTGACAAAAGCATCTACAAAGCTTACATGAATAAGACATGCTATTTAGTCTGATAATCCTTCGTGATTCTCCTAACCCTCCCTTTTTTTTTTTTTTTTTTTTAATTATTTTTTTCTATTTTTCCCCTCTAATTATAAATAAATCAGAAGGGGGTTTAGCTATGTTTTAGTATATGATGTTTCATGTCAATCCTGTGATTGTTTCAACATTCCCGTACAACAGCTACTCTTAAAAAGCTCTTATTTCAAATAAGTTCTGCTCATCAGAAAGATATCACCAGTATTTAAAAAAAGAGGCTTACCTTTCAAACTAGAATAAACTGTATAAATGTACCCATCACATCTGCTAAACTGTTCTGTACAAACCTTCCAAGACTGTTTTCTACTTCCACTAAATCAGAGATCCTTTTTACACTCCATAATAGATATACTTACAGCTATCCTTTTCTATATGACTGATGATTGATAAATTGCTTATGAATCCTATTTGCTGTCATGACTTGTCAATGTGCAATGGCCCTTTTAGTCTCTTACTAACACTTTGATGAAGATATTGTTGTAGAAAATTAAAAATAAGCTATTGGAAGTGCAGCTCTTGAGGTCCTTGACATTTCATTCCTTAATTGAAACCACTGCCTTGGAATTTCTGCAACGGCCACATATTTATAGGGTACATATGTTACAGTCTTTTATTTTAGAGTGCCTTGAGCAATGGATGACAGAAAACAAGCTTTTTAGGGATTTTCTAAAATTTAGCTGGAGTCTGAACCATCAATAGGAGATATGAAGCAAGATCCACAACAAGGTGTAGAGACAGTAAAGCAGAGTTTAGGAGACAATTCAAATACTGATTGGCTCTCTCTGTATTGATTCATAAAAATAAGTGGAGGAGATGGTGTTTCTTCTTTTTTTTCCATAGCTTAATATTCAGAAGTAGATGGAAGATGTGAGAAACTAAAGTTGCATCAGTGTCAAAGACAAACATTCCATTTAGCAGGTAGCGAGACACCTTCCACCTGTGGTGTCTGCCCTGCAACCTCTGACATGATGCCAGTCCCCACGGCATGCAGTTCCATGATCATCTGGGAGATTCAATATTGGTTTTGTCTATTTTGCATTATTTATCTTATTGGTAGTATTATTAGCAAATCTGTTTATATTTTCCAACTTCTCTCTCTTTCTTCTCCTCCTTTCCTCCTTCCTTGGTGGGGAGGGTGAGGGTTAATCGCGAGCATCTGTCACACTTTATTGTTGCTCTGCTTTAAACGGTGACAATATACAAGAAATCCATGCTTTTTCGCAGCCAAAATAAGGCTGGAATACCATAAGGTATTTAGTATGATACTTCTGTCTTACATTTAAATATGTTAAACGTTAGTAGTTTCTTCTTTAAGTAATATTAATATAAAATAAACAAGTTCAGATAGCTTCAGAGAGGCTTTTTCTATCATCATGATTGGTATACATCCTTTCTCTAACAAGAGAGTCTATTGCCTTTAAAATCAAATTATTATTTTAGCAGGTCTAAGGCTATGGTACTTTCTAAGAGGTTGTCACAACAACTGAAGAGCAACAACATAGTCCAGCCCAAGGCAAAAGAATGCACTTGGATGGCCCCCCACTAATCTGTAAATTCTTGGCAATACCCACTCCAAGTCCCACAAAACCCGTATTCTCCTGTATCCTGAGAAGTGTTGGTGAGCAGATAGGGCTGATGAAGCTTCCCTAGACCAAGGATAAAGACTGGAGAGTGCGGGTGGGACCAATCTTATTATAAAGATTTGAGTGTTCTTATGGCAAATTCAAGGCTTGTCTTTGAACAGCATATACAGCCATAGCAGAAAACTTAATTTGGGGTATAGAGTAATAATCTTGAAATGTCCTCAGAAGAAGCACAGTCTGGTGAAGAACCTTTGTGCCACCCCCAGCAGACACAATTTGGTAAGATGCTCAGGTCTTCTTGTGTTGCTAAATCTGATACCTTTATTCCGTGCTAGAACTTGGGCTTGCAAATGCTACACAAAATAAACAAACAAAAAAATGAGGATTTCTATATTTTGCTGGGGTACCAGGGAAAAGAAAAATCAAGCAGTTCAAATTTTATTAAACCATTTAACTTTTGTGGTTACATTCTTATTTACTGACAAGAGATTACAGCCAGAAGTAGGTATATCTGAGCCCAAGGGTCCTTATAACCTCTATGACATTAACCCAGAAGCAGTGCTGAGAGTTTCTCACTATCAATCCCATTCAAACTATAGAAAACTTCTATATTAAGGGCATCTGGAAAACACCTATATTAAGGGCAACACTTAAACATATTCATTTATTTAAAACCATTTCATTTAAAACAGTCAGAGAAATTCCATGTAAGGATCTAACTCAGACAGGTTCAAGATGCACAGACAGCGAAGAATTCAGCATTGAATATTCTTAAGGCAGGAGAATCTATGTATAGAAACATATATTCTGTATATGTGTTGTGGGTTTCTCAAGGGTCCTGCTTCATCCCATATGAACTTCTAATAGTATTTTCAGTACCAAGAAAGTTACCGAAGTAAATATGTGAGCTGGAAGCTTCCTAGACATTATCCTTGTGAACTTCTTCCTATCACTGATAAACATATACTGAATTTATGACAACATACTCCTATTAAGAGGTCAAAATTTTTAGGCAATACTTATGTTTAAGCCATTTTGGATCACTGAAGTCTAAATCTGTTTCATTTCTGTATCCTCAGTCACAGCAATTCTTGTCTTCATTAATGAATGAAACATATTTTTTGTCTTTATCTTAATTCGAAAAAACTTAAATTCAAAATAAATTTAAAACCAAAACACAACACAAGCTTAGAAGGTTAATCCAGGAAGATTAAATTACTTAAAACTGGGAGAATGATAATGAGTTGTAATCATGAAAGCACTGAGCTACTTGAAATGTCACTATGGCTCCATCTCTGTGGTATTATTGCCCAAGCAATATATTAATAACATGTCAAAATAAGCCAGTGGTCCTTAATCACATTTCTTCAATAGCTGATGCAAAAATAAAAACGGAAATTCC
This sequence comes from Pampusana beccarii, assembly GCA_013399365.1. Classification (NCBI taxonomy): domain Eukaryota; kingdom Metazoa; phylum Chordata; class Aves; order Columbiformes; family Columbidae; genus Pampusana; species Pampusana beccarii. The sequence goes on from VWYH01008678.1 coordinate 200,227, forward strand.
CAACATTTCACTTGACCCATGATGTCACTTATAATTTGATGAAAAACTCATGCCACGAAAGAATAAACACACTGTTTTTTTACTCAAAAAACTAAAAGCAGAAACTAGTAGACACTATGTTTTGAATAGCGGAATAATAATTAATTAAGAGTGGTATGTAATGTGTCTGTGAGTAGAGTTGTGTAAATAACAGGTTTTTCAGTGCAGGTGAAGCAAAGTGTTTTCAATTAAAATGAGCAGGCTTGCTGATGTCTTTCAGCCACTAAATTAACTAATGTTACTGCAATTTATTTTGAAACAATATTCAGGAACAAAAAATGTAGATATGTCTAAATCTGAAGTATTTATGCTCTGCTTTATCTAATTTTTGAAAGGCTGCAACTATTGCCTGATTTTGACTTGGAATGGGAAAAGTTTATCATTCTCAGCATTTATTCATTTAGGACACTAAAAAACTCAGACAGCAATGTTTAGGGCTCTTAGATTGGGAGCTTTTTCCAACAGCTCACTGAAAACAAGAAACGGCACCTAGCAGATCATGAATTGAACACTTCCTGTGTGATTTCTACAGTAACTCTAGTGCCATTTTCCATTTTGCCTGTAAGAAGATGTAGATGACACTATATTAAAGGTTAGTTCAATTAAAATACTTATTTGATTTTTTTTTTAATTAAAAACATGTAGGATGTGGGTGGGAAGGTCAGTCCTTTCTTTAAGTAATACCATTACGTTAAAAGTTTTTTATTTTCCTTTTTGTTTGTTTGCTTGGTTTGGTTTGGTTTTTATTGTTCATCAGTAATAGCTTCTGTCAAAATATGTCTGGTTTTCACCTTCCTCAACCCTACACCTCCTCCTAACTAACACACAGAGACACATCTGCCCTCCTAAAGCTAGTTAAGATTTGTATTAAAGATTGAGAAACATGGCTACAATTATTAAGGGGTAAATAGGACAGATAAGTCTTTTAATATGTCTTTAACTGAATGTTGTAGAGATAAAGTCAATACGACGCTCATAGTCATGGCTATCTACAGTATCTCCCCCTGAGATTTTTTACAGCCCTCAGTAACAAATGTAGCTCATATCTATAACATGTTTATAACAGCTATTAATCCTTAATCAAATTATAAATGAGACTTTTGTAAAAAATGTGTCTTAAAGGCAAAACTTGAAGTTATGAAAGTAAAGAGGAAGATATTCCCATATGTTTGAAGCATTTTCTTCCAGATATATGCTTCCCTGAGGCTGCTAAAATTGCAGCTACGTCCAGCCAAAGCGATTTCTATGCATCCTCTTAGTCTTCACTACTTTATAAATTAAACAGACATTGTAAACAACCAAACAACTTCAACAGAGTCGCCTACTCATTTTCTCCTTCTTCTATTTAAATGCTATAAATAATATTATAATGTACACTAAATTATAATCATGTGCTAATTAAAAATAAATGGTCCTGTGGGGAACTAGCAACAAGTTCTATAAAATTAAAACTTGTAGGAAAAATGGTTAGGAATAAAATCCAACATAACATGGCTTTTACTGTTATTAATAATGCATTACAAAAAGTTGTCTCCATGTCAATACAAGGATCCCTGAATTACTTAGTAAAGGCATTCATCCAGTAAACTCTATCCTGCGATAACTTTCTAGGGATTTTCACCTGTTAATTACTGTAAAGTATTTTCTTAAGCTACAAATTACTACAATTTGTTCCATGAAAAAGTACTCATCTTTTGTGAATCGGTATGGACCTGAAGGTCTGTTTGTGTGTTTCTTTTGCAGGAATGTACTGAAAATATCAAATTCTGGATAACATTTAGGAGAAAAAAATGTCCTGTTTCTAATTTTTTCTCCAACATGAATTTTCAGAACAAAATAGTAAATTGGCAATAGAGATTTAATGGTAGTGGTCTTCAGGTTGAAATGTTCCATCTCTAAGTTCTGCCTGTAAGTTTATTTCTGTATTTCCTAGTGACTTTTAAATTCTGTATTAGCCTAATCACAAAACTGACATTGGAAGAAGTGAACACTTCTCCTCCTTTAAAGCACATAGAACATTGTCACTATGTTGATGGATTCTTCACTGGTTCGATTATATTTTATAGGATAATTGAATCAGTCAGGGGAAATACATGAAATATTTCATCTGGAACCGACCCTATAGGGTCTTTTTGGTATTGTTTTTGCTTTTTTTTCCTTTTCCGTCAAATTGAAGAATCAGTTATTTGCACCGGATTAATCCCCACCATCATCTCAATCTCATGATGTTGGATTTACACTAGGCCTGTATTAGGTTTGATTTCACAAATAATGGATTAGGACAGACCTCTTTCTAAGGATTAGGCTTGGCTTTCACAATAATTTTGTGGAGAAATTTATTCTACTTGGCCTACAAATTGTCTGTGCTATAGATAATTAAGTGGCCTTCTTTATCCACATCAAATGTTTGACTTCAATCTGTATAAACTGAGGGATATAATTCCACCTTTCATTCAGGAAAAATATGTCCAATAATTAAAATCCCGTATATGGTTGCCGCAGCTGAAACAATAATAGCCTCAATCTCTATTACTGGGATACTTTAAACCCCAAAATAGAGGCATGTGCCAACAAATAGCAGCATATTTTCCCCAGACTTTAGTTCTGAAAGAAGTATAGCTGTATTTATGACAAGGAAAAAAAGAATGAGGAAAAATAAAAGTTATAACATAGCCTTGAGGAAAAGCTAGAAGAAAGAAAAGTGTTGCAAATTGAATACTGGGTAGTATATCATAGCTCCTCTCATTTGATTCACCTGTTTTCAAGGGAAAAAAGGTTTATATAGGCTTTCACAATAAATTATTTTCATCAAGTATCTTAGATGTAGTCATTTTTTCTTAATAAAAACAAGACATAAAGCAACTGGTTTTGCCTACTTAGATTAAAAAGTTTTCACTTGAATTTCCCATCCTCTGCTACATAGATTAGAATTCTATTTTCTGCAGTGATTACACAGGAAGGACACCACAATTTAATTGAAGAATATGTAACTCTAGTGGTAAAGAAGATATTTCTCTTTCTTAAAAAAAAAATAAATCTTAGTATAAACTGATGAAAGAAATCTAAATTTAAAATTTACTTCTCAATAATTTATTATTTATTTAGATTTTTTAATTTTACATTTTAATTAAAGGAAACATTTTGTTAAAGTAAAAATAAATAACTCATAAACTCAATTTCTATAGATACTCCTCATTCAGGTGTCTAAAATGCTGGATATCCAACAATGAATTTCAAGTAATGGGGTCATGCAGCTATGAAGTACTTCAAGGTCAAAGATGTGATCATTTTTAATAATAGGTTGGTTTTAAATTCCTGTCCATCTTAAATGTAATGCCAGATGGCATGATAAACAACAAGAGGGAAAAAAATTGCATAAACTGACTGCCAAAAAGTATGTATTCCTGTAAGTTGCAGCAGGGACCCTTTTCAACAGAAATAGAGTTTAATAATTAATGTGAAGTGGAAAAGATTTCATTCATTTCACTAGTTTTATTTAGTGTTGACTAACCTCAGAAGGGAGGTTTTCAAAGGCACAAATGTCAGTTAGAAGCCCAAATCCCATTCTTTGAAAGTCAGTAGCTGTTAGGCACCAAGCTGGTATTGATGCCTTTGAAAACCTTCCCCAAGTGCCAGATCCTGTAAGATGTTGAGCACTGATCAACAGGAGATGGGGCTGCTCAGCACTTCAAGGAATCAAGCCCATGGTGTCCATTATGGCATTCATCTCACACCAAAAGGAACTCAGTTGCCCCTTAATTGGTATTGTTGCTGTAAGAAAACTATTTATTTTGGGAACATTGTATTTTGTCTTAGTACATATTATATCTTATATCCTTACTTGGGGTTTTAGTCCCTAAACTTGCTATGAGTTTGACATGTCTTAACTTGATGAAAGGAGTTTATTTTCTTAACTTTATTGGCTGTATCATCTGTTCCTCTTAGCTTTTTCTCATGTATAAATATGCAAAATAGAACATAGAAAGCTAAAAAAACCAACCAATGAACCAATCAACCAAACTAAAAACCACCACACCTACCCTGGCAGTCTCCTATACAGAAACTACTTCAGCATTATGTCAGTAATTAAATTAATGTCCAGTGTCAAGTTCTATCACTCTAAAATGCACTGTGACCCCGATGTAGCAGGGAATAACGGCACTTCTTCAAAAACTGACACATTCATTATGTATATGCATTGATAGATATAAATTTTACTGGAGAGAAGAAGTAGTTTTAAAAAGTGATGTTGCATCTTGTGTGAGATCCAGCTAGTAACTTAGGCCTTGTTTTGGTAGAAAAATAATGTTTGTACTAAGCTTTGAACTTGTACAAACCCAGTATTATTCAGCAAACTGTATGCTTAAAAGTCAGTAGATTCATAAGTATAAAGAGACGTACCATTTTGCATTTGCAGAGAAGTAGGAGTGATACACACAACCAATTTACAGAAGTCAGATTAGGAGACATAATTCTCTAAGTTAATTTGAGTGTTTCTAAGCATCTAGGTTTGCCCCAGATTCTAGTACAAAAATGGAGTTTCAGTATTTGGGCTGATGCCCTTTGTTCTGATACTCAGGGCCTTTTTATAACACTTTATCTTCTGACAGCCTTTCTTGTCCTTTCTGCTAGGAATCGTTCAGCCCTATGAAGCCAGCACACAGTTGTATTTCCTCTTTTAGAGCAGATGGACGCATTCACAGAATTGCCAGCTTGCCCAATCACTCCTGCTAATAGGGCTCAGTTGTGAGGTTGCTTTCATCATTTTTTCGTGGTAAGTCATGGACTTGTAGAAGGTTGGTGGGCACTGTTAGTAAATATAGACTTAACCTGTACCGTCATTATTAGTCTGCATCAAGCATTCATTCAGTTTTTGTACATAGTAGGCAAAAATTTGGCTTTCTATTGATTTTGGTAATTCCACATAATTTGTTCTTCCCTATTTTCTGTGTGAAAAGGGGAGAAATTCCTTGGTTTAGAAAGAAGCACAGATAACTTATTGCATTTATTCTCGAAAAATTTTCTCTTGTCCAAGTCCATCTTTGTTTACCATATCCCATTCAGATACCAACTGTTGTTTTTGTTGCATGGTTTGAAGATCCATTTGCAAATATTTCTGATGAAATAACTTATTGCTGTCTCATCCATGTGCCAAATGCGTTTCTGAAAAACACCACCAACCTTGCTATGCTTCAACAAGAAACGTGAGGGACAGTAAAACAAACACACACACACACAAACAAACAAAAAAACAAAAAAAAAACAAAAAAAACAACCAAACAAAAAAAAGTCATAGTCTTTTGTTGTGAGGTAGTTAAAATTGCCACACCACCTATTTAACAATACTGTCTGTCAGGTGTTCTAGCTATTTGTAGCATTTTTTTCATTTTGTAACAGTGACCATTAGCACATGTCATGAACCATGACAATTACGTATAAGTGATTTGCATCTGTGTAAGATTTTAATGTCTCCTCCCTATTCCTTTAGGAGTTCTGCTTGTATTCTTCCATAGGAAAATGTGGCACAAATCATTTGATTAGGATCAGAATTTATTAGCACCATTTCAAAATTTCATAACTGAAGACAGCACATACTTTCATGATACCAGCTACATTCTGTTAAAATATCCTCCTTTACACATTTCTGAAAAAGACATCTCCATCATGACAGTAAAATTCACTTAATATTTCTGATGCTATAAGTAGTACTTCGAAGATACATCTGTAATAAACTGAGAGAAAGCCATTTCACCCATTTATAAAATGAAGCACTTTACAAAATTTGTGGTCTCTAAGAATGTTAAATCTTCCTAAGCTGAGCATGCTGTGAGAACTCTGAAATATATTGTATTTAAAAAAAAAAAAAATACAAACCTCTGATTGCAAACTTATAAAGGCTATATGCACAAAAGTAATATATCACTTTAATTCCCATCTTCGAATCACAATAGTTTTGTATTATCTATGCAACTTAAAATGCAGATGGGAAAAAACCCAAAATATCAGGATTTATTGAAAACAAGTTAGTAACTTGACACTCATAAAAGTGCTTTTACTTAGAGTAGTAAACCTATTTTTAGAGCCAAAGCCCTATAAAGAAGGGTTGTACTAACATATGTCAAGGAATAGCTGATGCTGATGATATAAAATATCAGAAAGCATAGATCTCATATTCATTTAGTTCGATTTTTTTAGCAGTTGGGCTAATGGAAACCTTGCTGCTACAGAATACCTGTTGAAAGTCAATTTTCCTCAGACACTAATATCACACATATACAAATATTAAGATATTTATGAGATATTGATACAATATAATATAATATTTAATATTTTTTCTTTCATTAACTTACTGATTTAAAACTTTCCGATGGTGGCATTTGGTTTTTGCGTGCAAAAATTAATAAATTTTAGATTAAATTTTCTAATGGAAAAACCAATTTAACTGAAATAAAAATATTCCATGGTTTAGGGTTCAGTGTCAACACTGCTTTGAAAAAAAAAATGAAATGAAAGATTTTAGTATTTTGGTTTGCTTTTTATTAAAATGTGTTGTTCCAGTCTTGTCAGCTAAATGCTTTATCTTGCCTCTTATGATATAGTATTTCATTATTCTCTTTATATATTTTATATTTGATTATGGTTCATCTTATCAAAGTGACCTAAAATTATACAAAATGAATGGTTTCAGTATTTCTGAATTCCTTTTCAATGGAAAATGTGGACTTTTTCTTGCAATTTTAACTAAAAGCCAGATTTGAAGCATTAAAATATCCAATGGGAAGGGAATTCTGTCTTCATTTCAGTGGATAGATTCATCTACTCAAATTGTTGCCACTTAGCATATTTTAGATGTTACCAATGTGTGTCCAGTTCTATTTCCCCATGCAACACTCTATGACTTTGACCAAAGTCTTTCCTTTTTTCCCAGGAAATATTGCAATGTTGCAATATTGAAATGCCCAGGATATATAGTTCAGCCAGACCTGACCCCATCAACCTCTGTCAAGGACAGTTCATGAAGACCATACGCTACATATGGACAACCTGCCCAAATGCCTACTGTCTGTGGTCCTCGGATGCCCAGTGTGCTGTGTATGAGCACAGATTTTGGAGCTACATATACAGGTTAGCCACCTAGCTATCTTGATGATCTTTAGAAAACCTGTAAAGGTACACCTCTTGGTGCTTTGCTCACGGTTTTGGGGTGAAAATGAAGGAGAAGGAAGAAAGGAAGAAAGGAAGAAAGGAAGAAAGGAAGAAAGGAAGAAAGAAGATATGGGAGAGTGGGAGGTAAGAGGAGACTTGATTACCTTTATTCTGTGTGTATTTCTTGGTCAACCTACTGCTTAAATTCTTGCCAGCATCTTTGGGAGCGTTATTGTATGTCTTTCTCCGTACATTCTTTAAGTATTCACAACAGAATGCCTCCCTGAGTGTCCTGACTGTGAGGAGACTGGTAAAGACCACATTCTTTATTATTTTCTCAGTGAAACACTTTCTATAAGAAGTTCTCCAGATTTCTTTATTGTTGAACTAGTAGACTTGTTACTGATTTATATCTTCCTTGACTGAGCACTTTCCATAAATACCTGCTCTTTCTTCCATCCTTCAAAAGTGGCAGTCCCTCTAAGTGACGTTTCCGCCTTTCCAGTTATTTAAAATATTCATAAGCAAGTAATATTTTAAAGCATACATTTGTCTTGCTGCTCACAAGTTTGACAGTAGCTAGACAGCTGTGCCCACTGTTTGTTGCAATTCCTGCTCGTAATTTTCTAATTATTACCTTATGTTACTCTCATCTGCTGCCTAGCCTAGATGCCTAGCTTCTGAAAGCGTTATCAGGACAGCTATTTGTTTTATTTTGGCAATGTAGAATTGTATTTACGTACACAAACACTCATACATAGCTATATATTTTTGGGGAACATTTCTATGCTATGAATAGTTACTGCTGAATAACAAAGGGTAAAAAAAAAAAAGAAAAAAGAATAAAGGGAGAAACTTGTTGAGTACCTTCTGCATTTCTTCAGGATTTACCTGTGATGTAACTGACCAAGCTGAGGTAGAGTAGCACTACACTTCGCTAAATCAAGATGTAGAGGAAGCTGCCTGGCTTCCTAGAGAAGTTTGCTATATTGTTATGCAGTGTCTGTGCTAGGGATACTCTGTTCTTGATGACTTTAGGCATTGAATAATCCTCTGATTTTTCCACAGCAGAGCACGGGAAGCCTAATGGGTCAAATCAAGTAGACCTCTTCATAGATTCAATCTTTACTAAGTGCTTAGGTTACTGAATGTGCAAGCCAAGAATTCTTTGCTTCAAGTTCAGCAATAAATTCCTTTTTAATATTTACTTCCCCTATGCATACAGAACATAAAGAAACTATCTACCAAGTTGCGCAAACAAATGTGTTCTGAAGAGATTGGTTTGAAAGACTTCAAGGATTGGCTTTCACTGTTGTCTGGGATATTTGCTTTTTCCTTATAAGATACCAATGACTGGCAGCTCACTCAAAGCTGGTTTATGGCAAAAATAATGTGTCAAATAGCTAAAATGTTTCTCTAGCTTTTGGTCAAACAGGCTGTTTTATTCTACCATTAAAATGAGTGCTGTCAAATACTGAATAGTATTTTGACAACAGTGTAATTTTCCTTCATCATCTCAGATCGTTTTTCTGCCCAGATCCATTTTGTTAAGACTTTTTCAGTCTGTTTGTAGAATGCATACTGTAATCTTCAGAAAGTATTTTCTAACCCAAAATTGCTCTGAGAAATATTTTCTTTTGTGTGAAATAAATCCAGATAGCTACCTAATAAATAAGGATAGCAAACAATACAGAAATGAAAATGTATTTGCTCTTTTTAGCTATCATATTTGTTTAATTGTTTGTTTTTTCTATTTATCATACAGCCAAAAAAATAAACAAATTTTACAGAACTGTTTATTTATGGATAGTCTGCCAACAGAATAATTGTTAAAGAGCTTTGAAGACTAAAATGATCTGAGAAATATATAAAATTTAATTACTTGCATTGTATTCAAGCATTTTGAATGCAACTGACCATAAAGTGCTTTCTATTAAGTGAAAGTAAAGTGGCTAACCTGAACTGATATATTATCTTTTTCAGGTTCCCATTTTATTTTGTTTCTGTCTCTCTGCATAGAAACCAGTAACTGATCTAAGGCTTTGAATAATAGTTTGCATGAATGAAAGATTTACAAATTATGATGATGTACTTGCAACTTTTAACAAATCATGATCTGCTTAAATAAGTTTATCCTTTTATTTATACACTGTTTTAAGGCATTGTTAACAGTGTCATTTTTTTTCTAAACCTTGAAACAAACATACAATTATCCCTACCCTCATGCTTGGGAGTAGTCATAATGTGAGAAACTTTCACCATAAGACATCTGTATCTGTCCTGTAATCTTGGAAAATTTTATAGCAGAGATGCAAATTTTTTTCTCTAAAAATTTCAAAAATCAAAGCACATTTAAAGAAATTATCTTAAAGCTGAAAATATTTCTGTCAACCTTAATGTTTTGCTTTTTGTGTTTTATGAAAACTACAAACATTTCTCTTAAAAAGGAAAGACAAATTTTTTTCTAGTTTCTGTCTCACACAAATATTTTTATTTATTCCCAGAAGAAACTGCCAATTTCAATCTAAATTAGCAAAGAGTTTTGGTTGAACAAATCTGCTTGGCAAACAAACTGTTCAGAAAATGAACAAAGATTATCTACCTTTGTTCTTCAGTTATCTTTTCAACACGTACATCATGCACCTTTCTCTCAGAACCTGCACGTGTCAAAAACATTTTCCTCATGATCAAATTTTCCAAAGCTCCACCACCTCTATAAAATGCGTATCACTCTCAATCACCTCTTCTGCCTCTCATATTTCAAGTGAGAGGCATACACACATGTTCCCAGACACAAAGTGAGACAGGTCTTCCATCATGTGAGAAATATTCACCGAATTGGCTGTATCAATGCACTTGATGATAGCTTTCAAGCTATGAGATGTGATGTAGGGTGTTGAAACTGAAGCAGGAATGCTGGCAACAATCCTTCTACCTTTGATTTCCAGAAGCTCTGTCACAAAATAAACTATTATAGAAGATAAACACATAAACTTAAATCTGTTTTACTGTTCCTGGTTTGAAAGTTGAGATGAAAGATGTTTTACCTCAAGACCAGGTATTTTGAAGTATAGCTTACCTTGGCCCCCAGTGCCTCCTTGCAGTGCTCAAGTCACCACAGTTCTTGAGCCAGCTACAGCCTGCTGAGAATATTTCCAGTCAACATTGAAACGGACTGAACAGCACTGTAGCATCATGTAGAAAAAAAAGCCAAACATGCTTGCAATGCACTGAGGATTTTTGAGGGATTTTGTCTTGTGCTTCTAATGCCTAGCTGTTGCTTAAGCCTCAAGGTTTCCACCTTGCATTTCTGCTTTCTCAGATAAATTGATCTGTTCACTTTCGGTTAAAATGTTCAGATTACTGCACTGTATAAGGTTTTGGATTAATAAACACCTTGATTTCCTTTTTTTTTTTCCTCTCAGTCTCAGCACAAGCCTGCTCCTCTTCCCCCATCTCCCTTCTCCCAGCCCTAAACAATGTTTATGAGCTTCAGACATGGAGATCTTTCCCTCTGATACTGACAGACTGTTTCCATTCTGTCTTACCAGCAGACCTGAAGACCTATAGTGCCCTGTGAGCCTATGATGTAAGCTATATATCGTACACTATTCATTGCTTGGCTATTTGTCAGGTAGCTAGCACTTATCCGCTCACATCAATTTTTAATTTTAATTATTTTTATAGCATAAGAGAGGAGAACAGTTTCATTCCAGCCATCGAGGTTGTACCCACCCTTAGTACCTCCGCAGTCTGCTCTGGCATGAATCATATTAGTGTTAAATGTAATGGAGAATTTAAAATGTTTGCAATTAAAACAAATCCAGTCAGAAGCAAAAGCTGCGGCCATTTTTTCACGAAAGTAATAATGTGATTTGGATAAGACAATTTTGTGAGGATTTCCTCGTGGAGCATCACTTGTATTTCACATGAAAATTGTGTGGTTTAAAATGTAAGTGGAATTAAATATTCTTTTTCAAACCCACTCTTAGGGAGTGGCAAAAAACTCCATAATAAATATTGAGTTGTACTGAATTTCACTTACTATTAAGCAGTTCTTTTTGAACTTTTGCTGGAGAGGCTGACTCTTCTGTAGTCTACATGATACCTCATTGTGTGGCTGTGATGAACAGGATTCAAACAGCCTGCTTGTCTGGGGGAGTTCTTAACCATCACTTTAACAGGATATAGTGTGCCAATTGCACTGCAATCTGAGAAATGATTGCAAGGAAATTGTGGAAAAATAAAATAAAATAAAAAAAAAGTATAAGTAACAGGATCTCATGCTCCATTTATAGAAGAGAGTAGGAGGACTATGAGGAAAAATATGTTCCAAAGCAGTTTTAGAATTCAGATTTCAATTCCTTCCATGTTTAACTTCTTTCTCTACCACAGAACTTCTACACAATTTTAGTCAAAACATTTGTACACAAATCTGTGTTTCTCTAGACACCTGCACACAGAAAAGAACATGAGAACAAAGACCAAAGATCTTTCCATTCAGTTTCTTATCTCTAACTGCAGCCATTAGCACGTGCTAAAGAAAAAGCAGAAGAGCCAGACAGCACATAGTGATATTTACTTGATACCTTTCAGTATTCTCCAAGACTTTGTGATATTCTTACTCTCACCACAAATCTTCTTTTGAGATTCTTTTGAGACGCTTCTTCCACTAATTAACTATGAACCTATGTAAATTTTTAACATCCACATTATGTAGCTAAGACATGTGCAGCTTCTTTTATGCAGTGAATGAAGAACCATTCTTTTTTTTTTTTCTTTTGCCACAGCCTCTGGAGGCATTTTTTTTGGATGGCATCTAAGTGGCATGACCTAAATTAATGCATTGAATCTACTGAATTCTCAAAATCCACTTTAGCATGTAAAAGCATCCATAGTGATGTGCATGTCTAAATAGTTGTTTGTAAACACAGCTATTAATTTTATGTATGAAATAAATAGATGTACAAATATGATTACAGCATTAGTGACCATTTCTGGAAACCTATCCCTCATAACCAAACAGAAAGCAGACAGTAAATTGTTTTCTCATTAGAATACCCTACCGTTAAACTAGCTTAATACATTGGTGTTAATTTCAAATCACAAAGAATGAAGGGCTCAGCATATGTTGGTACAATACTGGTGGTAAATATCAATTCCCCAGAGCTGAATTTCTTGCACTTGCAGGTATGTTTTAGAAATATACAAATGTCTATTTGGCTTATTTTGAAGGAAGTGAAAACAAGGCATATGCAATAGTATAATTCCCTGTATGAGTTCTCTGACAAAATTGATTCAGTTAAATTGATGCAAATTGATTTCTTTTCCTTGTATTTTTAGCAAATCAGTTTCATAAAACTCAAACTTTCTGCTCAGTCCAGGAACACACCACCTGTTGGGAGGAATTAACTTCTTATTTCCCAGCGAAAAACACCTACATTGAAAATTATCTCAAACCTATTCTAAGCGAGTAACAGCATGCAGGTCAAGCAGCAGACTACCTCTTTTTCCCTGGAAATCCATGTGTTCAAAAGTTGAGAGACTCAATGACAGAAATCATCAGTGAACAATGCAATACAGTACTACAAATATCAAGAAAAACATCTGGTCATAAGTGACAAAAATGAAAGAAAAAAAGCATAGCTTTTCCTTATTTAATATCAAGAAGGATGTTTTGGGAATGAAGCTGACTATACAGGAACATATTTTGTAATATGTCACATCAAAAACAGTAAAATGTCATAAAATATGAAGAACTGCCAGAAAGCAGAGAAGTCTTATATGCCAACTCCTGCTTCCAGAATTGACAGTGTTTTTCAAGTGACACAACAGATTAAAGAGAATAGAATGGATCTTGGGAGCAGATGTTAGAACCTAAATCTCCTGCTGCCAGCTAAACACCCTCATTGTTAACTTCACCCATCAGACTTTTTCTTCTGTTAAGTCTCCTGCACACTTTGAATTTTGCATTATTTCTGCTGCAGAAATAAAGAGAACGTATTTCATCCATTTATTTTTCACTTCCTCTCCCCTCACACCTTTCACCACAAGCTCACATTCAGACATGTTCCCATCCAGACTACTCTACAACCTTCTTGCAAATGGGAGATGTGGTCTCAAACCTTCTCAGATTGATCAGAATATTAAACATCAGTATCCAGGTTTCTGAGCAGGCATTCTAAATACAAAGGTATAATAGCAAAGCATAAATAAACTAACAATTACCTCATTATCTGGCTACATTTCTAAGAAAGTCAACTTTTAATTTGTTTTATGCATGCTCTGAGAATACTTCTAATATTGTGACCTCTTAAAGATGTAGATTTTGCTCTTTTCTACTGAGAGATTTCGTCCTACTTCAGCACCATGGTCACATGTAGATAGAGACAGTCTGGGCATGCACAACTTAAACAGAAAATGTTTGTGTTGAAAGCAACCAGGTAGCATGAAGAAGCTCAAGAGATGGGTGTTTCCTGCAAAATGAGGTTTCTGGGAAGGTTTCTGATTTATGTATTTGGGCTCAGGAGCATAATACTTAGTGAAGTTCTAGTTTAGTTTTCAAGTCTGAAAGAAGACAAATAGAGAGACTGCAGATTCCTCTTACTCTTTTGCACAAAGCAGACTCCAACCTAAATGGCAACTATCCCTTCTGCGAATCTATGGTGTCTATGAATTTACCCGTCTCAGGCTTTAGATAGAAAAAAAGAATCACATTTTGAATCCGCAGTTATGAGACACATATCAACTAAATTTCTCCTGTTACATATTAAAAGGGGTTAATTCCATTTCTGTTATAATACTATACATGATGTTCTGCTATGTGAGACAACAGCATCAATTAAGAATTAGAAAGTATTTATTTACCTGGCTGCATGCTATAATATTGAATAGGAATCATTATTTTTCAGCATTTGTTTTTTTCCCCCAATAGCTTCAGATAAACTGTGCATATAATTTCAGAGCCAGTCTCATGTCTCTTCCTAATACTGGGTGTAGAAAATCTGTAGAGGCACAGCTGGATTAAAAGCCAAGAGACAGGCCTCTTTTCCCAGCTTTTGGATAAATTTTTGAATGGCTCTTCACCTCTCCTGACTTACTTCACTCATCTGGAAAATGAAGGTACAAGGACAAAGTTGAGTCCTTTACAAGGTGAAGCAAAGTGGCTCTCAGAGCTGTCTGAGGGGAGGTGCCAAATAGGTACTAAGTTTGCTAAATATGTTCTTGTTCTAGCTGACGACAACACAAGGAAATGACTGCAGATGTGCAGGAGACAGACACAGTAAACCAGTGTACAATAAGGAGTACACTACTGAAATGTCTTGTTCTGGAAAAGTCACTGCACAAGAGTTAATGAGTAATGTGTTTAGAGGTATGATTTAGAATGCTGAAATTACAACCACAAACCTCTGTTTTTCAGGAAGTTCAGATGTTGTAATATTCTTCCCTATTCTCCAAGCTACGTTTCAATATGAAGCTCTGAATGTTAATATGCTACTGTTCTAAGGGTGTCTATATTTTCAGCATTTCTATTTTTGTCAGTTGCAGTAACTCAAAGGATTAGCTCAGTAGCAAAACAAAACTATTTATCGTTATAAATTACCAAATATTTAGTTGAACTGTGATTGGTACCCAGTAAAACTGAACTCCAGTTTACAGTTAGCAGCAATTTTTTGAGATCAGTCTGAATTTTTCACCTCTCCAAAGCTTTTTAACTCTATATCTATTGAATAAATATACAGAAATATATTTTAATTAAGCTAACCTTTAAAAATCATTCTAAAAACAATCACCAAACAGGAGGAAAACTGCTAGTATGGTGTCATAATTTCTGCAGAGCTGCCATACCAAATGTAATAATGCATGCCTGTGCTGATATTGAAGATTGAGAGCTACAATATCTTTACTGTTGGTTTTTAAGTAATTAGACTTGTATTCATCCAGGAAAACCTACATACGTGTTTTTTGCAACACTTGTTTCCATAGATGCTGTGGAAAATTGGAGATATTAGGTCTCACAATTCCAAACAACTTTGATCATCCAAAGATTAATTGAGCCATAAACAAAAAAAAAAAAAGGAAAAATATTGAGGCATACTTTTAATAAGCAGGCAGTATTTCGGCTTTCCATAGCAACAGCCTGCTTAGAATCACAGAATCATAGAATCATAGAACGTCCTGAGTTAGAAGGGACCCAAAAGGGTCCAGCTCCTGTCCCTGCATATGACAACCCCACAGTTCACACCATGTGTCTGAGGATGTTGTCCAGTCTCTTCTTGAATACTTTTTAGGCTTTGTGTCTGACTATCACCTTAGCAGTGAAGTGACCTGTTGTTGAAAGCTACTGGGTTGCATTTTAAAATACCCTGGCAAATGTTGAATCCCCCTTGGACAGGGAATCACCATATTCAAATTCTGAAACTCTTCAGAACTTCTTTTTTTCTTCAGAACATTGGCAAATGTTTATTAAATTGGCATTTTTCTTCAAATCTAGGTAGTATCTGAGTGTCACACATGCTCCCCAGAAGGAATTTTCAGCAAGTGTGCTACAAGGGTAGTATTGAAGGCATATCTTCCTGGTATGCCTACATGGTATTCTGATTTCTCAACAGAAACATTTGTAGCATGATACCTTGGTATGTTAAAAGACTGTCTGGAATGAAATGGATACACATACACTCCTTTCAATATGGAAAGTTGTGTAAGTTACTGAATTTTGCAGCTCTCTAAAATGCAGAAATGAAGTGTGTCAGAGTCACATTTAGCTGACATTTTTTAAGGGCCATTACAAAGATGGCTATAAATCCTAGTGTGGATAGACTGTTCAAGATCAGCAGGCCAGGGCTATGAACTCTGAAATCATTAACAACATTAATACTCCTCAGACAGTGAGAAGAGGAGCTATAAAGATGTAGATGGTTATGAGGGTTTGTTCCTCTATTAATAACATTTTTGTTAATCAAACCACAGAGATATGCATAGTGGTCCTGCTTCACACAAAGGGGTGATAAAAGAATGGTTATAATACAGGATAGTAAAGAAAATGAAAGGATATAGAGGAAGAAACAGGAATGCCTATCAGAGTGACAAACTGGGTAAGTATTTTTCTAAGGAATTTCTACTGCCGCCCCAAAATACCGGTTGTCAACCTGTCAAGGTTCAGTCAGAAGCACCAACTACTAGAAGAAACCAGAGCATTTGGAAAGAGGAAAATAAGGCTAGAAAAACACCAAACAGCTCAAAAAATTGAAAAAAAAAAAGAGAGAAAAGAAACAGCTGAATTCTAACCAAGATGTTTCAAATGTAAGAAATAAAATGTTCTGAAATACCTGAAAACTCAAAATACAGTTTGCAACCATTTTCCAGATTTTTACACTAAGAAAAAATCAAAACACCAAATTGTTTAAAACTTAATAGGATTCAATAATGCTTTTCATGGGACAGGAACATGGAACAGAAAAGGCAAGTCCGGAGTCCAAGCAGATCTACCTCTTTACCAGAAACTCAGCTTTGACTTAATAAACAGTAAGTATTCCCATTCACATGTTTATGTAGAAGTTATTCCAGGCATGAATTCGACCCAAACCTTTACATCTATTCACCTTTGCTAAGACTCAAAATAAATGAAACTTTTTTATTTCAAATTTCCGCTCTTTGTTTTTGAAATGCAGGAAGTACTGAGGTAACACAAGGTATTGTTCCTGTTGGCCACTCCACAAATGGATCAGATAAAGAATAAACATATCTATTACCAGACACACTTTTGGATATTTGTTTTGTGGGGGGTTTTTTTGTTTGTTTGTTGGGGGGTTTTGTTGTTGTTGTGTTGTTTTGTTTTGGTGGTGGTGATTTGTTTTGTTTTGCTTTGGGGTTTCTTTTGTTTTTGTTTTTCTCCTTTTTATGAGCATTGGTGGTATGAGAATGATTTGGAAGAAAAGCAAAATCTCTGGATCCTTATCCCAACTATGTGCTTTTGAGACATATCCTTTGCTAAATTCTACTTGGAATAAAGAGTTGTTTTCCACATCTTTTACTGCTGGGTAGCTGCAGAGATCAATTCACTCGATTACAGCTTGTACATTCATATCACGGAACCCATTTTACGTCGCTACTAAGAGCGGCCTGACATTAGCTCAAAGAGAAAAGCAATCACTTAAGCTCTTCCCATTTGCTTAGTTTTTAAGTGCCAAATGTTACCTCCTGCATAGATATTCATCGGGAATGAGCCAAAAGGGACATGAAATTCTGTGAGCTTCCCTTTGCAAAGTTTTCTTCAATCTTTTTCTCTGAAAGGTGAAGACAAAGACACTACCTCATTTTCCTTTTTTTGCTGCTATTCTGGCCTCTTGTGAGCCATTCCTGTACCTCTTTGAAAGGAGAACAGATATAAGATTTCAGTTCAGCTTCACTAAACAGATGCGACTCAGGCATGTGTATAGTTATAAAGATAGTGCCGTATATTAAATATACGTGTGTCAAACTAGACTCAGTCGTCAAGCCATCAAGATGCTAATAAAGATCAAAGTATGTCAAACCAAGAAAACCAGGAAGGCTTTAGAAAGTTTCATAGCCATATGTAGTGACACAAAGAGACTGGCATAATTTTTGTACTGATCACTGAAACATGGGGCAGAGCAGAGTACAGCGTATCAAGTGCTTCTTAATGCATATTCCATGCATCCACATAACTGACCCTGGGGTGGCTGTAACACAGCAACCTACACATCCCACAGTGCCTTCCTGCACTTGATGTCAGACCCCTCTAGGGAAGGAGCCTGGACTTATCTGTCCTACGTCATCCATGTCACATTGTCACAAAGTGTTATGAGATTCATAGCAAAGCATTCACACAGGCAGGAAAGGACATTCTTCACTGCCCAAAAAATAAAGGGAGAAATGCATCTAGGCCTTAAAAAATACATCGGCTGGTATTTGTGCTCAAAAATCAGTCTAGACAGGGAAGCATGTTGCAGGAGGACTTGCTCCAATGCACAGGCCATGATAAACTAGCTGAAATAATTCAGAAAAGTTGTCAGTGAAAGACTAAAGATTAGGTAAGAGTAATATGCAGCTTCTTGGTTTGTACCTTTTTCTTTAGGTACTTTATATTGGGTGCAAAGTAATAAATGAAATTTTTGTCATAAAATGCAAAAAAGTATTATAATACAGTGCTAGGATAGATAAGCCAGATTTTAGTGAAGTAGATGTTAAGAAAGGCTGCCCTCAGTTATGTAGAACTTGGTGAAACCAAGAATACAAAGTTCATTTGTTCTGCACTGTTAAGATTGATTCTTATCAAAGCTAGCAATGTCCTCTCTATTTAAATCTAATCGTAGGCCTTTGTAAGTCATTTTAGATAGTTTACTGTACACAGATTCCTCAAGTTGCTGGTGCCAAACACAGAGACATGACTGTGTTAGAAGTTTGTTATAATGGGAAGCAGAGGTTTAGAGATAAGAGTGAAGATAGAGAAGACTATCTGTTTCTATCCAGAAAGGAGTAATAAAGTAAATCTCCATCTAGATGTAGTGCACATGTATTGAATGGATATTAACTGTCTCACAAGAATAGCAATGTGATTACTATTTTGTATGAAACACATTTATGCTTCTGTACCTGCAGGGTAAACTTTCATAACATTCAGCATTTAGTTTTGTACTACTTTAAATTATCGTTCAAGTTTAAATATAGGATAGGAGACGTGCAGTATTCCTAGAAAAATACATATGAAGTTTAATTTGAGAACTATCATGATGAAGTAGGGAGCTAGAGAATGTTTTTCTCTCACTGATGTTATTTATCTTCAATAAAAATGCAGGCACTTGCCTAACACTTAATTTATTATATTTATTCCTCTCACTCTTAACATGAACATCGTCTTCTTTGGTGTTGCCATTACTGGCCTTTTCTTTTTTTCCTTTGCTTCCTCCTTCCCATCTGTACCGAACCCCTTCCCAGCACAATTCAGCCAGGAGGGCTGGAGAGCAGCTGTCTCCACAGTGCAAGCCAGTGGTTTGCCAGCAGGGCATGTTTCTGCATGGTTTCTTTGGTTTTCCTCCCTGTCCCTTTTCGGTGTGATCTCACAACTTTTTAAATGCTAAGTATAATTTAAACCAGCACCAAGGGACTTCACCTTTCTTCTGAGCAGCTAAACAGTGTTTGTCTTTCTAACATTGCTAGTCTTCATGAAGGTAGTATGTGGAAGCTCACTTTCAAGCAACTAAACTGACAATTTAAATTCAATGCTGTGGTAGTAATTTATCACTTTATGATAATGTTGAATATACAAGTGATAAGGCTGAAGGGCTCAGGCAGAAATCTGAGGGGTTTTAGCATATATTTATGGACTTATGTACTATGAGGAAGTACGTGCTGAAGAAGGAATACAAAGACATTTTCTCTAAGGGGTTGATTTACTGCTTCACCTTACCTGATCAATGACATCCCTTATGTTTAGAAGAGATTGAAAACTCTAGGAAGAAGTGTGCATCTTCTTTATTAAAACTAGCCAGAAAAATTGGTGGACTTAGTTATGCTGTTACAATCAACTCTCTGAATAAGGTATAATTATTTATTCTCTAGCTAGTGTGTATGTCAGCATAAATGGCACTAAGCTCAAAAAGGGATCTCTCACAGCACACTGTAGCTGCTAAGAAACTTGTCAATAAGAAGAAGAGAGTCAGGAGCACAAGGATGTGTAGGATCATGACCAAGATGCAAACTGACACACGATGAAAGCAGATTTAAGATATTAATAATAATAAAATGTTAAAACATTAATTTGTTGGTGTGCGTTGTAAAATAAATATTTTTTTGTTTTCACTTTTTATATTATCTTAAAATAAGCCACTTATTTCTTCCAGTCATTTGTGCAGTTCTAAACTATGTATGTATGAAACTAGGTAGCAGCATATAATGTATTCGCCTTTCTACCAGGTACTAGCCTAATCTCTAAAGTCTTTCTTTTTATAAAAGACTGACAATAATGAAATCCTTTCTGAGCTCCAGGTTATTTATGTTTCTTTTCAAGAGAATAAAAGAAAACTCTCCTTACGGTAATGTCAAACATAAACGTAAATGCTAAATACAACAGTGCATTTTTCTCTGGAGGATGCTAGTTTCACTTCTTGCAACTACATAGTTTATGGTGATAATAGTTCATAGTGTACAAGACATATGCCATGCAGAAAGCTTTGTGCACATACATACATTTAGCCTATACATTTAGCCTTTTAAAGCAGTCAATATTCAGGAAAGTAGCAGCTGATATCTTATATAACACAGCTTAGACTGAACAGAGTGCCCTATTTAACCAAATATATCTCTCTATAGTTAGGTGTAAGAATTTAGCTGGGGAAAGCAGAGATTATAACACATCCTTATGACAAATCCAGTCTCACAGTGTTTCAAACCCAAAGCAACACCTACCTATGTGTCTACTGCCATTTAAGTTGATAAGCAGAGTTACTACTGAGACTGATATCTCAGGATATGGAAATAGTAGTCTTTTTGGATTGCATCAAATTCCACGGGCTGTGTTGCAGTGGCCTTGTACACTCTGTGGTAGAGGAGCAATAAGTCAAACTGATCCCAGTTCTATAAGTGCAAGCGACAACTTGCAAATGCCAAATTGTCTTCCCATCCTCCTCTTTCTGCAAGCTAGATTTCAATCTGATTCTGAAAATGCAGAATTTGTGTGAATAAACTACTGACTTTCCTTCTTTTGTTTTCTGAGCAAACACAGTTACCAGAACTTTTTCTCACATGGGATTGCTGGTGCTGAGGCAACTAAACAGAGGTGTGAATATGGTAGGACCTTGGACTGCATCAGTGACCTTTGGGATTCTACCAGGTGTAGGTGCACAGGTGCTGGCCACAGGGGGCTGCTGGGGTTGTCTCTGTGAGAAAAGACTAGGGTTGCACCATCCCAGACACAGATGATTCTAGCCACTCCAGTGCACCCACTGCAGGGCACAGCTGAGCTCCTCAGCCAAGATAGTGGCACCTCTGGGAAAGTGTGCTTAAGAACCAGCAAAATGTTGCACAGAAGCTGTGAGAGAGAAGTGAGAAAAATGTGAGAGAAACCAGACACCAAGGGCAGAAAAGAAGGAGGGGGTGGAGTTGCTCCAGGTGACAGAGACTCCTCTGCAACCCACAGAGAAGACCATGGTGATCCAGATTGCCCTCCTGTATCCCATGGAGGGTTACACCAGAGTAGATATCGAACCTGCAACCTGTGGAGGACCCCATGCTGCAGCAGGTAGACATACCCTGAAGGAAGCTGCAGCCTATGGAGAGTACTCACTGGAGTAGACTCCTGGCAGGAACTTCAGCCCATGGAAAAGAGTCCATGCAAAAGTGGGTTTTCTGGAGGTACCTGTGGCCTAATACCCACAGTAGAGCAATCTGTTGCTGAAGGACTGTACCCCATGGAGAGGACCCATACTGGAGAAGTTCCTGAAGGAATACAGCCCGTGGGAAGGACCCACACTGGAGCAGTTCATGAAGGATTACAGCCCATGGGAAGGATCTATGTTGAAGCAGGGTAAAAGTGTGGAAAGGAAGAAGGAACTCTCATGGACTCACCTCCATTCCCCTGTACAACTCAGATGGGTGTAAATAGAGGAGTCACGAATGAAGGAGTGAAGTTGAGCCCAGGAAAAAGTAAGGATGGTGGGAAGCTGGGGTTTTTGTTTTGACTTTGTTTCTCACTATTCTACTCTGCTGTTAGTTTGCAATAAATCTTCCCTAAGTTGAGTCTGTTTTGCCCATGAAGGTAATTGGTAAGCAATAACACTGTATTTGTCTCAGCCCATGAGCTTTTCATCTCATTTTCTCCTCTGTCCTGTGAAGGGTGTACAGTGATAGAGTGGCTTGGTAGGCATCTGGTAGGCAAAGTCAACCCAGCAGAGGAATATTGTTGGAATATTTGTATTTACGACATTGTTTGCTTATAAATTTCCTTGTGGTAGATGGAATTATTATTAGGCACATTTCCTCATGCTGCCATGGCTTCCACAATGTCAGAAGACTCAAGAATTGTCAGTCTTTTTCCCACAATATAAAACCAGGATATTTCAAAACTCAAAGTCAGATGATAAAAGAAAAAAAGCTGGAATAATCTGGGGCTCCTTTTCTGCTTCCAAAAGAATCCTACCATGTCACAAAAAGAGGAAATATTCTTCCTAGAAACTGCAGAATAGCTCAGCTTTAAAGTTGCAATGCAAAGCACAAGAAACACTATGTACACCTTGGCAGCATTTTCTTGTCTATAAAGACTGCTTCAGCTCCATTTGACACTAAAAGATTTGTTTACTCTCTATTATGGCACAGGAAGAGATTAAGGGACTGTATGTTTTATATACTTTTCTTTAGTCTTCCTAGGTGATCCTATTTCCCATTCAGAGAAGATATTTCAGACTGAGAATATATTATAGACCTCCATGGCACTTTCAGTTTCCTGGCTCCAGATATGCACCCTGGCTCCACCCCAAATCTATACCAATAAAAGTTTCACAAATGCAGCAGCACTTCCTGATCTCTTCCCATTCTCATTTGCACAGAAAGAAAGCAGAAGCCTATAGGGCAGAAGGTGTCAGCAGCATGTCAACCTCAGCACTTAAGGGACCTGGAACTACAGTTCCCTGAACATTAGTATAGCAAGAAAATGTAGACAGTTCTAGGGACTTTGAGGCCAGTAAAATATTTAGAAAACTTTTAGGTTGCTCATTCCAAGAGTGGAATCAAGTTCTGTATTGCGGGCACCAAAACTCTCTGTACCAAGTAGGAGAAAAGTCAGTTGCTCTACATAAGATGAAAAATGGTATGGTGCTCAATAAGGATGCTACTGAACTTACAAAGTAGGCATTTGCTGTCAGGAGCAAGATGTCAGTCTGGGCTTAGATTGGGTTCTCAGGGATTCAGAGAAGCACTTCCACCCATTTTGGATCCACAACTTCAGAATTTCTACTGAAAATAGGTGACTGTATTGTTATTTTTCAAATAATTGGATAGAGCTAATTTCTGTCTTCAGAAGTGTAGGAAACAGGAGTGGATGTTGTCATCCTTCCATATTACAGTTTAATAATTTATATACTTAGGAAATTATAGCAGAAATATGGGATATCTAAGTACAGACACAACTGCACATGTTACATGTAGTTTGCTACCAACTGAAGACTGATGGGAGTAGCTAGTGAGCCCAGATCCCCAGCTCCAGGAAGAAAGGAACTTTCCATGTCTTCTGAGCTCACCATCCTGAGGTCTTCTCCAGATGAAGCAGCAAACCCAGTGGTAGGACATGGGCGATCCATTGCCATCCACTGCCTCTGACTGTTCCCACAGGGCCATCTCTCCAAAAATATGAGGAAACTGTGGTGAACCTGTAAAACAGGGGAAGGTTTTAGGTATTTGGCTGGCAGGTTCAGGAAGACTGGCCACTGTGATGTATGATGGCAGAAGTCATATAAAAACATAAGAAAATATGGGTAACTAGGGTTTCATGCTGAGAAAGTGCCTAGTGATCTTTTACTAAGGTATAAAAAGAGTGTGACACCACCAACTTCTTTTTTCAAGTCACACTTTAAAGCATCAGCTACTTTTTGTGACATTCTGTGGGGCCACATATCAGACTGAGCTGCTTTGAGAACTCAGAGGAAAACTTACTTTTTAAATCCTCACAGACGTTAGACTGAGCTGCCTAGCTAACTGCAGGCTTATGGGGAGTCACAACACCTGGGAAAATATGGAGAGTACAAGTGGACATCTAGAAACTGATACACTGTTCTGTTATGAGCAAAAGTTTCAGGTATCCAGAAACTAGAAGGCATGACTTGAGTGGCCGGTCCCACAAAATGAACAAGCAAACATTAAGTGAAATTAATTTTCTGCAGAATTAGTCTATGCACGTGAAAACATGCATATATGAAAACATATATAAGAATTCTGATTGCATAATTTCTCATAGGACCCACAGAAAAAGGCTTCATTTATTAAATTATTCCCTATTAGTATTTTCCCCAGATATGACAAGGTTTGTTAAATTAATTTCTATTCCAGTAAGTTGCTTTTAAGATTTCAATATATAGACAGTAATGTATATAAAGATTAATAATTGTATTTTATGTAAGATCATAAGAAGTTACACAAAAATACATGAAAAAAATGTGTGTTGAAAACTTTATTTCTTCCACAGATTATATACTTTAAAAAAGAGTAAATATTTTTATAGATTGGGCAAAATAATATTTTAATATGAATATTTGATTTGGGTATATTTTTAATATATTTTGAGCATAAATTCAGTGCATATAAAAATACCTTTGTAGGGTAGAGGCCACAAAATAAGATAGTGTTCTGGTGGTTTGCTTATTGCATACCCAAATTCTCCTATTGTGTACAAAATCGTGCAAGAAAAATATGCTACAACTAACATATATAATGTGGACAATCTTAATAAAATCTTTCATTACATCCATTTATTATATATGGAAATAAAGAAATTCTTGTTATATTCTCATAGTGTTGTCTTACAAACAGAAATCAGGGCAGCAGGCACTGCTTATGCCCGTTCTTTCTAAACTAGTGTATCTGCAGAGATGCAGGAAAGCTCTCACTTGGAATAAACTAATCTGTCAACAGTGGTTGCGTGAGGAAACAGTAATTTGGCTATGTAATCAAATTGCAATGTGTTCAGTTAGCAGATGTGAGCAAATAAAGAAAAAAACAAATTTAGATTTTGTGCCAATTGCTCTTTTATAAGCTCGCTTGTTTTTGAGGACTCCCTGTGATTTTTTCTAATTTGCTTGGTGGCGGTAACATGTGGCATGGTTTTGTACACCTTCCGGCTGCAGCACTGTGGTTTGCCAACAGATGGCATGATACATTTCCATTACTCGGTGTCTTTCCAGCAAGATGCTTGTCTGCCTATTCAGCTCTGAAAGAAACCCAAAACACCACCGTAGGCCTCAGGTTTGCAAAGATTCAAGCATGTGTTTGAATTTGCATACCAGTACCACTAAATCTCATCCTTCCTGCTGTGTTAAAGGCTCTAATTTTCCAATGTGGTAAGAGAGCAGCTACATATAGCTGTGTCATGTCAATTTTTTTAGGTATATAATCACAGTGGGGGAGAATGTTCTTGAACTAGTATTATGGAACCTGTTCACTACAGTGTTGTTCAAAAAGCTAGCCAAATATATCCAATTTTATGTGAATATACACCTGAACAAATGAGCAAAATTATTATCTAGCACTGCACTGCAAATATTCAATCCAATCTGTTTCTTATATTTATTTCTTTACTTGTAGCCTAGATAGCTGAAGAAAAGTTATAAACAGTTATATGAGAAGGATGTTACATGAACCAATAGTATGAAATAGGAGTGTGCAGCAGGATGCAGAATTGTGTGAAATACATGCTGAATATTCAGTGAATGCCAGCACTGGACATGGACTACTTCTTGGCTATGTAGTCAAAGGTTGAGCGTGGAAATTGCAGGAGTTCCCCTTTATCTGCAAATTCAGTTCAGCTCTAACTATGGAAGTACAACAGATCCCTCTGTGCTTTGAAACTAACAATTAAAGCTCTAAAATGAATTATTCTTGAGCAAGTACTTTATTTCAGAACTTTTGCCTGATGGCATAGAAGAAGCTGTAGCATTACCTACATGCCCAGAAGAGCAGTATCGTGAATGGTTACAATGTTGGGACTTAATTTTGTATCTCCATAGAACTCAGAGGTTAATCTTCAGTTTCAACACACAGGTGGCAGAAGATATGTGAAATAGAGGACATGCAACGAAAGATTTCACTGAACTGCAGAAATGTGTGCAACATACTAAACAGGACTAGTCCAGGCTGTACACTGGAGGATCAGTGAACACATTGACTAACGTTACTTGACTTTCATTTAAGGAAGAATATCTTGTGAGCTCTTCCCCGTTTCTTCTATGCTTCTTATTGATCATATCGGTAGAAATGCTGATACATGATGTTGAATATGAAGATATCTGTCTGTCAGGCTGTCCAGACTAAAGGTTCAACTGCTAAACCTTTTGTCACCACTTCTCAGAAAAAGGAGTTTGCTCTTTCTGACTTCACATCTCACCACCATTAAATGCATATTGTATTGTTTGTTTTGCTGATTTACCGCCTTGTTTTGAGACTTTTCAGTTTGTCAGGTCTAAGACCATTTAAAGTATTCAGGTTTGGTTTTGTATATTCAGACCCTGTTTCTTTATCTAATGCCTTGCAGAAATGTAAGGGTATTACATCAATAGAAATACCTTTACCAACAAAATCTATAATCTCACAAAAAATATTAAGTTAGGTTGACAGGATTTGTTTTCTGTAAATGCACATGGACTATTAGTAATTTTATTTCCTTATTTCACTTTGTCAAGTCCTATTTCAGCCATAGCGTTATTTTCTTTGGGATCAATACGGGGGTTGGCTTGGGTCACAAGGCAGAAAAGAACAAAGGAAAACAGGTCAAGGCCTAAACATTCCTCACAGTCTCTTCTCCA
Organism: Pampusana beccarii; assembly: GCA_013399365.1. Classification (NCBI taxonomy): domain Eukaryota; kingdom Metazoa; phylum Chordata; class Aves; order Columbiformes; family Columbidae; genus Pampusana; species Pampusana beccarii. Next base: position 226,938 of record VWYH01008678.1, read on the forward strand.
CCAATTACTTGAAGTGGAAAATGTCTAGAGATCCTGAATCACTTTCCATGCCAGCCTGATTTGAAGTCTACATAGGTCTTTGGAGAATGTATGCATTTTATAGGTATTTTCATGTTCACTGCTCAGACTTCAGTTACTTCACTTGCAAGCGTGGTGTTTCTGGGAGGAAGAACGCATTAAACCCTGGAGAGACAAGAAGTCAGGGGTATTTCCATTGTTTGGACTGCGGTATAATGACCCTGCGGAGTTGTATAAGGCTTTGCTCCTGAGGGAAGATGTTCCCTGGAAAGGCAGGGGGAATATCATTCACCAGACATTAACATTTAACAATGATTTCTCTCTCACTTTTCCTCAGGCTTAAAAGAAACGATGCTTGTTTGAGGAAAGGGCAAGGAAAGAAAGAATACAGGACCCTGCTCAATGAGATGGAGCAGTGACAAATGCTTTAAAGATTTCAGGAAGACAGATGGTCGCTTCTGTGCTCTGACAAAGACTTTGTTGAGATGACGTTCTGATTCAATAACTTTTCTTCTCTATCTACAACTGTACTTAAAGGCCAGTTTATTTTAGAAAAGCTACCTTGTCTAGCTGTGACTTACAGTTAGTTGCTGCTATGTCGCTTTACAAGAGGAGCTCTTCATTTAGTGTAGATTTAACTCTGTTAAAGAGGTCACATACTAAGCAACTTTATCCTCAGTAGTGGAGCCCCTAAAGCCAGAGGCACCTAGTCATATACAAAAACTAAACCCAGAACAGTCCTTAAAGATTTATACAAAAATACTAATTAAAAAAAAAAATGCAAAATCTGCAGCAAAACTTGATTTAGGGTGGCAGAGCAGAAGAAGCAAATCAGTTTTTTTTCTTAGTAAGGTTTGGATACTGCTTAAGCTCATTTTTTCCAAACTCAGAATAATCTGCCAAATAGCATATGAACAGAAGGCAGGACACTGCAGGGTGCTAAACAGACATGAGCTGGTAAGCCTTCTCTTGGCAAAATGGTAGACCTTTGTGTTAATAGCCAGGTTGAATGTCTTCACATCTAGGATTAGAAAACTCCCAAACCTTTCTCAAATGGGACCTTTAGGGTCAGTAGGAAAACCCATCAGTAGAAGTACATTACTTTAACAGAAAGATCTCTGTGTTCCAGACAAGCCACCAAACACATTGTATCAAGTGGATTGGTTTTTGGACTACAAGAATGCAGTGTCACTTGATGCAATATCTGCTACAGATATGGACTGAGTAAGATACAAGGCATTCACAGAAAAGGGCCATATACTGTAAAAGTATTTCTCTGGTCTGTTTATTCAGATGAGACCAGACAGTTTTCAGGTCAATTTACAAAGCCCTTTTTAGGTCTTATGGATAAGACAAGGACTGAAGTAACGTAATTTGAGAGACTTTATTATTGCTATGTATTCTGATCTACCATAAAAACTGGCAGATTTTTAATTACAATGTGTATTTTTATAATTGCTTTTGTTAGTTTTCTATAATTATACATACGGTACCTTGCTTGCCTTTTTTTCTTTTAAGGAACCTGGGTATTAAATGTTTGCTAAGACTGAATCTTGTTGTTAAATCCTCTTGAACTACTTATTTTGTGTGCTTCATTTTCTTGACTGTGAGCCTCAGCAGACTCAGGGTCATCATGTGCATGGTTCCTCCTAGAACATGTTAATCATGCTGTGTAAGACTGCAGCATGTCTTATTTCTCCAACAAAGATGTTCCTATCAATGCACAGGATACTTGTACTTCTGCACAGTACTAGTCACCATTTCTGGTTTTGTTTATTCTTTGTCTTTTTCTCTGTCATTTTGAAGTATTTATAGAACTTTACTTCCACCAGAACTTTAAAGCTAAGCAACTGACACATTTGCAGAAAAATCTCTCAAAGGAAGCACACATGCATTTATTTTCTCACGTGCCTCCAGGTGATTAAGCTTAAGGCCAATTTCTGCTCCTGTGAGCAGAACACAAGAAGAAGTATTTTGCCTACAGGAACTGCGGGAATCTCTCCTTTCTCACTTTGTCAGAAGGTCCTTAGGTACCAAGGCCACAGCTGCTACCACAATGCTAAGCTTGAGGCAGTATAGTTATATAAATTACTGCTTCTTCTCCCTTATGTGTTTCTCAAGCAACTAATGCAAAAAAAACAACTGGTTTTGTCTTTTTCAGACCTCTGTGTACTTAGATGCATCAGTCACTGCACACTAAGCTGTGCTGGGAGGCTGCTGCCCTGCAGCAGAACTACGTGGCCCAACAGTCCTACTACACCCAAAGCTTTTGTGCCCTGACTGGGTACTATTCTCCCCCTCACAAACTGAGCAGTTACCTTAATGTAGGGTGTAGCACTCAGTCTCAGGAAATGCTTATTCACCTCAACGGCAGACAGAAGTTCCCTTCACACACCAACCATCTGGGTGTGATAACTGTGTGTGAAATGCATGTTTACCTCCAGGTTTCTGCAGAAACTAAAAATGTCTGCCAGGTGGATGCAGACACCTCAAAACCTCTCCTCCTATGTGAACTCTGTGTATTACAGTAAAGCTCCTTTTCAATCACTCTTCTCACAGCTCCTGTCTTGCTGTCCTGGAGTTGTTCCTGCTCAAAAAGACACTCTCACTTCAGATTCATGTCATTGCTGGCACACTTGCTTGATGTGAACTCAATCTAAGTAGTATCAAGAACATCAAGGCAAGTACTTGATAATAAAGAAAGTTGGATTTTAACTTTTTTAGAAATAAATTTACCATTAGCCACTTACAAGTTTGGAATGACATTAAGCACAATACGGAAGATGCTCACCGTTAACCAGTATTTAAATTAAGCTACTATGTAGTTTTAAGTCACTGTCTTTCCAAACCTCATGCCAGGTCCATGAGCACATCCTGCACCAGTGGAGTCCAATTGGCTTCCAACAGCTGGCTTGCTGGTGAGCGTTGTTGTGATGAGCTGAAGGGATGCCTCTGCTTTCAGCTGTGGAGTAAGTGTTGCAGCCATGTCTGTGCTTGTTTATGTACTCAGACAGTCCAGAACCCTGATCTGCAGATTCGACTTTTTCACTTGACCAGCCTGCCCTTGGTGATCTTTCACATCTGAGTTGCAGCCATACTTTTAGTGGAAGATGCATGTTCTTCTCTCCAGAAGGAGCATTTCTCATTTTCTTAGGGATATAATGTTTAAGTATTCGGCAACTTTTTAAGAAAGTAGAGAGGTGTCTAAATATCATAGATGTTTAATGTAGCAACCAGTCCCTGAAGGAAGATGATAAAATTGTTGCTAGACATCTCTGGGGCTTTCATTCATCTAAGTTCCCAGCTCAGGGGAGTTAAGATGGACGATTTCCTACTCAAAGCTTTTGCTTGCCCCTTTGCCATCAGCCCCACTGCTGCTCCTGTATGCAGAGGAATGTTTAGCAAAGTTTGTTGGCACTGACATATTCACCATATTGCAGTTGGTGTTGCTCTCACAAATAATTCTGTTGTGTTTACAGGGAATGGTAATGGAATGGGCAAAAAACATATTCTCATAGAGACAGAAAGCTCAGCATAAAAATGCAGTTAGGGAGCACAGAAAACAGCAGAGTTGCTCTCAGCGCAGAGATCACAAAAGAATGAATTTGCCAGGATGCCATTCCAAGCCCATGACCACAGCATTAGTAATTCTGTGAGAGTATGGAGTGCACCTGAGCCCTGTGCTCATTAACCTTTTTGGTTAATGTGCAGCTCACAAAGAGTCTGTGTGTGTGGTGTAGGAGAACGAGAGGGAAAAGCAAGCATGAGGGAAGGAAAGGAGTGGGAATAACTCAAGGAAAAGACAGAGTCCTTTTGATTCTTGAAATGAACTAAGCATTGTATTTCTCCCACGCAGAACTGTAAAAAAAATGAAGAAAAGCATTCCAAAAGAGAGATGAATTCGCACAGCTCTGGCTTTGAATCTAACATATATTTAAATTAGCTATCAACCACATACTTCTCTTATAAGAAAACTGCTAAACAGTAAATATTTGTATTTGAAATATTTGATCTCAAATTTGTCCAGATTCCAGGCCTGACCATTTTTATTTTCTCAGCAATGGCCAAGGTAAAGTGACCAGATGTCTCAATTAGATTGCACAAGTACCAGTTTTTAACAGATTGGCCCAGTGTTCAGTGATTTTTTTTCTAAGATGCAGAGACATCCTATTGTTATTCTACCACTGATCTGCTCTCAGTACAAAAATGTCTGATTCGCAGACTCTGCTCCTCCTCCACTGTATGTTATATCTACAGTAGATGATCGAATTCTCATTAACACAGGAGAGACTACAGCCTGGCACCTGCAAAGTGTTTTCAAATATGACTGCTTAATGTCTCTTGGCAATGCTGGTTTGCCAAGAGGAAGCCAAATAGTGGTGCAGCCAAGGATGCGTTGCATGAGATCTCTATCCCCAGGCAATTTAACTTGGACACAACAGACTTGGAATGCACCTTCACTTTTCTCTCTTGCCCTGTGCTCACTCCCATTTCACCCTCTTCAGTACCCCTTTTTCCCATTCATTGCAGTCTCCCCTCACCTTTCCCTCAAACCTTCATTTTCATCTTCCAGATGGAGAGGCTGGGCCCTTCGCAAAGCTAGTCTCACAGATTACATAAATAAGGAGACTGTTTCTGCTGCTGTTACTTTTAGAGAACATAAACTCTTCCTGAAATTTGTGCAATTAAGGTAGGCGTGATCAACGACCAAGATGTTATCTCTTGGTTACAGCAGAATCAGGCACAGCAATTAGGGGTATCAGGCTTCTGATAAGCTTTGTAGAGAGACCTTAATTGTTTATGGTCGTTTTTATTAAGCTAAGACATACAGTGGTGTCAGCTGTCTAGATCGCTATTTAATATATCCTACTATTTATAATATCTTGCATATGCACAGCTTTCTTTGCAGTTTCAACAGCCTCTAGTGCCTTTACTTCCTGTTCTAGTCAATGAGTAGAAGATGCTGTTTGATCATTTTCCATTCAAGAGATGGCAATATTCAAAGAAAGCAATTGCTGCACTGTGCTATCAGTGCCGCTTTTATTCCATACAGGTTAATCTTGTGAAGCATCTCAGAGTTTTTGATCAGTCTAAAATACAGCACATTTGCTTGAAATAGGACTTTGAGATTTTATCTATAAGTTCTAAATGAGATAGTAATACAAGCTTCTCCAGCTCTTTAATATGAATGCAGTTATGTCATTTTATCTGCATAGGAATACAGTAAATGAAATCAAAGCAGCGTAGACATAACCCTTATATTTTCAAAATTACTAAGGCAGCTCTGTGTATATTCAAATCTTTCTTCCTATACATACTTACTGCAGAAATGTAGTATGGTATATTGCTGTTTTCAAACTGAGTGCTTGCTGCTGCATTCACTGAACTCATACCTAATTATTGTTCACATTCACTTCAGGATCAGATAGGTCAGTCCTGCAGCATTTGACCACTTTGGCAATGATTCATGTCTTTGATCTAGTATTTCATCATGTAATTAGTGCCAATGAAGGTCCCCCATGTCCTTTGAGTTGCATACAGACTTAACTTGTGTGTTGGATTAGGCACCTTGAATTGTATTTACTGTAATTTACACATACCAAGTCTAAACACCCCAGTCATAAGTACCTTGAATGCTTAGGCTCCAGCTTTGTGTCAAGATTTGTCAATAGGATATTTGTAGTTCAGAGAATAATTCTTTTAATTCATATACCTCCTTATTGTAGACTAGAATGTGGAAATATAAATGGCCTTTTGGAAACTGAAGTCTTGCTGCAGTTCATGGCTGGCATTCCATTGATACACGGACATCTAAACACAAAGTGATTTTTTTTTTTTTTAATCTAAATAATTAAAACTGAAAACACCAATCTGTTCAAAGCAAACTAGTATAAGTTACAGGTCAACAACATTTTTCTCTGTCTCTTGTAAGAATGATGATGGATGGCATAATGTAATACGCCTGCACTCTGAAAAACACTGCCTGAACAGTTCAGTATCGTTAGCAACACCAATACTATATTTCATATCCCTCGCTGCTCTCTTCTCTTTGAAGGACTGAACTCTTTCATCTAAATGTATGTGAATAGTAATAAATAGCAGACTGGATTTCTGCTCTGTGGACTTTTTTTGCTCTGATCTGTGCCGGTCCCTGGGCTGGCTCTTTGCACTCTTGAATGCATCTTGCTCCCCAGCACTGCAACAAGCAAAACTGGTGTCTCACAGGCTGCTCCCACCAAGCAGGCACTGCAGTCCTGGACACTCAGAGCAGGCAGGCTGGGAGACGGCAGTGCTTCAGGCAGGTATGAGTCTCTGAACAACACAATGTGTTTCATCCCTAATAATAGTTCCTACCTCAGTGCTGTACAGCACCCGGCTGAAACAACAACACTGTCAGAATGAGAGATACTTTCTCTTGTGTTACTGACATGAAAGCTTTATTTTTAGAGAGCTGCTAGCTTTAGAATCAGAAGACTTGTGTTCTGATTGGTTAATATAAAAGATATTTATATGTTTATATTCCTTGTGTAAAATGTTGCTGAAAAACATTCAGGTGAAATATCAGTCCTTGGCAGATACTCATTTAAATAGGTCTGGGTTTGATTGCTTGTTTTTCTGACAATTCAGCACATTTTTCAAAGAATGTAAAATTTAATGTGAGAACTGCCGTTTTGCTGAGAGCCTGGTTTTCAAGGAAAAAAAAGGTAATAAAAATTAATTCATCCCTAACTTCAAAATGGACACCATAATGTTCACAAATCCCACAATTTTATTATGAAAGTGTCTGAGTGTATTTTCTAGAACGCAAGTTCCTGAAAACCAGTGCTTCCAGGAGGATCTTGATTTTCTGTGTGGGAAAAAACACACTTACATAACTTCAATCTGTTTCTTGAAAATTCTTGGAATAGTTCAAAACCACATATTTATTAAAAAAAAAAAAAAGATCCCACTTACTAAGCCTATCCTCACGACTTTGGTAAGGCCTGATTCATATTTTTTGAAGGCTTAGTGTTGACTGTGTTATGAATTAGAAGCTATATGTGAACGTATGGCATGACTAAGTTGTAATAAATTCAGTAAGACTGAATAACAGGTTGTAAGGTATTTTAACATTTACAAGAGAGCTAATAGCTTTTCCTTGGCTTTAGAAAGGCAAGTAAATGAAGTGGCCTTAAGTGAAGCATCTGGGGACTGTAGTTATTCACAACAGTTTTGCAAGTGAATCAATATTTTATTGTGGCCTTTTCCCTCCCTTTGTTAGTCTTCTTGTATTCAAAAAGAATCTGCCTACAACAAATTATCATTATTGCTGCTTTGCTCTTATACAAGTCTTTTTCTCCAAGGTGCTCTTGATACCTTACTTACGTGAATCAAAACTTTTGTGATCTTTGCGAGATAAGGGTCTCCCCAAAGCCTAGAACCTATCTGAAGAAAATATTAAAGATATTGCAATAACAGAAACTTTCCACAGTGTTTTTGATCTTTGACAGTATTTCTGAGAATGCTGCCATGCTTAAATTTCAAACCTTTTCAGGTCTGAAATATCACTGAACTCAAAATTTGAGTATCATGTTCTCCTGATCAAGTCAATAAAACAGAAAAAAAAAATATATAATAAAAAATATCTTCTATATATAAAAAGTTTATCTGTAATCCCTTCCAAGTAGGTATGTTTCATGCCCATGCCCTCTGATACATATTGGGAAAAACATTATTCCTGGATAATATTAATTCACCAACAACTGGCCTATAGTATCAGAATAATCAACAGACACTAAATGATAACTACCATGCCTATTGCTAGTTTCAGTCCTTGTTTAGTCAAGTACTTAGGGATATATAAATACCACCTCATTCCAGAGCAAAGTATGTGATGAAATGCTTTGCTGAATGAAGATGGACTGTTGAAACAAGACACTGGACAGTATTTCGCTCCTGACATCAGTCAGATCTGTATCCTCTGAAGATCCAAATAAGGACACCTATTAACTTTATTGCATTTCAAATCAGACTCATAATTTGTAGGGCTTTCTAGTTACTCTGAGCTCTTTCAGTCAACTTAGGAAAACACTTTATATAGTTTGAAATTTCTGCCACCAAATTAACAAATTAGTCATTTTTTCTTCTGGGCTGCAACATTATTTAGTTGGTAATCCATTTGTTTTCTGGAGTCCATAGCAACCAGATGCTTTATGCTACAGCCAGTCTTATCTTACCCAGTAAACTAATTGTCACTACTTGGCACAAAAGAGTGAAGAAAATGAAAGCTGTTCTCTTAGGAGAAGGAAAAAAAAAAATCCATTTTTTTCCCTTCATGCAGCTTTTTTTAAGGCAAATGAGCTGATCAAAGACATCCATTCTGTAAAATTCACTGACATGTAGCATAAAGTTACGACATCAACCCTTAGGTAAAAACCCTCTACCTGTTACATACCTTAAAGCTATCAGTGATATTAAATCTTGTGAAGTTAAAGTTAAAGCTATTTTGCTACCCTGTGCTGGAGGAATGTTTAAACTGTCAACTCACACAGATAAAAGAGAGAAAGGCAAGAACTCACTCATCTACCATGAACAACAAACTTGCCAGTACATTAAGCTTCAATCCCATTCTTAAAAAAAAAAGG